>CM067302.1:2729000-3061500 GCA_034231615.1 Meghimatium bilineatum
AAAAATGGCAAGCACTGTCAAATAGTGTGACTTGATAAAGATGAAACCATGAGTTAACATAAACTAGAATTGAAGGAAAAATTCCGATACAGCATTGCACTGGATATGGAGGACATGAACCGTAGACGGCAGATTTTTTTTAAAACCACAAACCAGAGCCTCGGTCAAAAATAAAAGCGGTCAGTCACTGACCTAGTTCTATAAATAGGTACAAGTCTGCTTGCGTAACTGCACACCATCAAAATATTCAGTGTGTTGACTGACTGCACACTCATGTATTGGAATCGGTCCAGCCACAAGTCCATATGCCTGTTCATTCTGTGACAGACAAGAGAGAACTACATTGGTCACGACAAGGTACGGTAACCAGAACAACGCACGTTTATGCTTTTACTGTCAGACAATAGCCCTGATACACTGTGCGAAAACAGTTTTGTAAACAATTTGTCGACTAATTTATACCAACTAATGAGTGCAGTCAAACTGCGTACCATATGGTAACACTTGCAGCAGTGTAATGAAGTTTTGCTAAACACATGGTAACACACATAATAACACGCACACATCGACGTTTCGATCACAATAAGGCCTTTATCAAGAACACATTTTCACGTAATATGTCGAAATATATCGATCTTTGGATTGAACTCTGAAGCTCAAGTGTGTAAGACCAACGCTTTAGCCTCTCAGCCATACACTAAACTACTAAGAAAGCTACAGGTACAAACACTGCTGAATGAAGTCACTGGCAGATGAAAGAACTGTCCACGTTCACATAGCAATGACAGAGCAGAGTAGAAATTAAGTCGGAGGTGATACAACGAATACAGAAAATTGACAGAGCACAACGAAATATCAATGGAACAAAACAAACAGAAAAATGACAGAACAACATGATAGAAGGACTGCGAGGCATTGATCCCAATGGGCTCTATATCGCTACACTGATAAATGTACCGGTTCCCAAGCGCATGTTGAGACCCATTATGCGAGAAGCACGATTTACAAGCATTACGAAGCATGACTGTGTGTTAACCAGTGATTACCCTGCTCCAAGTCTCGCCTGCCGGATTACAGTTTAACTGCAGCTATTACCACCGATATTTTTCCTACCATATTGCAAATGATTATTTAAATAGTTACGTTAAATAGCAGTTTTACGTTGAACAAATACACGAAAAACGTTTCGACCAAAATATCTATCAAGATAAGTATTGACAGAAACTATAGTCTACCTAAAAGTGACGTATTCTGCGTGTGAATATTGAGAAATGTTTGATAATTTCGCATGATATGGTAACTCTATATTAAAACATATAAAATTTTCATGATAAAGTTATGATATACAGAATATTTCTAATGTAATACAAAATAAGTTAAACAGGTTTACCTATGGATAAATATAGAGGAAAAGGTATATAACATGCAATAAAACAAAACGACAATTTTTCAAAGTATCGGTTCAAATGGGACCCTTTTCAAGAAAAATAATAATGTCTCCTTCCAGTTCACAAAATATTTATGTATTTTATTCTGTCTTGTAAAAGGTTCCATTTAAACCGATACGTTGAAAGTGTCGTTTTGTTTTATTGCATGTTTTATACCGTTTAATCTATATTTATCCATAGTTAGGTAACCTGTTTAATTTATTTTGCATGACTATTTGTTCATTGGTCACCCTCACACTTTGTCAGACACCCTCCGACCATTTGGTTGGAGGGTCATTTATATTTCACATGTATCAGGTTTGCATAATATGTAAAAATGATAATTGCAAGAATTAACGTTTCCTTGACCGCGGTACCATTTTCTCTATCACGTGGTTATGTTTAAAGTTCAAGTTGTTTCAAGGCCAGATGGTTCGCCTTGGTTGCATTAAGTCCATGTTTGTTCAAGGCTATCTGGATGTTTTCTATCCGTCGTACTTCGTGGTCTACGTTTGGCTTTATGTCCGGATATTCTTGTATTATATGCTCTTATTGGTATTTGGTTTGGCTTCATTCTCATAAGGTGACCGAACCATTTTACTTGCTGTCTCTCAATATGTTCAATACATGATATTATACAACTTTTTTCCTAATTTCTTCATTTCTTATTGTATCTAGTTTGGTAACCATTGCAGCATTTCTCAAACACTTCATTTCACGTGTGACGATTTTTCTTTGCTGCGAAGCTGTTAAAGACCGTGTTTGACATTGGTAGCAGAGTGTTGGTATAAAAACTGTAGATATTATCTGTCTTCTTATTTCCATCTTCATCTTTGGGTGAAGAAGTAATGGTGAAAGTTGACAGGTCACTGTGCTTGCTTTCTGACACCTTCTTTCTATTTCTCTGTCTATTCTTCCATTTTCAAAAAAAGCTGCTATACCTTGTTCATTCTAAGGTTGAAGTGGGTCAAAACACACCCAAATATTACTCCGCGACAACAGGTGATGTTTATACAGCTGATGACATTTAAAAACAATAACATAATTAATTATTCAGAGCTTTTCACATCATGTAAGGAACTATAATGGTTGCCCCCTGACCTTTGTGCGCCTGCGCAATGATATCACAGCAGATATAGTAATTTATCATGGAATGTTAAAGGTATATTATATAAAAATGTATTTTAAAATATACATTACTATTGTGATAGACATGTTTCACTTACCAATAATAGATTTAAATTAAGAACTTAATTTAATGTTGGGCATTGCATCAAATACACCGATACAAATTAAGAACACATGGCTGGACTGCACAAAATAAACAAAACAAACTTTCCTTAAAGCCTACATATTCCCAGATGCAATTTATCAATGTGAATCTTGGACAAGCACTAATATGATCAGAAACAAAACTGCAGCATTTGAAATAATGTGCTACAGAAGAATGTTTAGAATACCATGGAACTTTTGTTCATCAATCACTAATATAGACATAGGGATTTGAAAGTTCTCGTCTTCTTCAGCATTCATTCTCAAACCTCCCGCTGGATATCTCTTGTAGCAGGACAATGGTCCTACAGATTTCCAGCAGGATGTAGTTCAGAGAATGGAAATGCGTTATGTCGCCGTTTTATTTGCGCCAATGGCCAGAGACATCCGTCTTCGGCAGAGGATTTGAAAGTAAAATAAATCTGGCTAACAACCAGGTTCTCTCTAGAAAATTTACAATTTGTTGGCCATATTAAACGACATGGCAGCCTAGAAACGACCATAAAAGAAGGGGATAATGCAAGGATAACGGAATAGCGGTAGTCCACGACGAAGGTGGACGCAAGATATCATAGACCACCTGAACTTGATTCTTGATTAGAAACTGGCCTCACGGCACGTGGGACATTCCCATAAGTGCTCTGCCCTCTGTTCCAGCAGCCAATCTACTCGATGGTGTTTCGAGTCTAATGTTGCCGAAACAGACGTCGACATCAGGGCACAACTCTGGTCCTTGCACAGGCTTCTTTGTTGTTCCCCCCACCTACGCCGTGGATGTAACTAGTTCAAGCACAATGTCTGCCTGTCGAAACAACATGGTAACTGTTATCGATGGTTACGACTACGGGATTGTATAGATGACGTGCCATGAAGCTTCTATAAGAAAATAACCTCAACATAAAAGCATGTCATCTACTAAGATTTTCTGTTGCATGGTTGGTTTGTCTAGTCAGCCATTGGTGAGACCCACAGACGCAACCGCATGAGCATTTGATAATCACAGAAGCAGGACGATTTGATCAAGAGTCGCAGGAGTTCCCAAAGGCTGTGGAGACTTCTAAATCATGTTCGGGATATTCTGCCTGGTGTCGTTTTCTTTCCTGACATACTAAGTAGCGCATATTTGCATGTGACTTTTGTATGGTTAATTGTTTTAGAATACCTCTTCTTCTCAACCATACTTGACTATTTTAATGATATTATCCAATTTGAGAACCCCTGAACTAATATATATTCATGAATACATTGATGTTCTTCACATTTAAGAACCACTGAACTAATCTATGTTTTGGGTACATTTATTTGCCGACCCCGTGTACTGCTGGGACCCGACAGTGGGAGCAAATAATAGCAACACTGTTTATCTTCCATGCATGTCGTAAGAGACGTATAAGGAGGTTATCGGGTGAAGGTGGCTGTCCCATTTCTATATATGGCAAAATGATCAAGAACCATGCTGAAGCCAGAACGGTGAAGATATCGCAGTAAATCTTCTTCTTCTGCGTTCGTTCTCAAACTCCTGCAGATTAGTAGGATGTAGTCCGGAGAACGGAATGCGTTGTGTCATGGTTTACAGCATTGATGCGATATCTGCGCCTTTCGTCCTGACACATCCACTTCAGCATGGCTTTGGGTCACTGACCCTATATCTATCCCATAACCTCCTTAGTCGCCTTCACGACATGCGTGGAAGGTAAACAGTGTTGCTTTTCTTTGCTCCCCTTTCGGGCCTCGGCAACACACGGGCTGCAGCAGATCTGTAAACCATGACACAACGAATTCCGTTCACCGGTCTACGCCCTGTTAATCTATCGGAGTTTGAGAACAGTATTCAATCTTCTACTGAAGCAAATTCTCCGGCGACTGTTACGATGGTATAATCTCCCCCCCCCCCCCCAACTGAAATAGAAGAGACTAGCTCGTGAAATATTTCACAAACATGCAACAACAATATAACAGCATATGTCAAGTGTTGATGAATGCAGACTAAAAATTAAAGTCCTGTCTGGAGACTAGACATTATTTCTCTGGCCTCCTGAAAGACCATAATCTGGACACTGAAGTAAAGATAACCAAATGTACGTGATATGTATTGTTGGATAGAGAATGCGAGTCGGCGTGTCAATCATTGAGAAATAACTGTCCGGCATTCAGCAGCCAACTGGGTGCAAGTCGCTGTTCTATCGATTGTACAAATAACATGAGACTAATAGCCTTGTCATAAGCTTGTCCCACTCTTATCGATAGTAGATGAGATTCGTTCGCCGGTCTGTTACTTTATGTCTTTGCTAATCTATATCTCTCTATCTTATCTATCCTACTGGGGTGCTTCAAATGAAAACTTTAAAAAATCTGATATCAATTAATATTCGTTGCGCATGTGTTTTCGTCTGTGGGTCTCACCAATGGCCCACTTAGACATAACCATCCATGCAACAGAAAACCTTAGTGGATGACATGCCGTTATATTGAGGTTATCTTCTTAGAGAAGCTTCATGGCACGTCATCTATACAATTATGCTTGTATTTTGTCGTTCAAATGTGTTTCATGTTTACCTGAATATATATGTATGTGCACCCTCTGTGGTTGGGAGGGAGCCAGAGATGTACTGTGCAGCACTGGGAGGAGGAAACTGACAGCACTGTTTTTTCCTATGGCTGAAATCCATCATCATAGAGGCACAGTGACTCAGGACGTGACAATCCTTTTGACTTGAACATTTGGTTGCGTGCCTGGAGCAATAGAGAAGGTTTACATAACCAGTAGTCAATTGGTGGCGGAGAATGAGCACAGTGAACCCTATCTTGGTTACAGTGGCTAGGAGCAGTGCATAGGTTGAAACCTACCTTCCTGGAAGTGTGATAGTTATTCTCTGGCTCTGTCCTGGGGTGGACCGAAATCCACAGACTTCCCAGCAATTTAATGGCAGTAGGTCAAAGGGCATTGAGCCATGAACCACTGGATCAGCAACCAACCAACCATTAATATTCGTTAGTTCCTTTCGTACCGCAGGCGGGGCACATAGAGTAAGAGGTTTTGATTCTCCATGTGTTGCGGTTCGGTGCCTGTAATTTTAGGTTTTTTTTGTTTTTTGTTTGGTGTTGCAGCCATAACCCTTGCCAGGTGAAACCTATAGAAACACCTCGGCGAATGAATGTCTAGTTTGGGGTTTCATACTGTCAATCCAGCAAGTGTATTACTGGAGTACACTTCTGTGCCCTTCTTTAAGTATGGTGTTTTTTAGTACAATTAATATAGCATGGCGCTATCTCGGCAGTCAATAGTGACATTAAAGATACCAAGAATATCCTGCACGTGTTACCACGGTACAGACGAACAATTTGACGTCATGTCTGTATATTGTCTCTATTGGTATGTATATATCATCATCGGGTGCCATGCCGGCTGGCGTAGTCGGTCATGGCACTCCACAGCTCTCTGTCCACAGTATTATGTATCAAAGTCGTTGTTTTTTCCTTGCCGTGCCAGGTTGTCAAACTGTCTAATATTTTCTCACGTTGTCGCCCTCTGTCTCTGTTGCCTTCACTTTTGCCAGTTGTGACTATGTTCTCTAAACCTGCCTGTTTCACGAAGTGCCCAAAAAAAAAAGAAAATATATATCTGTATATATACATGTCCAAAAAAATGCCAAATACTGCTCGTTTCCCGTTAGGGAGTTGAAGGTAGGGATGAGGGATTTGTCTTGGCAATATCACATCTTTATTTGGGGATGTCGTTGGTCAAGTACAGAAAACTCGTTTACGTGAGTTGCAAGGTGATTTGGTGCCACTATAATATATATATATATATATATATATTAATATATATATATATATATATATATAATATATATATATATATATATATATATTATATATATATATATATATATATATATATATATATATATATATATATATATATATATATATATATATATATATATATATATATATATATATATATATATCATATGGTATAGATTACTGCAGGCCCATATTCATTGAATTAATGGCAGTGAGGATGACCACGCCACTATTGACATACACAGTGAAGGAGTGAAAACAATTTTTTCTTAAAAAGGTAGTCGGCGAAGGAAGGTCCAGTATGTTGATGCATGTCTGTCAATCGATGCATTACGGGGACATCTGCCATGTTCCAAAATGACACATTTTCTTATCAGAAACCACGTAGCAGAAATCCCGCCATTTAAAACATCCTACTCCAATCATGCACTTGCTGGATTGACAGTATGCAACTCCAAACCAGACATTCATTCGCCGAGGAGTTTCTATAGGTTTCACCTGGCAAGTGTAACGTATTTCTTCAGAGCGTTTTCAGTAGTAATGTCGCATCCCTCGATATTCTCCAGTATGGAACCCTGGTGCCCATTTCTTGTTGGGTGAGTAGACCAAACTTTTGTTTCCCTTTCAAACTACAGATGACCGTCGTTGCCGGCAGAAATTGAACTCAGTTAACTTTTGCAATTACACAATCGCGTTCACAGTTTTACTAAATATTGTACAATGTAAAACTAAATCATGTTTCCGCACGGGTGTTGCCGGCACCCGAAGAGGAGCAAAGCATAGCAACACTATTTACATTCCATGCATGTCATAAGAGGTGACTAAGGAGGTTATGGGGTGGAATTAGCTGTCACATTCAATATATGATCAAATTGACCCAAAAGTCACGCCGAAGTCGAATGTGTCAAGCCAAAAAGTGCAGATATTTCAACAGAGCTGTACATCACGACACAACGTGTTCCCAACTCCGGACTGCATCCTGTAACCTGCAGGAGTTTGAGAACGAACTCAGAAAATGAAGAATGCATGTTTTTACTATAAGCTCTAAATCACAAAAATAAGGCACAGTGCAAACAACACAAGATATGTACAGTACAAACAACACAAGTAAACGATCTGTGTGAGACTTGGCACAGTACAAACAACACACGTAAACGATCTGTGTGAGACTTGGTACAGTACAAACAACACACGTAAACGATCTGTGTGAGACTTGGTACAGTACAAACAACACACGTAAACGATCTGTGTGAATCTTGACATAGTACAAACAACACAAGTAAACGATCTGTATGAATCTTGACACAGTACAAACAACACAAGTAAATGACCCTGTGTGAGACGGAATAAAATACACAAATATTTTGTGAACTGGAAAGAGACCAAAGATTTGTGACCGCATTAAGAGCATACAGCGTTAGAATTATAATGTACCTGGATGTCCCATGCTGGTAAGTGCTGTTATCAAGTGGATGGGGCTAGACTGGTCGAAGATCGATGGCATATCACGTGCAGAGGTAGCACATACCATGTTCAATGAGATGTGTAGTTTAAAATCCACAAAAGCCCTTATGTCTAGGGCTGTTTGGGATCCGCCGGCATACGCTATGATAGATTACGTGTGATGAGAACTACTGTCCCAGATGGTAGCGATTTTCTAATGTGTGCATGGAGTTCATAAAATATTACTGAGGCATATCATAGATCGTGACCTGGGCAGTGCCAGGACGTCATTATACCTGTGAGTGGTGTAGCCTCAAATGATTCAGCCCACATACAATCATGTGACCATGTAGAAAAACATAGCGACCCGTACTCACAGCATACAGTACACAAACGTCTCCGCGTTGAGGACCTGCACAAATGCCCTCATGGTATTGAGTGCGCCAGTACTGCTCGATAGGGCGGTCTATAAAAGAAGTTAAACTATTGTGTGATTAGGGAAGGGTGGCCGAACTAGACATTCCCCGTCGACTCGTCATCACACATTTACTGCAAGACGCGCTAAATCTCAACACCTTTACGAGGGGAATAGGGGAGGGGTGTGCGTTTATTGGTGTTAGCTGCCAGGTAAGCAGAAAAACGTGCGACCTCATTTCTGTCATCGATCCCGGGACAGTTCAGTCTCGCACCATCGACTTTGGCAAGAAAGATTTCAACAAAATAACCAAGGAGATGGGTGGGGTAAAATAAAACTCAATCGATCAGCAAAACAGTGCAGATCGGTTTACTTGCCAGTTGGCCTTATTTCATACCAAACCAACAACTGCAAAATATGAGCATTATATGCATGAATACGTAG
The DNA here is from genome assembly GCA_034231615.1 of Meghimatium bilineatum. Classification (NCBI taxonomy): domain Eukaryota; kingdom Metazoa; phylum Mollusca; class Gastropoda; order Stylommatophora; family Philomycidae; genus Meghimatium; species Meghimatium bilineatum. The sequence continues at coordinate 2,737,809 of CM067302.1, forward strand.
AGAAGAAATCTCTAACGCATCTACAAGATTTCATTCTTACTAGGTATTAGGTCTGTTGATTATCCACTTCGCACACTGGACACGTTCATATGTGCTCAGATTTCCGTTTCAGTAAATCTCTCAGGGTATAACTGCTGATGGTTCCGGTTCTATGTTGGTTCATTGCTCTTTTATGTAATGTTTGTCAGGGGTTCTCTACGGGCCACGCCCATCCTCACTCCCATTTCGTGCATTCTCGATATTGACTCATGCTCATTCATCTCAAAGTCCTCTGATTGTGAGAACTCACGAAGAGTAAGGAATATATCCGCTCGCTACATCTGTTGTGATGGCGAAGCTAGCCTAATTGTTCGGCCCGTTCGTTTCTCTCCACGCCCGCGTGTTCGGGGAACAAAAATAAACGTGAGTTTTCGTAGTAATGACGTCACCCATCACCTACGTACATCACCTGTTTTGACTTTCTGAATCATGTTCATTGAGTCAGTATGCACACATGGGAATAGGCTTGCGATTCCAGCCAGTTAAATGCCAGCGTTACGGTAAATACTTCCATTTTTAGACTGATTGTTGTTGCGGTAAAGGCACCACTGGCTTCGTGTACTGTTCTTCCTTTTGATCTGGAAGTAAACGCCGATGCGCATCGATGGTGACATATGACAGACCCATCATTGTAAATGACATCTGTGTCATCAACATGCTCGTAGATGACTGCATTGACCTCAGCATCCACGCTGACGGGGCTGTGTTACCTGCACTTTCTATTGAGTACATAACAGAATATTCTACTGTCTCTACATAACAAACTCAGATATAATCACATAAACTCAGATATAATCACTGTGCATATAAACTCAGATATAATCATATAAACTCAGATATAATCACATAAACTCAGATATAATCACATAAACTCAGATATAATCACTGTGCATATAAACTCAGATATAATCACATAAACTCAGATATAATCACATAAACTCAGATACAATCACATAAACTCAGATATAATCACATAAACTCAGATATAATCACATAAACTCAGATATAATCACTGTGCATATAAACTCAGATATAATCGCATAAACTCAGATATAATCACATAAACTCAGATACAATCACATAAACTCAGATACAATCACATAAACTCAGATATAATCACTGTGCATATAAACTCAGATATAATCACATAAACTCAGATATAATCACATAAACTCAGATATAATCACATAAACTCAGATATAATCACATAAACTCACATATATTCACATAAACTCATATATAATCACATATAATCAGATATAATCACATATAATCACAAAAACTCACATATAATCACATATAATCACAAAAACTCACATATAATCACATAAACTCAGATATAATCACATAAACTCAGATATAATCACTGTGCATATAAACTCAGATATAATCGCATAAACTCAGATATAATCACATAAACTCAGATACAATCACATAAACTCAGATATAATCACATAAACTCAGATATAATCACATAAACTCACATATAATCACATAAACTCAGATATAATCACTGTGCATATAAACTCAGATATAATCACTGTGCATATAAACTCAGATATAATCACATAAACTCAGATATAATCACATAAACTCAGATATAATCACATAAACTCAGATATAATCACATAAACTCACATATAATCACATAAACTCAGATATAATCACTGTGCATATAAACTCAGATATAATCACTGTGCATATAAACTCAGATATAATCACATAAACTCAGATACAATCACATAAACTCAGATATAATCACATAAACTCAGATATAATCACATAAACTCACATATAATCACATAAACTCAGATATAATCACTGTGCATATAAACTCAGATATAATCACTGTGCATATAAACTCAGATATAATCACATAAACTCACATATAATCACATAAACTCAGATATAATCACATACACTCACATATAATCACATAAACTCAGATATAATCACATAAACTCACATATAATCACTGTTTAAAGACCTAACTGAAAGCGTTTGAAATAGACCACGATACATGTGAAGAACTTGCACAAAATAGATCTACATGGCGCTCTACAGTCAATAAGATCGTATCATCTTGTGAAAAGAAGAGACATGCGGCAGCTCAAAAGCGGAGAGCAGCTAGAAAGTCACGGATAGACCAAAATCTGCCTACAGTCGCCATTCCATGTCCGAACTGTCCAAGAACATTTATAGCTCGAATAGGGCTCATTAGCCATCTACGAACTATTACGCATGGTCATAATTCTAACTGAATTCTCAAAAGTGGATGTAAAAATGGTCATCATCACTTGTGATGGACGAACAGACACATGAGTTCTGAGTACAACACAACAGTAGACATTTCTAGTCACAGACATTTCTCCAATCTCTTCTAATTTGCATGTTCACACAGTCAAGCAAGACATTCTGGTCGCAAACACAGACATTTCTCCCTCTCAATTGATAGTCTTGCAGACATTCTAGTAGACACATATACATACATTTCTCCCTCTCAATTGATAGTCTTGCAGACATTCTAGTAGACACATATACAGACATTTCTCCATCTCAATTGATAGTCTTGCAGACATTCTAGTAGACACATACATTTCTCCCTCTCAATTGATAGTCTTGCAGACATTCTAGTAGACACATATACAGACATGTCTCCCTCTCAATTGATAGTCTTGCAGACATTCTAGTAGACACATATACAGACATGTCTCCCTCTCAATTGATAGTCTTGCAGACATTCTAGTAGACACATATACAGACATGTCTCCCTCTCAATTGATAGTCTTGCAGACATTCTAGTAGACACATATACAGCCATTTCTCCCTCTCAATTGATAGTCTTGCAGACATTCTAGTAGACACATATACAGACATTTCTCCCTCTCAATTGATAGTCTTGCAGACATTCTAGTAGACACATATACAGACATGTCTCCCTCTCAATTGATAGTCTTGCAGACATTCTAGTAGACACATATACAGCCATTTCTCCCTCTCAATTGATAGTCTTGCAGACATTCTAGTAGACACATATACAGACATCTCTCACTTGCATATTCGTATAGTCTTGTACTCTTAAAAAACTCATCTTGTCACTGGTAGTGCATGCAGGAGACGGTAGTTAGTTAGACTGCGCTGGGTTGTTTAACTTGCTGGATGCCATTGATTTATTAAACGATCCGTGCCCTAGTCAAGTGTGCATGTCTGTCTGAGCGCGCGTGTGTGTGTGTGCGTGCGCGAGTATGCGCGTGATGAGTTAGGGAGCCAGATAAACAGATGCTATTACCATCACAGTCATTGTACTCTTATCAAATCAACTTTAGACTGAGTGACAGGACATTTATAATTGTACTCTCTTACCAAATCAACTTCACACTGAGTGAAAGGACATTTATCATTGTACTGTTATCAAATCAACTTTAGACTGAGTGAAAGGACATTTATCTTGAATGCGCTACATAAGTGTCGACACATGAGCAACTAGTTCTACCACTTTTCCAGGGCCAAGACACATGTTCACCTGTACTGACCAATCTCGGCCGTCGCTGTACTACACTGGAAACATCAGCACAAAGAGATCTCCAAACACCTCTGTCCTCAGCCATTCTTCTTCTTCTTCTTTCTGTCCTCATGTACCTTTCGGTGTTGAGAGGAGAGTGAGTGTACGGTCTTTTGCCCTTCTATTTGCCTCTTCCGCTGTTATAATTCCGAGTGTTTCTAATACACTGTCTATCCACCTTTTACGAGGGAGTCCAGTAGGTCTACTGTTTTCGTATCGTTTGTTAAAGGTTTCTTGGATAATACTTTGCTCTTTCTGTCTGGTTATGTGGCTAAACCATTTAGCTTGTTGTTTCTGGATGTATTCTATTGTTGGTTTGATTCCTAATTGTTTCCTTAGTGCTTCATTCCTGATTTTGTCTCTCAAGTTAACTCCAATCATACGTCTTACACATTTCATTTCAGTGGTGCTAATCTTATGAATTGTTCTAGAATCTAATGTCCAAGTTTGACACTGATAACACAATGTTGGTAAGAAAATGGTGTCGAAAAGCGCTTTCTTTGTTTCTAGTGTAATATCTTTGTTTTGTAATAAATATTTGCGCCAATGGCCTGACACATCTGACCTGGGCAAAAGTCTACATTTCCGACCGGACATACGGAGAGATTACACGACGTGTTTGATCATGAGAAGGGAGCCGCGTTAGCGCAGTGGCTTCGCATATGAGTGGTCCTGGGTTCATTCCCCAGTTGAGGCGGGTACCGGATTAATCCGGGAAGTAAAGACTGCGAGGGAGAGGAGATGGCTACCACCCTCATTTGCAGAGCCTGTGAAATATGAGATCGCTAACATCTCACACCCCTACGGCATTAATAAATGTTATGGGTTATTTTACTTATCAGGATAAAACAATTTGTAATAGAAAGCAAGAGCGAAAATGGAGTCAGTAGAAGAAGAAAGATGATGAAGAAGATATGCTAGTCAGGGAAAACAGGAAGGGGAAAATGTTTCAGGCCTGTCTGCAAAAAAATCAATCGTGTGGTTCAGCTATGTTTGAATGAAAGTTGGTGTTATGGAGATTATATGTTTACAAGTTGGTAATGACCTTGATCTCTGCCCTTTGTTCTGCCCTATGCGCTAAAGAAAAATGATGATGACAGTGAACAGCCTTGACGAAAGGACATGGCCGACGTGACCTTCATACATACATACTCTCGAAGAGGTGATACAGATGATTGTGTGTTGTGATAGTTGCATCGCCAGAGTTGAAAATATCATTGATTGAACAACAGACTGAGAAGTCACATGTTCCGAAAGCTGAAGATTGGCGAGACACACCTGTGTAACTGAGCTCAGAGACTGCAGAATACATTCTTCATGCCTGTCAACTCTACCAAGAAGAGAGGAAGAAAATATGGCACGATGAGACGGCTCTGCTTCCAGACTTGAGGGGTTCCATGGATGACCTGAAGCGAATCACACAATTCATTGAAGCTATTGGTGCTGTAACCTGATATCTGACTGAAGCTATTGGTGCTGTAACCTGATATCTGACTGAAGCTATTGGTGCTGTAACCTGATATCTGACTGAAGCTATTGGTGCTGTAACCTGATATCTGACTGAAGCTATTGGTGCTGTAACCTGATATCTGACTGAAGAACAATGAAGAACAATGAAGAAGTAGAATAACAACGTATAAATGTCAAAGTATGTGTTTTGGTTGAGAAACCACTTTACGAGAGACACTATCATTGCTAATTAAGCATATCACACGTCGTCAAAGAGATGCAATAAAAAGAAAACTACCAGAACAAATGCATTATGCTGAGTGGCAATGCGCGGGCACATCGAACCCTACTGGTAAAGCAGTATACCCAAAGCACAGTGTGATTATCTTGGAACAGCCGCCATAATCTTCCGACTTTACACCGGCTGATTTTTTCTTGTTCCCTGAACTGAAATCGGCATTGAAAGGACAGCGATTCACGGATGCAGATAACGTTATCTCAGCGACAAGACAGCTAAGAGAGGTGTCAAATAATGGGTTCCACGAAAGTTTCCAACAGCTGTAGGCACTCTGGCAAAAGTCTGTATTTGCCGAAGGGAACAACTTTGAAGGAAATGTAGTGTAGATAATTATATTGTTACTTATTTCTATAGAATCCAATAATTCTATTGTTACTTATTTCTATAGAATCCACTAATTCTATTGTTACGTATTTATATATAATCCACTAATTCCGGGAACTTGTTGAAGCTACCAAGTATCCGTGCTGGATCATCAATGTGCCAGTAAACATCTTCTGAAGTGTCAGACAATAATTATAGCCAGAACATGTGGTAGTGGACTCTCCTTAGTAATGTAGTACGCGTCTCTCGAATCATTTCCCACACTCTGTTCACGGGCCCGAAAAGGAGCAAAGAATAGCAATAGTTTACATTGCAATCATGTTGTAAGAAGGGACACTAAAAATGATATGTGGTGCGAGCTGGACGTCCCATCCATAAAGGATCTAAGTGACCTAACAGTCATGATGAAGTCGGATGTGTCAGGTCCGAAAAGCGCAGATTACAACTAAGCTGTAAACCATGACACAAAGCATCCCGTTCTCCGGACTGCATCCTGTTCTTCTTCTTCTTCTTCTGCGTTTGTTCTCAAACTCCTGCAGATTAGCAGGATGTAGTCTGGAGAACGAAATGCGCTGTGTCATGATTTACAGCATTGCTGCGATATCTACGTATTTCGGCTTCACACATCCGACTTAAGCGTGGCTTTTGTTCACTGACCCTATATGGGATGGGACAGCCAACTCCATCCCATAACCTCCTTAGTCGCCTTTTACGACATGCGTGGAAGGTAAACAGTGTTGCTATTCTTTGCTCCCCTTTCGGGCCCCGGCAACACACGGACTACATCCTGTTGATGTACAGCAGTGTATCTGTTTGTTAATTCTCCTACTCCCGCGACATCTCTCTGATAGCAAGACAATTGACCTACAGGAATTCTAGTTGGATACAGTCCAGAGATCTCTCTTATACCAGAACATAGAACCCTTCTTTGTTTTGGACCATGCGGATTGCATTTTCCAACGACATATTCATGTTATCTTTAATATCATGAGTCCATCTTCTTCTTGTACTTCCTTTCTCCTTCCCCCAGCTGCTCTGTCCTCGTGTATTTGTCTTTCTAAATAATCGTGTCTGTTTGATATGACCAAACGCTATTGTGTTTATTAACCAACATTCTGGAAAATATGCATGGTCATGCTGCTCGTAGTCACAGCAAAGGTCCTACTCTCCGACCTCATCGTTTTATCTGCGTACTCAGCTGTGAAGGGTTAAGTACTGCGAACATGTCTAACCACATATCCATCATTGTATATAATCACACTCGCCTTTTTGGCGTTCGCACTGATCAAAGCCTGCACCTCTTGCCGTGGGACACCATTCTCGGCATTCCCTGCTAAGTGTTACTACTCTTAAATAAGTTTAGAAATCTGTGGGTAGATTTATCCATTCATGCAATTTACACACGCTTTGATGACATCCTCAGCACGTACCATCCACGACTTCCCTCTTTTAATTAAGCCTGCTCCTATAACTTTCTATATTTCGGAATGCAATGGATGTTCCTTGTTTGCATACATTTGAAAGTACACCCGTGTATGGCAATGCTGTAATCTGTGCTGTGCCTTTGGGCAGCCGAGTAGGTACGGCATAGCTATTGTCGATGTGTCTCTTGTGCACCCAAGTATGATACGCATTGCTGCATTCTCGATTCTATCTCCTCTTCTCCTCTTTCGATCTGAGTTTGGCTAAGAGTCAGAATTGCCAGTACATATTCCACCACATCCACAACCACACCCTGGTACAAAAGAAATAACAACCTCTGCTCACACTGCGCAGCAGCCATAACCTTCATTGCTGCTAAAACTTCGCCTGCCCTTATAATAATGTGGTCAATATGTTCCCTGAAAGTCAGACTTCTGTCAAACAACACATCCAGATATCTCATTGTGCTAGTTCTTTCTAAACTTTTCCCGAACAAAGAAACATGTGGCACTGGTGTCTTTACCATGTGATTGTTCAAGGAAAACCAAGTCACGAATGCCTTATAAGAATTCTACCACTACACCAGTGTCTCTACACCTATTCATCAGTCTGTCCAGCTCCTCCTGTAGTTCCACGACGCACTCTTGTCGATGTCTGCCCTGCCTGTACACCAGGATGTCATCGGCATATGGCATCGTTCTGCCAACACCTTTGATTTGATTGCCAGCGATATGTACTGTGTATACATTGAAAGGCAAAGGAGATTGAAGCGATCCCTGTGGCAGACCATGGCTAATAACCGTTGGTGCCGATACCCAGTTACCACACTTAAGAACTACTATCCTGTTCATCAGGGCCGCACCAACCCACCGCGCGACAAAAGGATTTACTGCAAGATTTAACAGCTGGTACATCAAGATATCCAAGGACACCCTATTTGTAAGCATCCTCAAGATCTATTGCGACCGCACATGTCTCCATGCGCGAATCGAACTCCTCAACAAAATGTGGCTGCATTCTGCTATGTCTTCTTTCCTGGGCGATAACTTCCTAACAATGTTGGTAAACACTTGTTTCGCTAAAGATATCATGATACCTTCCAGGCCACAATTTTTTTTCAAAAGCTTGCCAATTGTATTCTGCATTGTTATTATTCTGTAGCCTTGTATCCTGGTGTAACCCTTGCCAGGTTTGGGTAGTGGAACTAAATAGCCATGGAACCAGTCCTCGTTTACTGTACCCTTTAAAAGGCTATTATTGAATATGTCCGCCAACTCTCCTCATCCGTTCTCCGACTAATGTAATCGTATCTAATGATCTAGTCCAGGTTCTGTGTTTTTGTATATTTCAGCGCCTTCCTAATTTCTTCAACTGTAATCATATGTTTTTCCATGCTCAAGTTCTTACATATATCCATCATCTTTTTCATGATTTCTTGATATGCCTCCACATTTCTCTGACCAATAAGAACTGAACAATTTTAGTGATTTTTTAGTGATTTTCCCTGGAAAAATTCGTATCTTTCTCCCGTTTCCATTGTGCGACCTCCATTGGCTGAGTCGTCACACGTTTTCTTGCCCTCTGCCAAAGTGCTACTGCTTTCCGTTTCTCGCTCCATGCCCTTTGCACCTCTTCGTTCCACCAGGGGGGCTTATCCCACACCTGATTTCCCACTTCTTGAGCCTTACGTTTGTCTTGTCGAATTCTGCTCACAACATCCACTCCTCTGCGATCATACTTAAAGGATCTTACATTTGGCCTTAAAAGACCTGACCAGTGGCCTGCTCAGCTTACTTTTGTCATTTTTCACAAGCTGAACACATGGGAGATGTTCACTGCCATGATTCTCCAGCACATCCCACTTGCATATAGCCACAGGAGCTGATGACACCAATGCCAGATCGATATAATTATCACCATCACCACCCCTGCTTGCCATTCTTGTTATACGACCATCATTAAGGCACAGCAGGTCCGTATCCGTCAGGACCTACTCACGCTCTTTACGCTGTCTTCTTAAACAGAGTTTTGCACAAGAAATGAAAAGCTAATTTGTCAAGTTCCAGGAAGTTTCTTACAAACACCAGAAATCAATTACAAACACTAACCCTAACCCTAACCCTACTAACCCTAACCCTACTAACCCTAACACAGACATATCTCACAAAGTAAACCATTCATTCATTGGTGCCATGCCGTCCGGCGTAGGCGATCATGTCTCTCCACATTCCTCTGTCTGTTATACATTTAAATATAGTTTATGATGATTCTACATCATGCCAGGCTTTCAAGCCATCCAACATTTTCTCACGTTGTCTTCCTCTGTCTCTCTTACCTCCGATCTTTCCAGTTGTTACGATGTTCTCTAATCCACCTCTTTTCATGACATGACCCAGGAACGGTGATTGTCGTCTTCAAATACAGTTAATAAGTTCTCTATTTGAGTTGACCAGTTGTAGAATTATAGCATTGCCGTTTTTAGTTGTCCATGATATTTTCAACATTCTTCTTTAAAATCACATCTCCGTTGCCTCCAGATGTTTTCTTGCAATATTGTAAATTGTCCATGCTTCACTACCTTATATAACAGTATGGGCTCTATGTAACATTTGAGTATGTTCTTTCTTACTTCTATTGATAATGAATTATTACACAAGATGTTCCTAATCTTGAAGACTATACATCCCAGTAATAACATCCAGTAGTAACATCCCAGTAGTAACATCCCAGTAATAACATCCAGTAGTAACATCCCAGTAATAACATCCCAGTAATAACATCCAGTTGTAACATCCCAGTAATAACATCCGGTAGTAACATCCCAGTAATAACATCCAGTAGTAACATCTCAGTAATAACATCCAGTAGTAACATCCGGTAGTAACATCCCAGTAATAACATCCAGTAGCAACATCCCAGTAATAACATCCAGTAGTAACATCCCAGTAATAACATCCAGTAGTAACATCCCAGTAATAACATCCAGTAGTAACATCCCAGTAATAACATCCCAGTAATAACATCCGGTAGTAACATCCAGTAGCAACATCCCAGTAGCAACATCCCAGTAATAACATCCCAGTAATAACATCCAGTAGTAACATCCCAGTAATAACATCCAGTAGTAACATCCCAGTAATAACATCCAGTAGTAACATCCCAAATACGTAGTAAACGTTTAAGAACACTTTCACGTGCGGGAGAACAGATTATAAGGGTAGCATCGCGACTACGCCGGAGGTGAACATCAGAGGGAGTGTGAGCACGACCGCAAAAGATTTTAAAAAATGAGCATCACAAAGCCATACACCCTGGGCGAGAAACAAACAAACAAAGAAATATATGCGCACATGGTGATGAAAGAAATACTGCACTCAAATACATTATTTTTTCTCAATTAACAATGTTAGGAGGGAAGCGGATACGCAGGAGATTCTGACTTAGAATAATATAACAATGACCGTGAGAGTAACAGGAAGGCTGTGGGGGGAGGGGGAGGGGGGGGGGGAAAGAAACTATACATGGAGAAAGTGCGGAGGACATGAAATGAGATTTGAGTGTAAGGTGTGAACAGATCAATGGGAATCGATACGTCTCGAGCTAGGTACGTACACAAGCATATCTGTGTTGGGTTGGACAGTAGACTAATGTGTCGGTATGAGATACACCCAGTATTGTTTTTACAACTCAAACATCACGCATCTCTCTCTGTCTCTCTCTTTGTGTCTAGTATGACTTCATTGAGTGTTCTGTTCTGGCTCCGAGAACTAGATTGAGAGAAAGAATTGCGTAGAGGAACAGTGTCTCGTACGAATATTGAACTGACATCAATGTAATAACAGGTGTGTGTATGTGCGTGTGTAAATGCTGAAAAACCGTGTACACACGTTCCAATAATTGACTCACACAGGCTATGCATCGAGCCCCTCCTTCATAATAGACTAATTGAACAGAATATTAGGGGGGGGGGCATACGAGTAATTCTACAATAGAGACAAACGATACAATTCATCATGAACTGGAGGCAGAAATGGTACAATTCATCATGAGTTGAAGGTTCAAATGTACAATTCAAGAGATAGTGGCAAAATGGTACAATTCACTAAGAGATACAGACAAAATGGTACAATTCAAAAAAGGAAAAGGCAAAATAGAACAGTTCAACATGAGATACAGACAAAATAGAACAATTCAACATGAGATACAGACAAAATAGAACAATTCAACATGAGATATAGACAAAATAGAACAATTCAACATGAGATAGGTAAAAACTTGAGAAAGGTGATTGACAACGAGCTAACAGATCGCATAAATCAATGTGGAACATGTCCTTCATATGTGTCGTGAAGACAAGAACATGTCCTTCCATGTATGTCGTGAAGACAAGAACATGTCCTTCATATGTGTCGTGAAGACAAGAACATGTCCTTCATATGTGTCGTGAAGACAAGAACATGTCCTTCATATGTGTCGTGAAGACAAGAACATGTCCTTCATATGTGTCGTGAAGACAAGAACATGTCCTTCCATGTATGTCGTGAAGACAAGAACATGTCCTTCCATGTATGTCGTGAAGACAAGAACAGAAATGAGTAGAGTATTGCCACCGAGAGACGAAATGACTTCCTAAACTGAAGGGATTAATGTGACTCTTGATCTATTGTTGATGTGACAAGAGATGTAACAGTAGAAATATACAGTTTTCGTGGGGGCATCTCATGTAGTGAGAGATCAACATCTACCCACAAATACTCATGTACAGTGACATGAAGAAGAGCAGGTGGAAGGTGGACAAAAGTGGTGTTACTCGGACTCATTTCTATGAAAGCCTTTGACATAAACCACGAGACATGGGAAGATGATGGACGAAATAGAGAGCTACATGACATATGGGAAGATGCTGGACGAAAAAGAGAGTGACATGACATATGGGAAAATGATGGACGAAAAAGAGAGTGACATGACATATGGGAAGATGCTGGACGAAAAAGAGAGTGACATGACACTCTGCAATTTAAAAAAACAGGCGCAAAATAAGTAGAGAAAAAAAAGAGAGATTAGGCAACTGAACAGCTTAATCAGCCTAACTGATATATCGTCTATTGTCTTTTCCCAGAGGGGGGAGGGGTGGTTTGTAATATCCACACTTGCCGTTAAGCTTAGGGGTGTGAGACTCCGTTTTAGTTCCAGTACCAGATATGTCGTAGTGGTTGCATTTAGTCCATGTTTATCTTGTTTTCTATTCACCGTTTTCTTGGTCTACTTTTGGTTTTATGTCCAGATATTGCTTTGTTATAAGCCATTATTGGTATTTGCTTTGACATCATTCTTATGAGGTGACCGAACCATTTACTAGCCGTCTTTCGATATGTTCAACACATGATATTATACCAACTCTTTTCCTGATTTTCTTCATTATTGTATGTAGTTTAGTAAATAATTGACGCATTTCTTAGACAACTGATACTAGCCGGAAAGTTAAGGGCACCATGGCCAAACTGTCCAAGGACCTTTAGTTCCATTCACAGAGCTTATCAGGCACCTACGATCTCATAGACACGATCATACATACCTCTGGACTTCATAAAGTGGATGAAGCAAACGGTGGCCATCATCATTTGTGATGGGCTAACAACAAAACACAATTATAATACAACTGAATCCGTCTATAACGCATTCCGTTATAACACATTTCCCTATATAACAACATTTTCCCAAAATCCCCAATTATATTTATTCTATATTGTTTGTATTGTAAATATCGAAATTCTGTTATTACATAGATATTTGTCTGTTCGGTACAAGCTGTTATATATAACGGGATTCCACTGTATTAGGAACGCCCATGTGATGTTTCGGTGCCCAAAAGGGGAGCAAAGAATATCGACACTGTTCCATGTATGTCGTAAGAGGCGACTTAGGAAAATATGGGGTGGCGCTCGCTGTTCCCCATCCCATATAGGGTCAAAGTGACCCAAATTCATGCTGAAATCGGATAAGTCAACCGAGAACGACGCACACATCGTAGCGAAGCTGTAAACCACGACACAACACATTCCGTTCTCTTGACTACATCCTGCCGATCTGCAGGAGTTTGAGAGCGAACACAGAAGAAGTAGAAGAATAACAGAAAGAAGGAATATGTCGACACGATGCATGATAATACATTTGTGAACATTCGGTGTGCCTCACACAAATATAGAATATGACTGGTGATATCCACCAAATATACAAATAAAACAGGAAGAGCCAGCTGTTGTCAGGACGCCCCCCCCCCCCAATCCATTCTCCAACCCAACCCCCCCCCCCCCCCATAATTTATTGGTCGTATGAAACAGATCCAGCTATTAATCACACAAAACTGTATCATTAATTCAAGCTGTTTCATACGTTAAAGGTCACGGGTCAGACTTGCCAGTACGTACGCTAGTGATCAGCATCGAATATAACCCTGCTGTCTCATTGGGATCATCCTTCTACAGTGACGCGTTTGACTTTTTCCGTACATTTATTTTTCACTTTCAATGAAATTAATTGGGAAAATGAAAAGCGTCACTTTTGAAGGATGATTTCCATATTAGCCGGCATGTCTTATATTTGTCGTTGGTCACAGTAAGTTGTTACTGATGTTTTGAAGATGGTCTACTAAGGGAGAGAAAAAATACACGTACCCAAAAATAGCATAAACAATATGATCCGCCAAAGACTGATGTGTCTGGCCATTGGCGCAAATAAAACGGTGATATAACGCATTTCCAATCTCAGGACTACATCCTGATGGAAATCTTGTAGGATCATTGTTCTGATACGAGACAGATGCAGCGGGAGTTTGAGAATGAACGATGAAGACGAAACTTTTCATTGGCTGTCACGCATCAATCAATCAATAAACCCGTAACCCTTCATGGTTGTAGGGGTACCACATTGGATGCTTCAGCACACAGAGTCCTCCAGCGAATTATATCCTCAGCGATGCGGATGAGTGTGGAAATATCTTGCCCTGTCCATTCATTGATGTTGTCTGTCCATGTCTGTATTTGTCCTCCTCTGCTTCTTCCACCCTCGACAGTTCCCTGCAGTATTGTTTTTGACAAGGAATCGTGCCTGCATACATGTCCGAACCATGCTAGTTTTCGTCGTTTCACTATTGAAACCTGAGCACCTACACACATCTCTATTTTATTTCTTAGGTACACAATGGTCTTATGTTCCCTATAGGAAATTCGTAGAATTCGTCTGTAGCATTTGTACTCGAAAACCTGTAAACGTCTCTCCATGTCCGCAATGAGTGTCCAACTCTCACAACCATACAGCACAACAGAAATCACCAGCGACTTATACAGTTTGATTTTCACTCCAACACTGATGTTTAGCCTAAGAATGACCCAGCAGCCAGTTAGTAATGGGTGCCACCTGGAGTAAGAAGAAGAGGAAGACCTAGAGAAACTCTACGAAGAACCATTAAATAGAGAAGGCATGTCAATGAACCTAAACAACACGCAACAATTGAAAGACCTGGCAACACAAAGACAGAAATGGAAAGCTATGGTTTCTGCCCTATGCGCCGCCTATGTCCCCGGAGGAACATAACATAACTGATGTTGCTTTTCCAAATCACTGTTAGCCTTGACAAGAACGCTAAAGCCATCTCCAGCATTATTTTAGTGACCAATGAAAGTCGCGGGAACAGTCACATGACATATTAAGTAGGCTTGAGTTCCCATGATTGATAATTTTTTATATATAATAAAACAGATTTAATTGTCTTTAATATTTAATTCCAGCGTTATTCCAGTGCTATCATATGGATGTGAGAGCTGGAATAGCTCTTTATCTTCAGAAAAGAAATTATGAGTTTCGAGAACAAATGTCTTTGTAGGATAACTAACACCCATTGGAGTGAATTCAAATCGAATGATAAAATCAGAGAAGAGACACATCAAAATTTCATCACAGATGTTATCAGAAAACGCTTTTGGTCCTACATCGGGCATGTCCTACACACAGACACCAAAAGAATACACCACCAATCTCTTGAATGGATATCTACAGGCAAAAGAGCCAGGGGTAGACCAAAATAAATTCAGAAGAACAACACTTGGAGAAAGTAAAACAACCAATATCCATACGATTCAATAACTGCACAGAATAGCTTTGAACAAACAGAATTGGAGAGATCTGACCTCTGCCCTATGCGCTAACTTCGGCGCAAAAGGAAAATGAATGAATGAATGAATGAATGAAACAAACACAGAATATGTTGTTGGAGCATCAACGTTATAAAGAACAAAATGTCAGACAATTGTGTCTGCATATGCACCGAGCACCCATGATGCACCGAGGAGTGATACTTTAGAGTGTTGTGTATGGATTATCTTTTGGCATATCTGATTCAAGAGCCGGTCGCCATGTTTGTTAAACATGCGGTTGAATCATAAACATGGATATTTCAAGATATATTAATTGTTATTTTTTTTTCATGCGGTCGTTCTCAAACTCCTGCAGATTAGCAGGATGTAGTCCGGAGAACGGAATGCATTGTGTCATGGTTTACAGCATTGCTGCGATATCTGTGCCTTTCGGCCTGACACATCCGACTTCAGCGTGGCTTTGGGTCCACTTGCCCTATATGGGATTGGACATCCAACTGCACCCCGTTGTTCCATTATATCCTTTCACAACAAATTACAAACAAGTTACAAATGAGAATTATAAAATGCTACATCTATTCTATATTAATGTATGGCTCAGAAACAAGGAGACTAACAAAAACAATTAGAAGACATAATTTATGCCTTTGAGATGTGGGTATATAGAAGAATAGGGAGAACATCACGGAAAGAGAATAAAACAAATAAAGAGGTGCTAAAGACACTCAATATGAAGAAAGAACTACTAAGAGAAATAAAGATCAGGCAAATAAAATGTTTTGGACACATTAAAAGACATGACACCTTATTGAAGACCTTACTTGAGGGTAAAGTCAAAGGGAAACGAGCAAGAGGCAGGCAGAGATAGAAGTGGGAGAGTAACATCACACGATGGACAGGTTACAATCTAGCAGAGTGCACCACCAAAACAAGAGATGTTGGAGATCCGTTGGAGCCAACCTTCGTTGCGGAGACGGTACTTAATGATGATGATCCATTCACAGGGTGCTATGAAGGGAGTGTACTTGATATGCGATGTTACTACTGCCTCCACAGAATGAGAACCCTTGCACTCTGGGACAGTTTTTTTTTTTTTTGTACTGACCTCATATGAAACGACTCGTGACCGCCTGACGTTATGCCCCACAAGTGGTTCGGCCCAGTGACACAGTTTGCTTACAAGTCGTTTGTCTGCGACGGTGGCAATACTAGCGTGTTGTGGTGTTAGTTCTAGTAGTCCCCGCCTTAACTGATGTACGTATCCCAGTCTGGCTTTATATGTGATTTCTATTTTTCCCCTTTACTTTCTCTATATTTATATACATAATTATTACCGACAGCTTGTCTTAGTGATTGCGTTGAATGTTTACACAGTTTTCCCTTCCCTAGTGAAATTCTTCTCCCACCCCAATACCTTTTCAGGGTCGTCTTTATTTCAATTTGACCGTCTGCGTTGTCGCTATTGGTGCATATTAGGTCGATCAAATCGCGCGACGACGCACCCAAGCTTCAATTTTTGCAGACGCACTAGAGCGAATTGCTGGATGTATGGTCGAGTGATTCAGTGATGCACCTTAGAAGGAACTCATAGAAAGTAGCTGGTGGTAGTGTCATCATTGTTACACTATTCAAGCATTATGGGCTGTCAATGTATATACATAGCATAACTTAGGCCATTACTGAGTGAATTACACATAACAATCAAGGTAGGAATGTAACAGTGTGTATGTGACAGATCACAAAGAGTGTCAATAGGTATTTGGCAGTGTCACCGGGTATGTGACAGAGTGAATGTGACATATTACATAGTAGGTATTTGACAGTGTCACACAGTTTGTGACAGTGTGTGTGTGATAATATCACTTGGTTTGTGACAATGAGTATTTGTCAGATCACATAGAGTAGCAGTATGTAGCCGACAGTGTCACCAAGTTTGTGACAGATCACATAGTAGGTATATGACAGTGTCACCCAGTTTGTGACAGAGTGTATGTGGCAGATCACATAGTAGGTATTTGACAGTGTCAGCCAGTTTGTGACAGATCACATTGATATTTGACAGTGTCAGCCAGTTTGTGACAGATCACATATTGATATTTGACAGTGTCAGCCAGTTTGTGACAGATCACATAGTTATATTTGACAGTGTAACCCAGTTTGTGACAGATAACATAGTTGATATTTGACAGTGTCAGCCAGTTTGTGACAGATAACATAGTTGATATTTGACAGTGTAACCCAGTTTGTGACAGATCACATAGTTGATATTTGACAGTGTCAGCCAGTTTGTGACAGATCACATAGTTGATATTTGACAGTGTCAGCCAGTGTGTGACAGATCACATATTGATATTTGACAGTGTCAGCCAGTCTGTGACAGTGTGTATACGACATATCACAAAGAGTATTACTGCTAATGAAAGGCGTGAAGGGCATAGAGGATTGACTTCATCGTGCTCGGGGTACCCAATGTGTACTCCGTCACTCTCAACGAAGCGGCACGCTACCTGCCGCGTGTACCACTTGTTGCACGTAACTCCGTAGCTTCAAGCAATAACCCCAGGGGTGCCCGAAAAAATCCACTTTATAAACAAGACATCGCAAGCGGTATTGAAAGCGCAACCTCTTGAGCGCAGAGAACTGTTTTACCGCTACACCACACTAGGCAAAGGAGATGCCCAACACTGCGAGATGGTTGATTGATATATTCCTATGTCAATAGAATGATGTACATACAAGAACAGATGGATATGTTGCTATATAAATAGACCGATATGTTGCTATATCAATAGACCGATATGTTGCTATATCAATAGACCGATATGTTGCTATATCAATAGACCGATATGTTGCTATATCAATAGACCGATATGTTGCTATATCAATAGACCGATATGTTGCTATATCAATAGACCGATATGTTGCTATATCAATAGACCGATATGTTGCTATATCAATAACCGATATGTTGTTATATCAATAGACCGATATGTTGCTATATCAATAACCGATATATTGCTATATCAATAACCGATATGTTGCTATATCAATAACCGATATGTTGCTATATCAATAGACCGATATGTTGCTATATCAATAACCGATATATTGCTATATCAATAACCGATATGTTGCTATATCAATAGACCGATATGTTGCTATATCAATAGACCGATATGTTGCTATATCAATAACCGATATGTTGCTATATCAATAGACCGATATGTTGCTATATCAATAGACCGATATGTTGCTATATCAATAGACCGATATGTTGCTATATCAATAACCGATATGTTGTTATATCAATAGACCGATATGTTGCTATATCAATAGACCGATATGTTGCTATATCAATAGACCGATATGTTGCTATATCAATAACCGATATGTTGCTATATCAATAGACCGATATGTTGCTATATCAATAGACCGATATGTTGCTATATCAATAGACCGATATGTTGCTATATCAATAGACCGATATGTTGCTATATCAATAGACCGATATGTTCCTATATCAATAGACCGATATGTTGCTATATCAATAACCGATATGTTGCTATATCAATAACCGATATGTTGCTATATCAATAACCGATATGTTGCTATATCAATAGACCGATATGTTGCTATATCAATAGACCGATATGTTGCTATATCAATAACCGATATGTTGTTATATCAATAGACCGATATGTTGCTATATCAATAGACCGATATGTTGCTATATCAATAACCGATATGTTGCTATATCAATAGACCGATATGTTGCTATATCAATAACCGATATGTTGCTATATCAATAGACCGATATGTTGCTATATCAATAGACCGATATGTTGCTATATCAATAGACCGATATGTTGCTATATCAATAACCGATATGTTGCTATATCAATAGACCGATATGTTGCTATATCAATAGACCGATATGTTGCTATATCAATAACCGATATGTTGTTATATCAATAGACCGATATGTTGCTATATCAATAGACCGATATGTTGCTATATCAATAACCGATATGTTGCTATATCAATAGACCGATATGTTGCTATATCAATAGACCGATATGTTGCTATATCAATAACCGATATGTTGCTATATCAATAGACCGATATGTTGCTATATCAATAGACCGATATGTTGCTATATCAATAACCGATATGTTGTTATATCAATAGACCGATATGTTGCTATATCAATAGACCGATATGTTGCTATATCAATAACCGATATGTTGCTATATCAATAACCGATATGTTGCTATATCAATAGACCGATATGTTGCTATATCAATAGACCGATATGTTGCTATATCAATAGACCGATATGTTGCTATATCAATAAACTAACCATTAACAATCCCCGACATGGAAATCTTAATAAACTACGTCAACAGTTTTTGTTGACCAATTAATATCTCCTCCTACCCCTTGTAACGCATCAAGAATGCACAGAGACCTCCCCCCCCCCTAATTAATTACGTGATACACTTTAAGCCACTTACCCCCCTCCCCCCATTCATGCAGAAAAAGATAAAATAAATATGCATGTGTTGTTTCACACATATTTAGACAAATTATTCCAAATAATGTTCCCTTGATATGTTTCAACACGAGTATTGTTGACATTAACTGTCAAGATTTATCAGACACCCCTCACCATCATCATCAAGTGACATATTCTTTCCAGAACGTAGTCTTTCCTATGGATCTCTTGAACTCTCCGCGGTCTTGAGCAAGTTGTCCTGTCTCAGTGGCATGCGCAGGCATTCTTGAATGTCTTTACCCCATGCCTTTTTGTCTTGGATGTCAGACACCGCTCTCCTCTCCATAATTGTTGGCGTAATTTATGGGTAGTCCCTCTAAAGGATGGAGTGTACCTGCAAGTTCAGGTACAATGCTGAGTAATCTTTCTATAGCACATACCCGCAAGATCAGGTAAATGCCGAGTAATCCCTCTCTAGCACATACCTGCAAGCTCAAGTAAAATGCCGAGTAATCCCTCAATATCACATATCTGCAAGCTCAGGTAAAATACCGAGTAATCCCTCAATATCACATACCTGCAAGCTCAGGTAAAATGCCGAGTAATCCCTCAATATCACATACCTGCAAGCTCAGGTAAAATGCCGAGTAATCCCTCTATATCACATACCTGCAAGCCCAGGTAAAATGCCGAGTAATCCCTCAATATCACATACCTGCAAGCTCAGGTAAAATGCCGAGTAATCCCTCAATATCACATACCTGCAAGCTCAGGTAAAATGTTGAGTAATCCCTCAATATCACATACCTGCAAGCCCAGGTAAAATGCCGAGTAATCCCTCAATATCACATACCTGCAAGCTCAGGTAAAATGCCGAGTAATCCCTCTATATCACAGTGTTCTTTTATTTTTATTTTTTTAATGTCCCTATAGAACAACACTTTCTAAAAAAAACAACCCAATGAATATTGATTATGTATTGCTTATACTGTGCATAGAGGATTTCTCTTACTACATTCATAGACCTGGTGGCTCCGGACCAAGCTGCTATAATGGCATTTTGCTACATTCATAGACCTGGTGGCTCCGGACCAAGCTGCTATAATGGCATTTGGCTACATTCCTCCCAACTAATCAAATCGTATTACATTTGTAAACTCGTGTTATTTTACAGCGGTCAACAATTGCTATTCGTCGCCGCCGCCTTCTTTTCTAGTCATACGCTTTTGTTTTGAATTTTTTTCTCCCAAATAACTTTTACTGTGGTCATCAGCCAGGGAAGGGACGTCCGAGCTGTTTCTGATTGTCAAGATTTCTCTTTACGATGTGGTCATTAGGTAATTCTTTAGAACATTTTTCTGTTTTATGCGGGTTTGTCTGCTGCTGCATGCGTGAATGTGTGCTGTTTCAACCTGTTAATACCTGATTACAATCTAACAATCGTTAATTGTTCCTTCCAAGCTTAAGGATCACATCTTCTTGTTGGTTGAATGGATGTTTCGATTACTTCTTGTTGGTTGAATGGCTGTTTCGATTACTACTTCTTGTTGGTTGAATGGCTGTTTCGATTACTACTTGTTGTTGGTTGAATGGCTGTTTCGATTACTTCTTGTTGGTTGAATGGCTGTTTCGATTACTACTTATTGTTGGTTGAATGGCTGTTTCGATTACTACTTGTTGTTGGTTGAATGGATGTTTCGATTACTTCTTGTTGGTTGAATGGCTGTTTCGATTACTACTTCTTGTTGGTTGAATGGCTGTTTCGATTACTACTTCTTGTTGGTTGAATGGATGTTTCGATTACTTCTTGTTGGTTGAATGGCTGTTTCGATTACTACTTCTTGTTGGTTGAATGGCTGTTTCGATTACTTCTTGTTGGTTGAATGGCTGTTTCGATTACTACATGTTGTTGGTTGAATGGCTGTTTCGATTACTACTTCTTGTTGGTTGAATGGCTGTTTCGATTACTTCTTGTTGGTTGAATGGCTGTTTCGATTACTTCTTGTTGGTTGAATGGCTGTTTCGATTACTTCTTGTTGGTTGAATGGCTGTTTCGATTACTACTTGTTGTTGGTTGAATGGCTGTTTCGATTACTACTTGTTGTTGGTTGAATGGCTGTTTCGATTACTTCTTGTTGGTTGAATGGCTGTTTCGATTACTACTTGTTGTTGGTTGAATGGCTGTTTCGATTACTACTTCTTGTTGGTTGAATGGCTGTTTCGATTACTTCTTGTTGGTTGAATGGCTGTTTCGATTACTTCTTGTTGGTTGAATGGCTGTTTCGATTACTACTTGTTGTTGGTTGAATGGCTGTTTCGATTACTACTTGTTGTTGGTTGAATGGCTGTTTCGATTACTTCTTGTTGGTTGAATGGCTGTTTCGATTACTTCTTGTTGGTTGAATGGCTGTTTCGATTACTTCTTGTTGGTTGAATGGCTGTTTCGATTACTACTTGTTGTTGGTTGAATGGCTGTTTCGATTACTACTTGTTGTTGGTTGAATGGCTGTTTCGATTACTTCTTGTTGTTGGTTGAATGGCTGTTTCGATTACTACTTCTTGTTGGTTGAATGGCTGTTTCGATTACTACTTGTTGTTGGTTGAATGGCTGTTTCGATTACTTCTTGTTGGTTGAATGGCTGTTTCGATTACTACTTATTGTTGGTTGAATGGCTGTTTCGATTACTACTTGTTGTTGGTTGAATGGATGTTTCGATTACTTCTTGTTGGTTGAATGGCTGTTTCGATTACTACTTCTTGTTGGTTGAATGGCTGTTTCGATTACTACTTCTTGTTGGTTGAATGGATGTTTCGATTACTTCTTGTTGGTTGAATGGCTGTTTCGATTACTACTTCTTGTTGGTTGAATGGCTGTTTCGATTACTTCTTGTTGGTTGAATGGCTGTTTCGATTACTACTTGTTGTTGGTTGAATGGCTGTTTCGATTACTACTTCTTGTTGGTTGAATGGCTGTTTCGATTACTTCTTGTTGGTTGAATGGCTGTTTCGATTACTTCTTGTTGGTTGAATGGCTGTTTCGATTACTTCTTGTTGGTTGAATGGCTGTTTCGATTACTACTTGTTGTTGGTTGAATGGCTGTTTCGATTACTACTTGTTGTTGGTTGAATGGCTGTTTCGATTACTTCTTGTTGGTTGAATGGCTGTTTCGATTACTACTTGTTGTTGGTTGAATGGCTGTTTCGATTACTACTTCTTGTTGGTTGAATGGCTGTTTCGATTACTTCTTGTTGGTTGAATGGCTGTTTCGATTACTTCTTGTTGGTTGAATGGCTGTTTCGATTACTACTTGTTGTTGGTTGAATGGCTGTTTCGATTACTACTTGTTGTTGGTTGAATGGCTGTTTCGATTACTTCTTGTTGGTTGAATGGCTGTTTCGATTACTTCTTGTTGGTTGAATGGCTGTTTCGATTACTTCTTGTTGGTTGAATGGCTGTTTCGATTACTACTTGTTGTTGGTTGAATGGCTGTTTCGATTACTACTTGTTGTTGGTTGAATGGCTGTTTCGATTACTTCTTGTTGTTGGTTGAATGGCTGTTTCGATTACTACTTCTTGTTGGTTGAATGGCTGTTTCGATTACTACTTGTTGTTGGTTGAATGGCTGTTTCGATTACTTCTTGTTGGTTGAATGGCTGTTTCGATTACTACTTGTTGTTGGTTGAATGGCTGTTTCGATTACTTCTTGTTGGTTGAATGGCTGTTTCGATTACTTCTTGTTGGTTGAATGGCTGTTTCGATTACTTCTTGTTGGTTGAATGGCTGTTTCGATTACTTCTTGTTGGTTGAATGGCTGTTTCGATTACTACTTGTTGTTGGTTGAATGGCTGTTTCGATTACTACTTGTTGTTGGTTGAATGGCTGTTTCGATTACTACTTGTTGTTGGTTGAATGGCTGTTTCGATTACTACTTCTTGTTGGTTGAATGGCTGTTTCGATTACTACTTGTTGTTGGTTGAATGGCTGTTTCGATTACTTCTTGTTGGTTGAATGGCTGTTTCGATTACTACTTGTTGTTGGTTGAATGGCTGTTTCGATTACTTCTTGTTGGTTGAATGGCTGTTTCGATTACTTCTTGTTGGTTGAATGGCTGTTTCGATTACTACTTCTTGTTGGTTGAATGGATGTTTCGATTACTACTTCTTGTTGGTTGAATGGCTGTTTCGATTACTTCTTGGTGGTTGAATGGCTGTTTCGATTACTACTTGTTGTTGGTTGAATGGCTGTTTCGATTACTACTTCTTGTTGGTTGAATGGCTGTTTCGATTACTACTTGTTGTTGGTTGAATGGCTGTTTCGATTACTACTTCTTGTTGGTTGAATGGCTGTTTCGATTACTACTTCTTGTTGGTTGAATGGCTGTTTCGATTACTACTTCTTGTTGGTTGAATGGCTGTTTCGATTACTACTTCTTGTTGGTTGAATGGCTGTTTCGATTACTACTTCTTGTTGGTTGAATGGCTGTTTCGATTACTACTTCTTGTTGGTTGAATGGCTGTTTCGATTACTACTTCTTGTTCAGGTAAAATAAACTGGTGCTTTGATTACATCATCTTATTGAGTGAATAGTTGCGTTGCGTTTCATTTCTTCTTTTTTGAGCTTTTTATGGACTCCATTTCTAGAAATGGTATGGTCTTCTACCTGATGTTGCTGACGCTGGCGGATTTCTAGAAATGGTATGATCTTCTACCTGATGTTGCTGACGCTGGCGGATTTCTAGAAATGGTATGATCTTCTACCTGATGTTGCTGACGCTGGCGGATTTCTAGAAATGGTATGGTCTTCTACCTGATGTTGCTGACGCTGGCGGATTTCTAGAAATGGTATGGTCTTCTACCTGATGTTGCTGACGCTGGCGGATTTCTAGAAATGGTATGATCTTCTACCTGATGTTGCTGACGCTGGCGGATTTCTAGAAATGGTATGATCTTCTACCTGATGTTGCTGACGCTGGCGGATTTCTAGAAATGGTATGATCTTCTACCTGATGTTGCTGACGCTGGCGGATTTCTAGAAATGGTATGATCTTCTACCTGATGTTGCTGACGCTGGCGGATTTCTAGAAATGGTATGGTCTTCTGCCTGATGTTGCTGACGCTGGCGGATTTCTAGAAATGGTATGGTCTTCTACCTGATGTTGCTGACGCTGGCGGATTTCTAGAAATGGTATGGTCTTCTACCTGATGTTGCTGACGCTGGCGGATTTCTAGAAATGGTATGGTCTTCTACCTGATGTTGCTGACGCTGGCGGATTTCTAGAAATGGTATGGTCTTCTACCTGATGTTGCTGACGCTGGCGGATTTCTAGAAATGGTATGGTCTTCTACCTGATGTTGCGGACCCTGGCTTACAGTTTCGGCTAGAAGAACTAGATATCTCATTTCACCTTGTGAATGATTTGTAATAAATTAGTTAACTATATAATTTGCTTTGTTCTTTAGATGAGATAGATGTCAGCCTAAGGAATTCCGGAGGACTATAGTTGTGTTCCGTTGGATTTGCACGAGGGATGTGGAGTCTCTCATGATCAATAATAGTCTGCTTCCTTGAGAGGTTGATCTCATCAACAAAAGTGTTGCTTCTTTGATAGGTCATGTCTTGTTTCTCGAGAATTGACACTGTCAGTCATGTGACGTATGTGTGTATCATGTGACGTATGTGTGTATCATGTGACGTGTGTGTGTGTCATGTGACGTATTCCTTCCAGAACGTTGTCTTCCCAATGAACTCTCTGAACCTCTCTCTGTCTTGGGCGATGTGGCTTGCATTTTCTAGCGATGTATTCATGTTATGATTTTTTATCTCTTAGTTCATTCTCGTCTGCGCACTTCTGCAGGTCAACTAGGAACTGTCCCTTGTCATCGAAATTGTTTGACTTGCCCTTTTGTTATTCTCACTCCCATGTTACAGTTTCCTAAATCACACTTTGATATTCAGGATTCTTTTTCATGTTTGTCCCATAATCTAATATACTCTATCATATGTAAGCGTTGTGATATGAAGTATATTGGTGAGACTGGTAGACGTTTAGCAGATAGATTCGCCGAACATTTGAGAGATATCACGAATCATCGTGACTCCCCAGTGGCTAATCATTTTAACAGCCCGTCACATCATGGTAGCTCTGATGTCTCTGTAACCGGTTTGTTACGTTGTTATACCGGTGACCGGCAACGTCAGTCCTTGGAATATCGTCTCATGTGTCATATGGGAGTCTTACAACCACACGGAATGAACATTAATCACCGTTTTGTTTTAGTTACCCACCTTTTCTTTATACCCTCTCCTCCCGTAATGCACCGATTCTTGTAATTATTTTCTTTGTACACGTTCGTGAGTAATTATTTTTGTGTTTGCCGTACTTCTATATATTTCCTTTATGTCTTCTTTCGTTTGTGTATGTCAATATGTGATTATTTTGTAATCTAGTCCATCAATTGTACATTGGAATGCCATTTTGTTATTGTTAAATCATTTACATATTTAGATTTTGTTTTCCTCGTTGTTATTGCAGTTGTCTCTTTGATGGGTGCCCACACATGTATAGTTATTTGTATATGCATTTTGTTTTACATGGTTCTATGTATCCACACAATTACTTTGGGCCACACATTTGTATGTAAACATATGCAGTTGTTATAGAATTATTTTTATGTGAACGAACGTTTATATTTACATTAATATATGTATACGTTTCTATGTGTGCGAATGTTTATGTTATTGTTTTTGTTTATGTGAGAAAGTGTTTATGTGGATGCATGTTCATATATATATATATATATATATATATATATATATATATATATATATATATATATATATATATATATATATATATATATATATATATATATATATATATATATATATATATATATATATATGAGCGCTTGTTTATGTTAATGCACGTATCTCCATTCTGTGTCAATATGTATGCCTATTCTGGTATGAGCCCTTTCCTATGTGTGGATACATTTATATGCCTGTGCATTTTGTGTACTCACACATATGTGTCCATTTTGTTATATATTTATTTCTTAACTCTTGGTGTGTGTATACATTTCTATGTATGTTTAGGTTTGGTTTTATATATATGTTTATGTCTATATTTGGTTTCACATTCATTCCATGCGTTTTCAAATGATGATTCTTCTTGTATCCTTCCTTCCCCAAACCCACTCACCCCACCACCACACAACCTCATCATTACTCATCTATCATTATCATATGCCATTCTGGTTGGCGTAGGTGACCATGGTTCTCTGTTCACAGTATTGTTATCAGGATCGTTGTTTCCAAGCCTTGCTAGGTTGTCAAACGAATATTTTCTCACGTCCTCATCTGTCTCTGTTCCCTCCAGTCTTGCCTGTTGTGACTATGTTCTTAAAACCTGCCTGTCTGATAAAGTGACAAAATGGGTATTTTTCTTATCTTTTTCTTTTATTATTCTTGCACTCATCTATAGTGCCTCTAATTTCCCACGTTCGGTTTGTTTATAATGAATGCACGCATTTTCTCTTTTACTAGATGCGTTGTCATCCCTGCGTTATGGAGACGGGGCTTGATGAAATCTAGTCATCTATTTTGTTTTTATTGTGTTGTTTTCTGTTGTTTGTCTCTTGGAAAAGGTTCAATTTGAGCCGATACGTGGAGAATTGTCCTGTTTAGTTTTATTGTATGTTTTGTTATATATACTTTTTAATATATTTTTATTATTAGGCAAGGTAAGTGTTTTAGTAACCTGTTTAATTTATTTTGCTTGACTATTTGTTCATTAGGTTACTGCGGCACCATCCACTTTGTTGGACACCCTCTGACCATTTGGTTATTTATATTCATGTTATCTTTAATGTCGTCAGTCCATCGTCTTCTTGGTCTGCCATTTCTCCTCTTCCCATGTACTCTTTCCTCCATTATTTGTCTTTCTAAACAGTTGTGTCTCTTTATATGACCAAACAGGTGAAGTGTTTTCTTTTTGTTATTGTGTTTAGTAACCAACACTCTGGAATCTCCAATGTGTTTATATCTGAATTTCTGATTTTTTCCTTCCATGATATTCTTGAATTGACATGAATTGACACTATTGGCCAGATTTACATTCTCTGTCTGGACAAATTGAGACAGTCTTGTAGGATTTACTCTGCAGACTGATTTTATGTTTCACATTTGCAGAAGGCACTGAGACTCATTTGGGGGAGGGTGGGTTCTGGGGATAGTTTCTTGGTGCGCAGCCAAGAAATGCTGAAATTTGTGCTCAGCCAAGAAATGCTGAAATTGGTGCTCAGCCAAGAAAGTCTAATAAGTAGTACCGAAAAAATAATATTTTTACTGTTCCCAAGTACAAACTGCAGGACAAATACAATAATATTTATCAAGATTTATCTGAATCGACGTTTCGGCCACTACGTAAAACTATAGGGCAAACAAAATAATAATATTGATTGATAATTGTGTTCTAGTCAGAGTTTTACTTACATATTATGAAGTGATATACTTATTGCTCCTGATCTACTAGATACACCTTTTCCTTCCCGTGTAATATTATTAATCATTAATTTCAGCATTTCTTGACTGAGCATCAATTTCAGCATTTCTTGACTGAGCATCAATTTCAGCATTTCTTGACTGAGCATCAATTTCAGCATTTCTTGACTGAGCATCAATTTCAGCATTTCTTGACTGAGCACCAATTTCAGCATTTCTTGACTGAGCACCAATTTCAGCATTTCTTGACTGAGCACCAATTTCAGCATTTCTTGACTGAGCACCAATTTCAGCATTTCTTGACTGAGCATCAATTTCAGCATTTCTTGACTGAGCACCAATTTCAGCATTTCTTGACTGAGCACCAATTTCAGCATTTCTTGACTGAGCACCAATTTCAGCATTTCTTGACTGAGCACCAATTTCAGCATTTCTTGACTGAGCACCAATTTCAGCATTTCTTGACTGAGCACCAATTTCAGCATTTCTTGACTGAGCACCAATTTCAGCATTTCTTGACTGAGCACCAATTTCAGCATTTCTTGACTGAGCACCAATTTCAGCATTTCTTGACTGAGCACCAATTTCAGCATTTCTTGACTGAGCACCAATTTCAGCATTTCTTGACTGAGCACCAATTTCAGCATTTCTTGACTGAGCATCAATTTCAGCATTTCTTGACTGAGCACCAATTTCAGCATTTCTTGACTGAGCACCAATTTCAGCATTTCTTGACTGAGCACCAATTTCAGCATTTCTTGACTGAGCACCAATTTCAGCATTTCTTGACTGAGCACCAATTTCAGCATTTCTTGACTGAGCACCAATTTCAACATTTCTTGACTGAACATCAATTTCAGCATTTTTTGACTGAACATCAATTTCAGCATTTCTTGGCTGTGCACCAATTTCAGCATTTCTTGGCTGTGACCACTTTCAGCATTTCTTGACTGAACATCAATTTCAGCATTTCTTGGCCGTGACCACTTTCAGCATTTCTGGACTGAGCACCAATTTCAGCATTTCTTGACTGAACATCAATTTCAGCATTTCTTGACTGAAGATCAATTTCAGCATTTCTTGACTGAACATCAATTTCAGCATTTCTTGACTGAACATCAATTTCAGCATTTCTTGACTGAACATCAATTTCAGCATTTCTTGACTGAACATCAATTTCAGCATTTCTTGACTGAACATCAATTTCAGCATTTCTTGACTGAACATCAATTTCAGCATTTCTTGACTGAACATCAATTTCAGCATTTCTTGACTGAACATCAATTTCAGCATTTCTTGACTGAACATCAATTTCAGCATTTCTTGACTGAGCACCAATTTCAGCATTTCTTGACTGAGCACTAATTTCAGCATTTCTTGGCCGAGCACCAATTTCAGCATTTCTTGGCTGTGACCACTTTCAGCATTTCTTGGCTGTGAACCAATTTCAGCATTTCTTGGCTGCGCACCAATTTAAAAGCCATTCAGTATATATTATCATGACTCATATCTATTTCATGAATGTTGTTGCATAATGTAGGTCTCTTGCAATAAATCATCTCTGCATCTAATCCGGTATTGGTCATGTATGAAGTGGTTTGATTTAAGCAGTTATAGCTTATACATAACGTGTTTTGCATGGATGCTCCTATTGGTGACCGAGCTGTACATCCACATTGTGCCTGCTTACCCTTTGTCGCGTAGTGTCCATTGTCTTGCGTACATTTTTTTAGTCCCACACCACTTGGGCTAGCGTTACCTGAATTCGACGATAATTTAGTATATACCATGTAGGTCGTGATATACTCTAAAACGTTTTGGTCACAGTCCCTCTTGTATATTTGCTTTATTTTGATGAATACAAAATGTATATTTTAAAGGCAACATAATTATGTTAATGTCGCCATCTTTGTGTGACCGAAAGTCATGAATAGAAGCTATAGTATCGGTACAATCCAGTATCGGCACAATTTTGAAGCTATAATATCGGCACAATGTTGAAGCTATAGTATCGGCACAATCCAGTAACGGCACAATTTTGAAGCTATAGTACCAGTACGTACAATTTTGAAGCTATAGTATCGGTACAATCCAGTATCGGCACAATGTTGAAGCTATAGTATCGGTACAATCCAGTATGGGCACAATTTTGAAGCTATAGTATCGGTACAATCCAGTATGGGCACAATTTTGAAGCTATAGTATCGGCTAAATCCAGTATCGGCACAATTTTGAAGCTATAGTATCGGCTAAATCCAGTATCGGCACAATTTTGAAGCTATAGTATCGGCTAAATCCAGTATCGGTACAATTTTGAAGCTATAGTATCGGTACAATTTTGGCTTCCACCAAAATGGCCGACTAGCACGAATGTGTTCTTTTTGCGAAGTTCGATTAGCGGTTGTTCCTTCCCGAAAGTAATGGCAACCTACGGTAACATTGTGCCTAGAAATTTTCAATGGGACGATGAACTGACAACATTAAAGATAACATGAATACATCGCTGGAAAATGCAAGCCTCATCGCTCAAGACAGAGAAGGGTTCATAGAGTTCATTGGGAAGACAACGTTCTGGAAGGAATACGTCACATGACACACACATACGTCACATGACACACACACAATCCAGTGACTTCTGCTGAGTCTCGCGTATGAATTCGATACTACCGAACACTTCTTAATAAATGCAAACAATGGAGATGTAATAAAACCGTAGTTAATTATTAATTAGTCCCCGGATCATCATCACTGCACTCCGGACAAGACCGTATGTGCTCAGATCTTGAACGTATTCATTACACGATGATGACTGACAGTTTTGGCAGCAGATCTTCTGGTTTATTTCTTAGATGTTCCGCGAAAATTCTCCTGAAGAAGTAACTCCATTCCAGCTATACTACTGGAAATTGTTTTAACACGGGAAATCCCAAAGAAAATACCCCTATCTATGACGTCGTAGTTAGTCCTTTGTTACAATATCTAGATGTCCGTGGCTAAGAATCAAGCATCCGCTTCTGCATGATTACGATTATATATAATGATTACTGGTACATGGAACACACAAAATGTATGCATGGTTTCCCAATAATACCCAATTCAGAGTCAGGGTATCCATTTGTCATTATGGGAGTGGGGGGGGGGGGTCGTGGAAATAGACTTTATGCCTACTGGACCTTGAACATAACCTGATTACATGGTATACCTATCTTCCATGTTACTGTGTCATCTAATTATTGTACCGTGAAGTAGCAATCCGCATTTAAGCACTGTTGCTATTATTATTATTATTATTGCTACTATTACTAGTATTATTACTATTGAGGAGCGTGGTAGACTAGTTGATAGTGAGCTTGCTTTCTATCACTGAGTTACATCGTGCCAGGATCGAAACCACGTCCCGACACACAAAAATATTCTGGTTGTGATTTCTCTCTTGTCACGACCACTCCTCCAGTCGACTCAGTTGTAAATGAGTACCTGACGCATGAATTAGGGGAGGTTAAGACAGCAAGGAAGGGAACTGACCACCCACCTTATAGTTGCTGCGGCGTAGTTCATGAAGAGTAATCTTCATCCCCGACGGCAGGTTGCTGCCATGGGACATACCTTTACCTTTTTTATTACTATTATTTTTTTATTAGTATAGATTTGTTCATCGAGAGTTAGTACCGTTTTCCGCTTGTGTGTTGCCGGGCCCGAAAGGGGAGCAACGAATAGCAACACTGTTTACTTTCCACGCATATCGTAAAAGGCGACTAAGAAGGTTATGAGATGGAGTTGGAGGTCTCATCCCATATAGGGTCAGTGACCCAAAGGCATGCTGAAGTCGGATGTGTCAGGCCGAAAAGCGCAGATATCGCAGCAATGCTGTAAACCAATACACAGCGCATTTGTTCTCCAGACTACATCCTGCTGATCTGCAGGAGTTTGAGAACGAACGCAGAAGAAGAAGTACCGTTTTCGTAGATTTATATTCAGTATACAATAGTGTGTGTGTGGTGATTGGTGCTAATACAGAGAGAGGAGTGGGGAGTGCGTATGTTTCTGTGTGTTTAAAAAAAGGGGGAAACCCCTAGTTAGTAAATAAAAAGGAAACTAACGGGTATCATCAGTATTTGTCTTTCCGGTTGGCGTAAGCTGTCATGTATCTCCGACAATCTACTCCTGACCCCGGGAGCAGTAGAAAAAATACCACAACGGGGATAAATACCGCTTGCCAAGTCTTATTTACTGGCCCCATAGCCCCATTTATATGCATCAGGAGAGACGACTAAACTGCTTTCACATGCGGCGCTTAAGTAGAATTAATTAACACTGATGTTGCACATACTGTGGAAGACACTTTGTGGCTCAGATTGTTCTTGCGAATCGCATCCATCATCATCATGGATCTTAGATTATATATTAATAGAACAACAATAATACTATCGTCTGGAAAGACGGAAATGTGCCCGGGAGTCCCATATAAATTGTCTATACGCACACACAAAAATAAGCAAGGTGCCTGAATCGAACAAGAATGTTGAATCTGACCTGCCAGTTCAAAAAGGTTGACCCACTTCTGTCCTAGAGTCAACTATCAGTTCAGACTAAGTCCGTATATAATGGGATGGGAGGAGGTTCCCGATGACTCAACCCCCTCCCTAGGACATCAGAACATGACTTTTAGTACCAATTTAGTACTAGAAACACCCAAATGTTGTGAATTGCTGGAAGTACACAGAAAAACACATAAAATGGACGTTTAGATCAAATGGCCTTTATCAACAACACAACATAGCGTACGATGCGTAACGAGCGATACTGCCTGTGATCATATCACAACACAATAATAATTGAAAATACAAATGCCAGAAGCAGATAAATAAATAATAATATAAAACATGACATGAAACCAAATTAATTGGAAATAGACAGAACTCGGAAATAGATCACAACAGGGTATATATTGGAATAAAGGTTGGTTCCGATAGGTTCCGAATTGACTGATATACCGGTTCTGAAGACAGGAATGTAGATATAATTACCATAAGGAGTGAGTTTTACCTGAAAAATTTGTAAAGGAGGTCTTTGGTCCGAATGCGCGTGTAAATTTCACTATATGACGAAAAATGAAACCTTGAAGCCTTTTTTTGTGTGCTAAAAATCGCTAAGGGCGACGTTCTTACAGACTCTTTTGGTTAGTTGCTAGTTCTCAAAGCAATGATCATAGGTATGCACCATCTGATGTTATCTTAATGGACTTATACCGAATATCGAAGTCCTACGTAATTAGACGAGAAACATAAATAAATACTCCTAAACACATACTTCAAGGTTGTTCAGACTTCAATAAACTGCGAGGCAAGACAGTCTCAATGGAATGAGTTGAGGCAAACACTTTGGGGAAGTCTCTCTTACCTGGAAAAGAAGGAGATTCGTCCTGGCGACTGGCCTGGAGATCTAGCAAGACCAAAATAATAATGAATGCAGAAGAAAACATGTCTTACCAATGTCCTATTTTCGTTCATGCTATACTGGTGGAATGTTCTTGTCTTACCAACGTCCCATTTCCTTTCACAGTACACTGGTGGAATGTTCGTGTCGCACCAACGTCCCATTTTACGTTCATGCTATACTGGTGGAATATTCTTGTATTACCAATGTCCCATTTTCTTTTACGGTACATGGGTGAGTGTTCTTGTATTATGTGATCATAGTTTCTGACCTATGCTATTCAGGTTAATGACTTGTATGTCCTTCTATGTGATGTGCCATTTGTAGCACGCTGTCCTCGTTGTCACTGTGTAGTAAATTTCTTGAATGTACGCTAGTTGGTATGGTTCTTCCAGTGTCATACCTAATCATAAAGTCTTCCGTATCCCGTGTTTATGCTCTTATTTTTCTGCTTTGGTTCTCAAAACTCTTGCAGATTATCAGGATGTAGCCCGCAGAATGGAATGCGCTGTGTCATGGTTTACAACATTGCTTCGATATCTGTGCCTTTCGGTCTGGCATATCCGACTTCAGCATGGCTTTGGGTTACTGACCCTATATGGGATGGGATAGCCAGCTCCATCCCATAACCTCCTTAGTCGCCTCGTACGACATGCATGGAAGGTAAACAGTGTTGCTATTCTTTGTTCCCCTTTCGGGCCTCGGCAACATACGGGCGTGTGTTTTTTATCTTACACCAATCAATTTTGAAAACATAAATCTATCCCGATGGAAACCACAAGACAAATTCAATATTCATACCCACATTGTGTTATCAATGTCAAACATGGACAATAACGAAAGAACAAGAGAGAAAGCTTACTATGTGTGAAATGAGATGTCTAAGAGAAACAGCAAACAGAACAAGAAGAGAACATGTGAGGAATGATGAGATTACAAGAACTGTTGGAACAAGAAGAGAACATGTGAGGAATGATGAGATTACAAGAACTGTTGGAACAAGAAGAGAACATGTGAGGAATGATGAGATTACAAGAACTGTTGGAACAAGAAGAGAACATGTGAGGAATGATGAGATTACAAGAACTGTTGGAACAAGAACAGAACATGTGAGGAATGAAGAGATTACATGAACTGTTTGAACAAGAAGAGAACATGTGAGGAATGAAGAGATTACATGAACTGTTTGAACAAGAAGAGAACATGTGAGGAATGAAGAGATTACAAGACCTATTGGAACAAGAAGAGAACATGTGAGGAATGAAGAGATTACAAGAACTACTGGAACAAGAAGAGAACATGTGAGGAATGAAGAGATTACAAGAACTGTTGGAACAAGAAGATAACATGTGAGGAATGAAGAGATTACAAGAACTATTGGAACAAGAAGATAACATGTGAGGAATGAAGAGATTACAAGAACTATTGGAACAACCCTTGTTGTCAAATATATTTGGAAAAAAAACAGCGGCTTAAATGGTTCAGTCACTTAATGAGAATGAACACATATTGATCAACCGTAAGAGCATACAACATGAAAATAAAGACAGCGAGATATAAAGGAAGACAAACAAGAAGGTGCATTGTAGGAGTTACCAAAATTCTGGTCGGTCACAATATCAAGTACCAAAATGAGACCAAATGAGCGATAGCCCGAAAGCGGATTGTCATTCAATCATGCGACGAAGCAGAAGCAGAGAAAATACAATATATAGGTATACTGTATCCATCAGAGTGTTTGGGCGGTATTTTTTTTTTCTCTTTCCTAGAACCTATCATTATGAGATTAACTTTCTCAACCGATTTGTGTATTTTTTAATGGAGAACCTCAGACACCAGGCTGCGAACATAAAAACGTACTAGGAAACGGTAAGAGTTGTTCAACGTCCCACATACCCCTCCCACACGTGCTCATAGAGGGGTAGAAAATTTCAGGCTTCATTAGTCCCAGCAGGACACACCGCAGTCATCACCGTCCCAGTTCAGCTGAAAGGTCATCGTCCACCCCAACGGACGAACAACACACTTTTATAAGTGTGTCCCTTCAAGTTTCTACTTTTATAAGTGTGTCCCTTCAAGTTTCTACTTTTATAAGTGTGTTCCTTTAAGTTTCTACTTTTATAAGTGTGTTCCTTCAAGTTTCTACTTTTATAAGTGTGTTCCTTCAAGTTTCTACTTTTATAAGTGTGTTCCTTCAAGTTTCTACTTTTATAAGTGTGTTCCTTCAAGTTTCTACTTTTTTAAGTGTGTCCCTACAAATGTACACATTTATAGGTGTGTCCATCCCTACGAGTTTAAAAATGTATAAGTGTGTTCCTACAAGCTTACACATTTATAAGTGTGTCTACAAAGGTTAGTTCTGATTATTTTTAGCCTACGTCTGATTATTTGTCCTCGTACCGCGCGGTTCAGTTCATTCAGTCAACATTTTGTCACAAATCAATACGGTCCGCCCATGATCAATCCTCTGAGATGTGAACAAGCTCTCGTTCAATCAAAATTAATTCTGACATCTATTTTGGCCGTGTGCCATTTGTATCTTGTTGAAGCTGGAAGATATTTGGAGAGGTTGACAACCGTGCGAATATGTTTTTGATAGTCTGCAGTAAATTGTTTTACAGCGCTAACTGCGTACATGTCAGGATTCAAGCCTGATAACAGAGATAGATATTCTATCAAACTTCTAGAGGAGTATGCAGGGCAAGCTAGAAAAGTACATGATAAGAATAGAGTGTGTCACTCTTCTCAACAACGCCTAAAGGAAAACACGAAAGTGTGAACTTACTGCGCAAAACTGAAATTCAACAGGTAGACCCAGGAATAGGGTAATCAAGTTTTTCTAATAACTAAAGGCTTCTCTGACGACCGGGCCCGTCTGGAGCTTGAGAACCGCTACATTTACCAAAATGGCACTTCTTAAACCCGAATACATTAATGGGCGCATGCCTCATGTATAACTCTAGTCGATCCATAGTTTGTGTTTGTTTCATGTCACATGTTTGTGGTCATTTTTGTATTTTCCTTGTCCGGTGTCATTTCACCTATCCCGGCCAATCTATACTACACATACCAATGTGACCGTCGATGTCGTACTGTTCGTTTTCTTTTATAGGTTTAAATTTTGTTTCAATTGTTGTCTTGGTAAAAGCATTTTGGTCGAAACGTCGATTTGTGTGAGTTATTATATTTGTCTCTAGTTATTAGCAGAACTTTATTACCCTATTCCTGGATCTACTTAAAGGAAAACAGAACCGGTGTACATGTCATGCGGGAGCCAGAGGCAACGGAAGAGCTGATACATTAGCGGGCAATATTTCAGAGGATTTCTTAGTGACGAAGAGAGACACACCTGAGTTACTTAGCACATGCCATGTATACGCTACAAGATGATGATGGTGGTGATGGTGGTGATGATGATGATAGAGACAATGCACATGTTCAGACATTGATAGAAATGCGTCCTCTACGGGATGATCCACAGAACGCACAACCAGAAAACTGACTGTGACTGTGTTTATATACTGAAGCTAGCGTGATGGCGTTCAGAGCGTTTATGGGAATGCATACAGTTATGTTATGCTATGTTATGTTCCTCCAGGGCCATAGGCGGGGCATAGGGCAATAACCATAGCTTTCCATTTCTGTCTTTGTGTTGCCAGGTCTTTCAATTGTTGCGTGTTGTTTAGGTTCATTGACATGCCTTCTCTATTAATGGTTCTTCGTAGAGTTTCTCTAGGTCTCCCTCTTCTTCTTACTCCAGGTGGCACCCAATATAGTGACTGCTGGGGAATTCTTAGGCTGTTCATTCTGAGAACATGGCCGATGTAAGTCCAACGCCTTTGTCTAATGAAGGAAGATATATAGGTTTGTTTGCTTTCCTCTCTTATAGTAGTGTTAGATTTAAAGTCACTCCACTTAACATTCAGAATGGTACGTAGACATTTGTTTTCAAACGAGTCGAGTCTCTTATCTGTGGCTTTCCAACTTTCGCATCCAAATGATAGAATAGGGATGATGTTGGAGTTAAACAACCTGAGTTTTGTGGTGTTTCTTAGTGTGTTTGACGTCCACATGTTTCTTAGTGTGTTTGACGTCCAGATGTTACGTAGTTTATTGAAAGCACCCGCTGCAAGGGCAATACGGTGTAAAATTTCTTTTGATGAGTCTCCATCCAATGCTAGATTGGTGCCTAAATATGTAAAATTCTCTTAAATATGCATACAGTGTCTATGCAAAAATATCCTATGCAACAACTCCATATCGATGGATATTAGAAAACATGTCTTCAAATGCTAGATTGAACCAGTGCTACTCTATGGAAGTGAAGCATGGACAATAAATAAGATATCACAAAAATCATTAGAGGCATCGGAAATACGCTCAACAACAAATAGGGAAGCTACGGCAACACCACCTGAGGATAGACAATCCTACGGGACTCTCTACTTCACTGAAACAGTTGGCTGTCAACAAATGTGCTGTATACTTGTGTTTTATATATACATGTACTACATTACTATTGCTATGATCCAAATTGGTGTACAAACAGTGATTTGATACTAATGGTCACTAACAGTATATCGTGACAGAGTAATGTATACGATAATAGTTGTGTTACCTATTGTTCCCGTGTCCACCAAGTTTTCTGTGAGTCTATAGTGGTAAGTTTTAGACATTGTCCACCAAGTTTTCTGTGAGTCTATAGTCGTAAGTTTTAGACATTGTCCACCAAGTTTTCTGTGAGTCTATAGTCGTAAGTTTTAGACATTGTCCACCAAGTTTTCTGTGAGTCTATAGTCGTAAGTTTTAGACATTGTCCACCAAGTTTTCTGTGAGTCTATGCTAGGTGGGAAGTTTTACGTATTGTCCCGTGCCCAAGTTTTTATTGTTCCACTGACATCCAATAAGCTAGAGACTGGCATCAAACAAGTATCATTATCAGCTAGTATACTCGATTATGAATGCAAGCAGCGCGTGAGCGAGATGGCACAAAAGACCTGCAGTTTTCCCAAGTTTCTGCTTCTGTTCTAGCTCTCACCACGCTCGCGCCTTGCACGAGACACAGTCTCGAGAAGAGATCATCGGTTGGCACCAAGTTTAAACAAGGAACAGCGAGCAATCTCTAAGATTAGCTGCATGTTGTGTCGGTTAGCACGAAACCAGGTCAGGGTTCAATCATTCACACTAGGTGCCGTTTCCGCATCGAAGGTTAGTTGCAACGGACCTCCAACGTCTTGTCTCATACCTAGTTGCCACCCTCTGTTAGTCCTGCCTATCTCAGGATGTTTCCCTCCCAGTTGGACCCAGTGCCGTATTTAGACTTGATATGGCCCTAAGCTATTTGAGATATGGGGCCCTTTATAAGTCCAGATATGGGACCCTTTATAAGTCCAGATATAGGGCCCTTTATAAGTCCCGATATGGGGCCCTTTTTACGTCCAGATATGGGGCCCTTTACAAGTCCAGATATTATATCTTCTTCTTCTTTCTGTCTTCATGTAACTTTCGGTGTAGAGAGGAGAGTGATTGTACGGTCTTTTGCCCTTCTATTTGCCTCTTCTGCTGTTATATTTCTCTAATACACTATCTATCCACCTTTTACGAGGTCGTCCAATAGGTCGACTGTTTTCGTATCGTTTGTTAAGTGTTTTTTTGGATAATAAGATATTATATGTCAGTGCCAAATAGAAATTTTTGGGGGAGCCCCCAAAAACAGTGGGGGGCCCTAAGCTATAGCTTGTGTAACGTATACGTAAATCCGGTCCTGGTTGTATCTATGTCTACCACTTCTACGCCTCCTCTGCCTTCAAGTAAGATCTTCAACAAGTCATCACGTCTTTGTATATGTACATGTAAGGTTGTGTGACCTAGTCAGATGGTAGCCATCGTGAAGCTCAAACGTGATGTAGTGTCAACATCAGCAAAGTGCAATGGAGATGGAGAGAGAAAATACATCCATGTAACCACATCATAAGGACAGCTGGAGAGGAGATGGGCACCACTAGCTAAACCTTTTGCCCACTGAAATACTACAATGGATAGTCACATACTGCAGGGAACTGTCGAGGGTGGAAGAAGCAGAGGAGGACAAATAAAGACATGGACAGACAACATCAAGGAATGGACAGGGCAAGATATTTCCACACTCATCCGCATCGCTGAGGATAGAATTCGCTGGATGAGTCTGTGTGCTGAGGCATCCAATGTGGTACCCCAACGACCCTGAAGGGTTACGGGTTTATTGATTGATTGATATGTCCATAATATTTTATTTGTTAGATTTGTTCCATAATATTTTATATGTTAGATTTGTATGTCCTTTACTAGTTTGTTTTTAAGAGGCTGAAATGGTTCGGTCATATAATTAGATTGGGCCACTACCGACTAGCACTGCACGAGCATGCACCATGAGAACCAGGACCGGATTTACGTATAAGCTAAACAAGCTATAGCTTAGGACCCCCACTGTTTTGGGGGCCCTAAAAATTATATTTGGCACTGACATATAATATCTGGACTTATAAAGGGCCCCATATCTCAAATAGCTTAGGGCCTTATCAAGTCTAAATACGGCACTGATGAGAATGGAAACACCAAGATAGATATAAAGAGTTACACAGATCTGATACGTCACACTATGAGTTGGTTAGTTGTCGGATCACCATCACTGCAAACTGGACACGTCCATAGTTGCTCCGATCTCTCCTTAGAGTGTATCCGCCATTACACTTCTGCTGACAGTACCGGTCCTATGCTGGTTGACCATCATTATTCTGCGCCCTCCGAAATGCTCACTTCTAGCAACACCACATTTCAATCCCTGATTTTTTATCCTGACAATTGAAAATATTACTGCAGTGACCAAACGTGCTAAAGACGGAAAACCGATCTTAATCCTGCGAGTCGAATAACAAAAGCAGAGAAAAGACAATCCAGTGAAATTCCGATATAACAACTTGGTCCGGACCGACAAAATATGTATGTAATAACAGAAATATGTATGTAATAACAGAAATATGTATGTAATAACAGAAATTTGAAATATAGATTAACAAACAATATAGATTAACAAACAATATAGATTAACAAACAATATAGATTAACAAACAATATAGATTAAATAGAATTAGGAATTGTAAAAGTGTTGTTAAATAGGGGAATTTGTTATAAAAGAATGCGCTATAGAGGGATTCCTTGTATAAAGATACATGGGTAGGTGGGTAGGGTTGGCACAATCTCGATGTTTATTCATGCAGTATAATTATTTATTTCCTGACCACACACTGTAGACGCAAAGTGACCAATGGAAAGCTCGGATCAGGCGGTACAATCAGCATGAGTAACCTGTACGCAGGACATACGGTACATCTCCAGAAGGATGTACCCACGAGATTAAAAAAAGGGGAGGAGGTTGTAGGGTTCAAACCGCCGTCCTTTAGGACAATAGAACATGACACGTTAAGTCTTTCTTTAATGGTTCACCACCACCGCCGCCCCCCCCAACCTCTTGTTCCTGCGTAATACTGTCCATATGATTATTAACCTTCCAATGAGCGTATGCAGAGCGCATGTCTGACCACGTATTTCCCATGGATATAGACAATAAGAAAAGGTATTTTGATTTCTACAAGTAAATTCAAGTAGGGAGCATGATAATAAATTAAAATGATTCTTACGGCTGATGGGAATTGAACCAGATCCGTTCTAGCGGCACCGAATCGCCTGACAACCCAGGTACTTGACCAACCTCATCCCCAAATAAAGATGTGATCAAGTCAAGACATTCGACCTGTGTACTCATGTCTTGACTTCTAACTTCTACATATTTTAGAAATGATTCCTTCTTTCCTTCCAATATTCTCACAATTATCTTTTTATCTTTCATTCTACTTTCAGGGTCATGACTCAACTACATCCAATTTATTATAATGGATTTGACTCCTTGTACAACAAATACAAGCCACGGTGCTTTGAACGTGAAGGCACACAAAATGTTCAGTTTAACTATGTCTGTGCTATAATATTCAGGTTAGAATTTCAGTGTTAACTATATCCTTGTTATAATATTTAGGTTAGAATTTCAGTGTTAACATTGTTATAATGTTCAGGTTAAAACTTCAGATTAACTGTATCTGTGTTTCATGTACAGTGGAATCCCTTTATAGCGCATTCTTTTATAACACATTTTCCTATATAAGAATACATTTTAAAAAACAATTATATTTATTCTTTATTGTGTATACTGTATATAGTGAATTTCTGTTATTACATACATATTTTGTCAGTCAGAACAAAGCTCATTATAACGTGATTATGCTGTATAATGTTCAGGTTAGAACTTCAGTGTTAACTATATCCTTGTTATAATTTTCAGGT
Source organism: Meghimatium bilineatum (assembly GCA_034231615.1). NCBI lineage: Eukaryota > Metazoa > Mollusca > Gastropoda > Stylommatophora > Philomycidae > Meghimatium > Meghimatium bilineatum. Next base: position 2,779,867 of record CM067302.1, read on the forward strand.
TAAATTTCAGTGTTAACTATATCCTTGTTATAATGTTCAGGTTAGAACTTCAGTGTTAACTATATCCTTGTTATAATGTTCAGGTTTGAACTTCAGTGTTAACTATATCCTTGTTATAATGTTCAGGTTAAATTTCAGCGTTAACTATATCCTTGTTATAATGTTCAGGTTAAATTTGAGTGCTAACTATATGATTGTTATAATTTTCTTCTTCTTCAGCGTTCATTCTCAAACTCCCGCTGCATCACTCTTGTAGCAGGACAATGATCCTACAAGATTCCCAGCAGGGTATAGTCCAGAGAATGAAAATGCATTGTCCCCCGTATTATTTGCGCCAATGGCCCAACATATTCATCTTCTGTGATGTTATAGTGTTCATGTTAGAAGTTCAGTGCTAACAATATACGTGGTGTTGCAATGTTCTTCTGAAAATATTTTATGTATTCTTATCAACTGGTAAGAAATGAAAGTTTAATGTGCATTAGAAAATTCTAGTTGAATAAATTCTGAATAAATAGCCAGAATAAATATTTCTTTTAGCTTCATTCACCACAATTTTTGTTGTTTGTTTTTAGTTCATACACTATTATTGTAATTTAGCCTTTTTAGTTCATATACTATTATTGTAATTTAGCCTTTTTGTACCAAAAATGTGGCCATAAACAGTTTCAACCATCTGGTAACTCTGGGCTGGGGGTGCATGTGTTTGTGTACTGATCACATGGTTACAGACAAGCATAGATGATGTAGGTAACTGTATCATGACACTAAATCTCCAGTGTTTACACATTTATCTCCCTCTAAACATGTCTACTTTTTTTTTTTTATTGCAGGTGTATGACATCAAACTTGGCAAGTCCAGCTTGAATATGTTCTACTTGGCCAACCCTGTTGATAAATCCTACTTGTCAAATCCTGTTTTGCTAGTCCTGCTTGATAAGTTCTACTTGGCCAGTCCTGTTGATAAATCCTGCTTGATAAATATGTCTTGGTAAGTTTTGCTTGGAGGAGTCTTCCTTGGTAAATTTGCTTGGTGGAGTCCTACTTGGTAAGTTTTACTTGGTAAGTATTGCTGAGTTAAGTCCTCCTTGGTAGATTAGCTTGGTAAATCTCTACTTCTCATCCTGCTTGATAAGTCCTGCTTGATAAGTCCTGTTTGATAAGTCCTATTTGGTAAGTTTTGCTTGGTTGTCCTCCTTGGTAGATTAGCTTGGTTGAGTCTTACTTGGTAAATTTTGCTTGGTTGAGTCTTACTTGGTAAATTTTGCTTGGTTGAGTTTTACTTGGTAAATTTTGCTTGGTTGAGTCTTACTTGGTAAATTTTGCTTGGTTGAGTCTTACTTGGTTGAGTCTTACTTGGTAAATTTTGCTTGGTTGAGTATTACTTGGTAAATTTTGCTTGGTTGAGTATTACTTGGTAAATTTTGCTTGGTTGAGTCTTACTTGGTAAATTTTGCTTGGTTGAGTCTTACTTGGTAAGTTCTCCTTGGTAAATGTACTTCATTAAGTCCTAATTGGTAAATTTTGCTTAATACATTTTGTTTGGTAAGTTCCACTTTGTACGTTTTGCTGCATTTACACCCTACTTGGTAACTTGTGCTCAGATAAGTCCTACTTAGTAATTGTGCTCAGATAAGTCCTACTCTGTAACTTTTGCTTAGATAAGTCATACTGGTAACTTGTACTTAGATTCCAGATACCACTGTCCTTGATAGAGCTGGTATCCCAAGCATTGACACGATCCTGATGCAGGCACAGATTCGTTGGGCGGGTCATTTGTTGCGTATGCCAGACCATCGTCTGCCAAAGATACTTCTCTATGGTGAGCTAGAGAAGGGTATACGATCTCAAGGTGGCCAAAGGAAGCGCTACAAGGACTCGTTAAAGGACTCACTGAAAGCCTTTGAAATAGACCACGATACATGGGAAGAACTTGCACAAAATAGATCTACATGGCGTTCTAAAATAAAAAAGAGCGCATCATCTTGTGAAAAGAAGAGAAATGCAGCAGCTCAACATCGGAGAGCAGCTAGAAAGTCATGGATAGACCAAGATCCGTCTACTGTCGTTATTCCATGTCCAAACTGCCCAAGGACATTTACAGCTCGAATAGGGCTCATTAGCCATCTACGAACTCATAATCAAGGACATAACTAAAATTGAATTTTCAAAAGTGGATGTATATAATGGTCATCATCATCATGTGATGGACGAACAACAATGAACACTTAGATAAATCCTGCGTGGCAGTCCTACATGGTAAAGTAGAATTTTACCAGGTAGTAGTAAGGATTTATCTAAGGAATTAACCAAACAAGATTTACAAAGTAGAACCTTGTTTGGTTAATCCCTGCTGTGCAAGTCCTGATTGGGCCGGGAAGCTTCACTCACTAAGTCCTAATTGGTCAGTTCTATTTGGTAAGTTCTACAATTTGTTGCTAGTTTTTCTAAAATGTTTTGCTTGGTAAGTTCTACTTGGTTTAGTTTTGCTTGGTAAGTTTTTCTTGGTTGTCCTACTTCATAAGCCCTAAATCTTGTTTGTTAAATTTACAGGACAGTGGTCATTCCATGCCCGAACTGCCCAGGACATTTGCGGTCAGAATATGGCCTATTAGCCATCTACAAAGTCATAGTCAAGGACATAACTGAATTTTACAAGTGAATGTAACAAATGGTCATTATCATCATCATCATGTGATGGACAACAAAACATATCTTGTACTGGTTTTCTGAGAAATGAGTGTCCATTTTCTCTCATTATCTGGTGGGTACACACATCACCATCATTTACTCATGAAAAAACTATATTATTTTATTTGGTAATGCCTATGTTTTCACTTGAATGATTCTATTGACTGATCAGAAAGGAATTGACTTTCTGTGGTGGAACACACCCGTAGAACCGAACTTGTGTGCCCTGTGCTCCACTCACAAGTTTGAATTTACGGGTATGTGCCGACATAGGTACACCAGCTTCTAGACAGATCAAGATTAGTTGGTCAAGCTATGCTACACACATAAAACATAGCAGACTGACCAAAAACAGAATATGTATCGAATGGTACCAACATAAACATCAGCTTGTAAACAGATCAAGACAGATTTCTCACATACAGAATATTTATTAGAAAATGAACCGTTAGCAGTTTGAAGTGGGAGAAGAAAAGGGGTACAAAGGAAAGTATCAACATCATCAAGTGCCGTATGGTGTTGGCGATCATATTTCTCCATGTACATCGATCTCCCATATATGTCATCATCTCTGTTGGTGTCGTCAATTGAAGCCATTTAGTCAAACTGTCAAATATCTTTTCTCTAGGTCTTCCCTTGATTTTTTCCCTTCTATCTTTCCTGTTGTCGCTATATTATCAATGCCTCCTCTTCTCATTATGTGCCCAATAAATGTTGCCTCTATTTTTCTTATATTATCAATAATGCATATTTTCACATCCATCCTTCTAAGACATTCTTCATTAGTAATCTTTGCTGTCCAAGGAATGCGTAACATTCTTCGAATATGAACTAGATGTACAAGGAAAGTATAGATTGATATTAAAGAATGGACAGGATTACATTACTCCATACTCAAATAAAGAACTGATGAAACAGAGGCATGGTGGTATTTCTGTGTTGATGTCCCCACACCCCTACAGCCCTGAGTGTTTCATGGGGTTGAAGAATCACAATAAAACATGTGGATTGTTTTTCCATAGATAATATCTTGTGACTGCAGTCCCCACATGTTTTCTCCTATACAGTCAATGAACAAGTCTCAAGATTATTGTTGAGGTTTCAACATTATCACTGTGACGTCGTCATCATCAGGTCACAAATGCTGAACAGGATGTGGCAGTCATCACAGACTTTCAAAACTTCTATCAATTTTTAACGAGCCTTCCTGTTTCTGTTAGTCATGTTCAGGTGGTCTTTGATATCTTCTCCAGGCTGTCATGGTGTTTGACATGGCCACAATATTGTAGTTTTCTGGAAAGAATCATGCTGATTGGCTAGTTTGCTTTTACATTCATTTCTCTCAGGATGGCTATATTGGTGGTCGTTTTGGTCCATGGTATTCTGAGGATTTCTCTGTCTAATTTTAACCACACAAAAAAAGGGATGAAGCCAAGTGCCTATACAGACACACCGTCCCCCCACCCTTAATTTGATAAACAGATAGGGAAGTCATTCTCTGGCTAAGAGAACACTCGTAGCAGGTCAGCCAAATAAGAGCAGAGAAAACAACAACAAACAAGCAGGAATAATCTCCAGTGAAGATTCAGAGGTAATCTCCAGTGAAGTTTCAGAGGTAATCTCCAGTGAAGATTCAGAGGTAATCTCCAGTGAAGATTCAGAGGTAATATCCAGTGAAGTTTCAGAGGTAATATCCAGTGAAGATTCAGAGGTAATCTCCAGTGAAGATTCAGAGGTATCATGCCCCGATGTGAGGTAGTAGGTTGTATTGTTAGAACTACACTATAACTGAAGAACAGTACAATCTGCTAGCTTTCCCCGTGGCATGGCAACAACGTAAGAGAGCAGCAACGTGATTACAATCAATAGCAGGAATACCTCAATACACATAGATCACTCAGAGATATCTATCCTCAATACACATAGATCACTCAGAGATATCTATCCTCAATACACATAGATCACTCAGAGATATCTATCCTCAATACACATAGATCACTCAGAGATATCTATCCTCAATACACATAGATCACTCAGAGATATCTATCCTCAATACACATAGATCACTCAGAGATATCTATCCTCAATACACATAGATCACTCAGAGATATCTATCCTCAATACACATAGATCACTCAGAGATATCTATCCTCAATACACATAGATCACTCAGAGATATCTATCCAATGTGTGTGTCAACATTATTATTTCTTCACAACTTTAGCAATGGTTTATGAACATACTGTCATTTTATCTAGACTATCCAGTAAAACTTCTGTCATCTAGTTCATACACATGTCATCTAGTTTATACACATGTCATCTAATTCATACACTAGAACTCATGTCATCTAGTTCATAAGCTAGAACTTATCATGTCATCTAGTTCATAAGCTAGAACTTATCATGTCATCTAGTTCATACACTAGAACTCATGTCATCTAGTTCATACACTAGAACTCATGTCATCTAGTTCATACACTAGAACTCATGTCATCTAGTTCGTACACTAGAACTCATGTCATCTAGTTCATACACTAGAACTCATGTCATCTAGTTCATACACTAGAACTCATGTCATCTAGTTCGTACACTAGAACTTATGTCATCTAGTTCATACACTAGAACTCATGTCATCTAGTTTGTACACTAGAACTTATGTCATCTAGTTTGTACACTAGAACTCATGTCATCTAGTTCATACACTAGAACTCATGTCATCTAGTTTGTACACTAGAACTCATGTCATCTAGTTCATACACTAGAACTCATGTCATCTAGTTCATACACTAGAACTTATGTCATCTAGTTCGTACACTAGAACTCATGTCATCTAGTTTGTACACTAGAACTCATGTCATCTAGTTCATACACTAGAACTCATGTCATCTAGTTTGTACACTAGAACTTATGTCATCTAGTTCATACACTAGAACTCATGTCATCTAGTTCATACACTAGAACTCATGTCATCTAGTTTGTACACTAGAACTTATGTCATCTAGTTCATACACTAGAACTCATGTCATCTAGTTCATACACTAGAACTCATGTCATCTAGTTTGTACACTAGAACTCATGTCATCTAGTTCATACACTAGAACTCATGTCATCTAGTTCATACACTAGAACTCATGTCATCTAGTTTGTACACTAGAACTTATGTCATCTAGTTCATACACTAGAACTCATGTCATCTAGTTTGTACACTAGAACTCATGTCATCTAGTTCATACACTAGAACTCATGTCATCTAGTTCATACACTAGAACTTATGTCATCTAGTTCATACACTAGAACTCATGTCATCTAGTTCATACACTAGAACTCATGTCATCTAGTTCGTACACTAGAACTCATGTCATCTAGTTTGTACACTAGAACTTATGTCATCTAGTTCATACACTAGAACTCATGTCATCTAGTTCATACACTAGAACTCATGTCATCTAGTTCATACACTAGAACTCATGTCATCTAGTTCGTACACTAGAACTTATGTCATCTAGTTCATACACTAGAACTCATGTCATCTAGTTCATACACTAGAACTTATGTCATCTAGTTCATACACTAGAACTTATGTCATCTAGTTCATACACTAGAACTTATGTCATCTAGTTCGTACACTAGAACTCATGTCATCTAGTTCATACACTAGAACTTATGTCATCTAGTTCATACACTAGAACTTATGTCATCTAGTTTGTACACTAGAACTCATGTCATCTAGTTCATACACTAGAACTCATGTCATCTAGTTCATACACTAGAACTTATGTCATCTAGTTCATACACTAGAACTTATGTCATCTAGTTCATACACTAGAACTCATGTCATCTAGTTCATACACTAGAACTTATGTCATCTAGTTCATACACTAGAACTCATGTCATCTAGTTCATACACTAGAACTTATGTCATCTAGTTCATACACTAGAACTTATGTCATCTAGTTCATACACTAGAACTCATGTCATCTAGTTCATACACTAGAACTTATGTCATCTAGTTCATACACTAGAACTCATGTCATCTAGTTCGTACACTAGAACTCATGTCATCTAGTTTGTACACTAGAACTCATGTCATCTAGTTCATACACTAGAACTCATGTCATCTAGTTCATACACTAGAACTTATCATGTTCCTAGCTGTCTGGGTGTACGGGGCACATTGCTCTATGGACAAGTGAGGAAAAGCTAATGTGCGTTACATGATAATTCCTTGGGTAAGCCTAGAATCAGGCAAACATGTCGGCTCTGTATAATTTGAGATCCCCACTGAATGGAAGAGGATGCATAGCTGGATGTCCCCATCCCCCCCCCCCCCCCATATAAACAACCCAGTGACCATGACTCAGGTGCTATGGACGCCTCACGAACAGAATGCAGGACAGGTAAACTGAAATCTGTGGTCCTAACTCTGCTTGTTGAGGAGGAAGAAAAACCACAAATACCTGAAACATTTATCCCCATTGAGAAGGAAGCTTCTCAACATTGCACAATGCTGAAGGTTGAAGACTTCTGTATGAAATAAAGCTCTAATGTCAAAGTCAGATGTGTCAGGGCATTGTCATAAATAAAACGGCAATACAAAGCATTTCCATTCTCTGTACAACATCAAGCTAGAAATGTGAAGGTCCATCATCCTGCTATATGAGTTTGAGAACAAACGCGCGCACAAAAATAATTGATATATCTTTAGAGAAACTTCACCACTTGCACATATATAGATAGATACAAGAGCTCTATTGCTCACAATCCCTGGGAATCAAAACGTCATTTAAAGAACAACATGAACGTCTTAGATTTTCACTTTTTTTTTTAAAACGCCAATAAAATAACCTTGAACTTTGAACCTCATTCGTTAATTATTATGAGTATTAGGGGAAGTAATCAGATGGTTTCATAAACAAACTAAATGAGAAGATATAATAAGTGGTAGGGGAGGTAATCATGTTTAAGGTAGGGAATACAAAACGATCGCGACAGTGTTTTCCCAGGTCCTGGAAGGGGAGCAAAGAATCTCAACACAGTGACTTGCCATGCATGTCATAAGAGTCGTCTAAGAAGCTTTGGTTGGGGGGGGGGGTTAACTTCCCATCCCATGGTCAAAGTGAAAGCGCAATAGCCATGCTGAGGGTTGCATGTGATTGGCCAAACGGCGCAGATATTGCAGTCAAGCTGTAAACCATTATACAATACACTCCAGACTACATCCTGTTAATGACCAGGAGTTTGAGAATGAAACACAAAACAGTAGTGGGGGGGGGGGGGGGAGAGAAGTTTGAAAAATGTCTCCATCAATCAATATTTTACTGTATTGAACTAAATGTGTCTTCATAAGAATGACAGAACGCCCGTATGTTGCCGGGGCCCGAAAGGGGAGCAAAGAATAGCAACACTATTTACCTTCCACGCATGTCGTAAAAGGCAACTAAGGAGGTTATTGGATGGAGTTGGCTGTCCCATCCCATATAGGGTCAGTGACCCAAAGCCATGCTGAAGTCGGATGTGTCAGGCCGAAAGGCGCAGATATCGTAGCAATGCTGTAAACCATGACACAACGCATTCCGTTCTCCAGACTACATCCTGCTAATCTGCAGGAGTTTGAGAAGGAACACAGAAGAAGAAGAATGACAGAAATGGAAGTGATTAGAGAAGAGGGAAGATAATGTACTCTTGTTGGAAAGAACCAAAGATCACATAATCAACACCTGACTGGGACTTGGAGTCTACATACACTCGGATGGCAACTGAAACGGAGAGTGGAACACTTATGGGAATCTTTTTTTTAAAATGGTTTAACAGCCGTAGAAGATTGACTTCACTGTACTCGGTTTCCCATATGTACTCCGTCCCATATGTAGCAAAAAACTCCGTAGCTTCAAGTGATAATCCACAGGGATCTTCGAAAAAAATCCACCTTATAAACAAGACGACACGAGCCGGATTCGAACCCGTGACCTCTTGAACACAAGGCGAAAAGCTTAACCACAACGCCAGGGAGATCCCCCCCCCCTGATTACTTATGGGAATCTCCCATGTGCTATGATTCTAGTTTCTAATCAAGAATGAAATATGTCTTCCACAGCAGCACCTCATCTTTTGACATGACTATGTATTTTTTAAAAAACACAGGTAAATCTACGGTTTCTGACACAGTACCAAGAGCATAACAGTTTCAGCAGTGAATGACCACCTAGGCAGCACAGTAAGTGGAGTCTCACAACAACAATCTTAAAGGTGGCTTCAGTAATCATAATTTTTAATATGCTCGTATTTTTATGTTCTCACATAACCAAGGTGGACTCACATCCATTGTTCAAATAGACATGTCTAACTAAAAGTAGGTTTAAATTCACCCCCATCCCTTCTAAATTTGCAGCAAACTCCCTCCACCATGCCCATCTATTTCAATATACAGAACTACATCAAGCTAGACAAGAACTTCTCCTACCATGTCCATCTATTTCAATGTACAAGGCATGCTCAAATGGAACCTAACCAAGTGGGTTTATTACAAGATTAGGAAAGGTTACAGAAGCAGTGGTGTTATAATTACAATTATTAGGGAACATGTTTGCACCTGGAGCCATCAGAAGCCATCATAGACATTCAAACATTCTGCATGAATTGGTCAGTTCTGCCTGAGAAGGACTTCATTTGTACATTGAAGCTTGTGGTCACCACTATTGTGACATTATCAAATTGGAATCACTGGCCATTTACAACTTTCTTTATGGGTTCAAATAAATGAAAGTCACATGGGTGGTCAGATTGGGACTGCAGAATGGATGTGGCAGTATTTCCTATTTTTTCCAAGCTAATGCTTCCTTTTTCTTCAGAAAATGGAAGACTAGACAGAGAAATAGAAATAAGGTGCCAGAAAGCAAACACAGTGACCTACCAACTTTCATCGTTATTTCTTCATCCAAAGATAAAGATGGAAATCAAAAGAAAGATAATATCTACAATTTTTATACCAACACTGCTACTAATGTCAAACATGGTCTTTAACAGCCTCACAGCAGAGAAAATCATTACATGTGAAATGAAGTGTCTGAGAAAAGCTGCAATTGTTACTAAACTAGATACAATAAGAAATGAAGAAATTATGAAATCATGTATTGAACATATCGAAAGACGGCTAGTAAAACGTTTCGGTCACCTTATGAGAATGCAATCAAACAAAATACCAATAAGAACATATAACAAAAGAATATCCGGGCATAAAACCAGAGGTAGACCAAGAAAGCGGTGGATATAAAACATCAAGATAACCTTGAACAAACATGAACTCGACATAAACAAGGCAACACATCTGGTTGTGGAACAAAAACTGAGGCTCCCAACCTTACGTTCAGCGGCAAGAGAATGAAAATATAAACCATCATCCACCTGGGGAAAGACAATAGACGATGTTTCCTGAAAAACTATCGTGACATGCAGAAAAGCATTGTCGTGTAACAGAAATGAGGCAGCATGACATCATGTCAGGTTGTTTATTCTTTATGTTTGTATGCAGCTTTGTCTAGTGAGTTCTTGTAGCCAATAGCATTGAAGTGCTGTATGCAGCTTAGTCTAGTTAGTTCTTGTAGCCAATCGCGTTGAAGTCCACACTAGTCTCTTTAAATTTCCACTTAAAGAGTTCTTGGTAAAAAAAGGTATTAAGCAATTAAGCATAGGCGTCTGCAGTAAGTTGTGATTTAATATTTTTTCCCTTTATTGATCCAGGATGTTTTTATTGCATGTTGGCTACTTTGCTGAATGGCTCAAAGTGGTGACACCACGATTCACCAACCACATTATCCACTGAGAACACACCTTCCAATAGTTGAGCTTCTGGTATAAAAAAGGACAGTCAGTCTATATTAACCAATAAAAAGGGATTGCCATAAAACAATATCATGATCAAACCTGATTGTAATATTTCTGTTTTCAGAAAATACTCAAATATGGTACAGTGCCAGCAAGTGTTCAGATTGATAAGCCATCATACTGAAGTGTACAGAGTAATCTGAGAATATTGTCAAGTCACAGCTATAAGCAAACATCTTCAAGCTTTGAGCATTCAATAACAAGATATGTAACTACGAGAAGCAGACATGTACAAGAACATAAGAAAATGTGGCCCCTACCTTCTCCCTGAGACCATAATTTGTGCCCGCGTGCCCAGGTTGTGGCCTTAGGAATGAGGTAGTGCAGCTCTTGTCAACATTGTCGAGAACAGTCCAGATCCAGCCTGAAACCAAGCATGAAAAGAGACAAATTTGTCAAAAATAGTTCATCCTACATTACACAATTACATATTGTCAAAAATAGTCCATCCTACATTATACAATTACATATTGTCAAAAATAGTCCATCCTACATTACACAATTACATATTGTCAAAAATAGTCCATCCTACATTACACAATTACATATTCATGTTTACCAAACATGTTTATATTCCTTTCACATAACTAGTTTAGGTACAGTACAAGAAGAAGTGCCTACATTGCAATTTTGTAATATTATGCGCAGTTTCATTCCAAGTTTAGTATAGTACGTGCAGCTTTCATGTCACTGTAATCATGGCACTAATAAACCTTGTTGTCAAAAATGGTTAATTTAATCTGAGATTAAAAAGTCGCTAAGACTGCTTTGGGAAGAATCAATCTGCGCGCTACACACTGAGTATGCCAGGGCCATCCGGGGGGCCTCTCTCTGTGTGTGTAGCGCGCAGATCGATGCATCTGGTAGAAGATCGATGCGTCTAGCGACTGTAAAATGTGTCTTTATCGATATTTTATTTTGTTAAATAATGTAGGATTAGTTCCATTCAAGTTTAAGATATGTTTCGTTAAAATGTAGGCACATCTTCTTGTACTGAACCAACATTTATAGTCCTCACTCATGTCAACCATCAAACACACACACACTGGTTTCATATAAACATATTTATAGCTCTATCATTCACTCATGGCAACCATCAAACACACACACACTGGTTTCATATAAACATATTTATAGCTCTATCATTCACTCATGGCAACCATCAAACACACACACTGGTTTCATATAAACATATTTATAGCTATCATTCACTCATGTCAACCATCAAACACACACACTGGTTTCATATAAACATATTTATAGCTCTATCATTCACTCATGGCAACCATCAAACACACACACACTGGTTTCATATAAACATATTTATAGCTCTATCATTCACTCATGGCAACCATCAAACACACACACACACACACACACACACTGGTTTCATATAAACATATTTATAGCTCTATCATTCACTCATGGCAACCATCATGTCATCATTAATCATATTCTCTGTAATCCTGAACTCTAGATTGCATTCCATCATGCAATTGCTGCAGCATTGTGATAAATGTCTGTGGGCAACCATGTTTTGTAATAATCTTCCACATTTCTTCTTCTGCGTTCGCTCTCTGATAACAACTAGTTTGTGTTATTTCCATTTGGGAGTTTGAAAAACGTTGTGAATCTATCTTTAACAATGTGCATAAGTCTTGTCCATCCCTTGATGTTGTCTGTCCATGTGTTTATGTGCCCTCCTCTGCGTCGTCTCCCCCCATCAACGCTTCCCTGCAGTTTTGTTTTTGACAATCATGTCTGCATGCATGTCCAAAGCATGCTGGTTTTCCTTGTTGACTGATATAAGTGTTCCAATCTTCACTTGAGTGCATCTACCATTATACGTGGCTGGATATTCTGAATTTTGCAGTTTCTTGTTGGATGACAAACATTTTCCTAAGTCTTGTAGCGTTCATTTCTGGTAATGTCACATTTCAGACCAAGTTCCTTTATTCTAGACATGGAAAAGGAATCATCATCCTCATTAATTTTGTTTGTCAGCGTTGTTTCTCGTAAGGACTTCAAAATGTCTGTACGATCTATTGCTCTATCGCTGAATGTAGTAGCAGTGCATGATAGCTGATCCGCTCTCTCAGTGCATTGAACACCCACATGACCAGGAAAATGAATGTGATATATTTCCACTTTAACCTCTTGACTACTCAAGCCACTGTTCTCAAACAGTGCATATTGTGTATGTGTATATGTATACCCATGTATATCTTTTTGATCATAATAGGTGTAAATTAGTACGGATTTTCCGTATTGATACGGATTTCGGGGCCAAAAAACCCACAATTTATTTTTAAAAAAAAGGTAATTTGATGTTAAATTTTCTAATAGTTATTACTAATGTGAACGTTATAATCTCACACGCATATAGTGATAGATGAAAATAAGGGGGCGGGGGTACTCTGAAGTTGGTTTTTTTTTGTAGTGCAAATTATACATTTTTATTTGAAATACGGAAATAAATTATTAAAACTACAGATTTAAGAAAAAAAATACATTGACAGCTATGGGTCATGCTTATCAAGTTAAGTAAGGATGCTGATATGAGTTTCCATCTGTGCACTCATCCAGTTCAATTACCTGGTCACTGTTATAATCTCCATAATCATGCTGCTTGTAGTTACAACAAACATGCCATTCACCTCTTTGTTTGATGGTCTTCCTTACAGCTGAGCTGTAAAGACCCAAATAGTACCATAAAAGTAAAGTACCCTTAGCATTTATAAAGTAACCGCACACACAAAAATAATTTCATTTTAAGTTGGGGATGTTGGAGATCTGTTGCAGCAACCTTCGTTGTGGAGATGGCACTTGATGATGATGATTGTTGTAGATAAGAAACATAGAGGAAAAAAAGAAGAAAATAAACAGGCCCTATACCTATTGCTGTCTTCTCTTACTTGCTTGTTTGACTTGATTTCTTCCCAACCAATATTTAAGTTTTTTAAGACATTTATTTTCAAATGAAATCAATTTCTTCTCCAGCGCCTTTTGTCATTTTCCAACAAATTATATAAGTAAAAAAGTAAGTAAAGTAACCCATAGCATTTATTAATGCCGTAGTGGTGTGAGATGTTAGCGATCTTACATTTCATAGGCTGTGCAAATGAGGGCGGTAGCCATCTCCTCTCCCTCGCAGTCTTTACTTCCCAGATTAATCCGGTACCCATTTAAGGCTTGGTCGACCCGGGAACCGTTGCGATCTGAAAAACATTTCCGCCTCAACTGGGGAATGAACCCAGGACCACTCATATGCTCCCTAAGTAGTACCATATACTAAATTGAACGGACAGAGCATGCTTAAATGAAAATTAATTTGTTGAATCCACGAGGATGTCCTTTTGTCCATTCTTACAGGGACAGCAACTACACTGACACAATTACTGGTGGTAAAGTCGCAGTATTGTGTTGTTTAAATCACACTCCCACTGACCAGGTGACCTAGGCTTTGAGTTTTCACGTCACTCAAGGTTCGCCAAAGAAATAATTACTCATGTATTCCACAATATCTATATATCCCCCCTCATAGCTCCCTGGAGAGCATAGGTCTTCAACTATTTCCATGTCCTAACTAGCATTTATCTCTTTATCTAACGGTTTACTTTAGGTACTTCTTGGTCGTTCTCTCTTCCCCTGGATTCTAGAACCTTGCTTATCTCACAATTCTTGGTCGTTCTCTCCTCCCGTGGATTCTAGAACCTTGCTTATCTCACAATTCTTCCCGTGGATTCTAGAACCTTGCTTATCTCACAATTCTTGGTCGTTCTCTCCTCCCGTGGATTCTAGAACCTTGCTTATCTCACTATTCTTGGTCGTTCTCTCCTCCCGTGGATTCTAGAACCTTGCTTATCTCACAATTCTTGGTCGTTCTCTCTTCCCGTGGATTCTAGAACCTTGCTATCTCACAATTCTTGGTCGTTCTCTCTTCCCGTGAATTCTAGAACCTTGCTTATCTCACAATTCTTGGTCGTTCTCTCCTCCCATGGATTCTAGAACCTTGCTTATCTCACAATTCGTGGTCGTTCTCTCTTCCCATGAATTCTAGAAAATTGCTTATCTCACAATTCTTCCCGTTGATTCTAGAACCTTGCTTATCTCACAATTCTTCCAGTGAATTCTAGAACCTTGCTTATCTCACAATTCTTCCCATGAATTCTAGAACCTTGCTTATCTCACAATTCTTCCCGTGGATTCTAGAACCTTGCTTATCTCACAATTCTTTCCGTGGATTCTAGAACCTTGCTTATCTCACAATTCTTCCCGTGAATTCTAGAACCTTGCGTATCTCACAATTCTTCCCGTGAATTCTAGAACCTTGCTTATCTCACAATTCTTCCCGTGGATTCTAGACCCTTGCTTATCTCACAATTCTTCCCGTGGATTCTAGAACCTTGCTTATCTCACAATTCTTGGTCGTTCTCTCTTCCCGTGGATTCTAGAACCTTGCTTATCTCACAATTCTTGGTCGTTCTCTCTTCCCGTGGATTCTAGAACCTTGCTTATCTCACAATTCTTGGTCGTTCTCTCTTCCCGTGGATTCTATCCTATCAATAATCCAAAAAATATCCAGAAATCTCATCAATAATCCAGAAATATCTAGAAATCCTATCAATGATTCAGAATTATCCAGAAATCTTATCAATAATCCAGAAATATCTAGAAATCCAATCAATGATTCAGAAATATCTAGAAATCTTATCAATAATCCAGAAATATCCAGAAATCTTAGGAAGATCAGGCAAGTAAAATATTTTGGACACATTAAAAGACATGACACCTTGTTGAAGACCTTACTTGAGGGTAAAGTCAAAGGGAAGCGAGCAAGTGGTAGACAGTTATACAAGTGAGATAGTAACATCACAAGATGGACAGGTTACAGTCTAGCTGAGTGCACCACCAAAATGAGAGACAGGGAATGTTGGAGATCTGTTGCAGCCAACTTATGTTGCAAAGACGGCACTTGGTGATGATTTCATACGGAGTGTTGTTAGAACCTCTTTGTTTGTTTTCTTCTCTTTCCATGATGTTCTCCGTATTCTTCTACATATGCACATCTCAAAAGCATCAATTCCATCTTCTATTTGATAGTTTATTGTCCATGTTTCTGAGCCATACATTTATATAGAATATATTAAGCATTTTATAATTCTCATTTTTAGCTTGTTTGTAATTTGTTTAGATGTCAATATTTTCCTCATGTCATTGGAAGTACTTTTGTTTCACCTCTACAGAGAATTGACTATTGTACACATGGTTTCCCATATGCACTCTGTCCTGAGGCCTACCTAGAATATCATTCAGATATACAGAGTGTACAAAAATTTATAGGCCTAGTTACTTCTCAATAAATTACAGCACGGTAGGAAAAGCTTGACAGAGATTCTTGATTAGGAACAAGCGTCACAGCACTGGGGGCAATCCCATATATGCTCTGCTTGCCGTTCCGTCAACAATCTAAAAGTGTATACGCTCAGTGTCCCAATCAGTTGCTGATTACGCGTTCTTCTGATCTTTCCAGAGAGGGAGAACTTTCTCCCATCACCTCTAGTCACTTCCATTCTCTGAATATGTACATTGTCACATTTGACTTACTCCTCGTCTTCTCGTAGGGTATCCTAGACTGCTCTTATCAATTCAATCCTGTCTCTCCTTATCTCGGTGTCGTTCACCAAAAGTTTTACCAGCCAACATATCGGCTCTTTCGTTTCCCCTGACCCCAGCATGACCAGGACAGTAAATCCATGTAATGCTCTGTGCATTGTCGAGAAGAGTGACCCATTCAGTTCTAATCATTTTAGAAAATAAAACTTTTCTATCTTACGCAGCATACTTTGAGAGTCCGATAGAATCACTGAGTCTGTTGGTGGTCACTGAGTCTGTTGGTAGCGTGACAGAGATGAAGAGTAAAAGTAATGGCAAAAAAATACATTTTAAATTGAATTTTCATCTGCAACATATTAAAAGTACCGAACACGACGCTTGACAGCTAGTTAGTTAGCTATCTGATCCCTAGGGTTGTGAGCTTTCACTCTATCTTCCCTGTGTCAGGTGGTGGTAGGTGCATGTCTTCTTTAGCTGTGTTGTCTGTATAAAGGCTGTTAGTGATGGAGGGGTTTTGTGGTAACAGTTGTTTTCATAAGTCTTGTAGTGCATGGCATAACATTCAATAAGGTGGTGTTTACTGTTTCCTCCTCTTGTATGTTGCAGTATGGTCTTCAATAATTCTTTGTAAGCGTTTGTTAAGTTGTACATGTGTTGTTTGCAGACTAAATATTGTGGTGTGATCTTTGCTGTGTAGTCTCAGCTGTCCTGTAAATCTGGTTGGGATGTCTGCATATAGCACTCAACTTTTAAGCCAGTAACTCATCCATTGTTGTGTACAGTTGTTGCAGATAATGTGTTTAGCTGCTCTAACGGTGGAAATTCCTGGTTGGGGCATACTTGCTCCCTTTTTTGCCAGTTTATCAGCACTTTCATTCTCGCTGATACCTGTGTGGTCTAGAATCCACTGTAGTGTAGTATTGATGTCATAGGATGTAAATATGTGTGCAACTTGAAGTATGTTGCTTATGATTTTCTCTGCTGTTGCAGTCCAGTTTTCAAGGGTGTGTACTCCAGTTTTCAAGGGGAGCCGCGTTAGCGCAGTGGTTAGCGCACTGGCTTCGCATATGAGTGGTCCTAGGTTCATTCCCCAGCTGAGGCGGAAATGTTTTCAGATAGCAACGGCTCCCAGGTCGACCCAGCCTTAAATGGGTACCGGATTAATCCGGGAACTAAATACTACGAGGGAGAGGAGATGGCTACCGCCCTCATTTGCAGAGCCTGTGAAATGTGAGATCGCTAACATCTCACACCCCTACGGCATTAATAAATGCTATGGGTTACTTTACTTACTCGCTTGATAGCAATGATCACTATATTTCTTAATTGGTGAATATGATAATGAAGTAATACATTAATTTGTGAGCAGGTAGCTCTTGACAGTCCATAGTCTTCCTGACAAGCACAGGTTCTCAGTTGAGCAAGCAAGGTGACTCCCAAACTCATCTATGGTTTGTTGTCTCAGAGGCATGGTTGTGTGAAGGGGTTTAAAGATACAATATGTGAGGGGGTTTATGGATACAACATGAGGGGGTTTATGGATACAATCAATATATGAGTGGGTTTATGGATACAACATGAGGGGTTTATGGATACAATACATGAGGGGGTTTATGGATACAATATGTGAGGGGGTTTATGTATACAATGCATGAGGGGGTTTGTGGATACAATATGTGAGGGGTTTATGTATACAATGCATGAGGGGGTTTATGTATACAATATATGAGGGGCTTTGTGGATACAATATGTGAGGGGGTTTATGACTACAATACATGAGGGGGTTTGTGGATACAATATGTGAGGGGGTTTATGTATACAATGCATGAGGGGGTTTGTGGATACAATATGTGAGGGGTTTATGTATACAATGCATGAGGGGGTTTATGTATACAATATATGAGGGGCTTTGTGGATACAATATGTGAGGGGGTTTATGACTACAATACATGAGGGGGTTTTGGATACAATACATGAGGGGGTTTATGACTACAATACATGAGGGGGTTTGTGGATATAATATATGAGAGGATTTATGGATACAATACATGACATGGTTTATGGCTACTATATATGAGGGGGTTTATGTATACAATGCATGAGGGGGGTTTATGGATACAATACATGGGTTTATGGATACAATACATAAGGGGTTTGTGGATACAATACATGGGTTTATGAATACAATACATGATGGGGTTTATGGATACAATATGAGTGGTTTATGGATACAATACGAGGGGTTTATGGATACAATACATGTTTAGTGTATCCATGGAGAGGCATTAATGTGTGGCAGTATCACAGAATAATCACATCTTGCCAGGAGCATAGGATACTGGATAGTTCATCAATCTTCGGTCATATTTGACTGTTGACCAGTTGCAGTAATTTGATTAACCTAACATTCCCTGCCACCTCGGAGTCTGCCACAAAATGACAAAGTTGCAATATCGTATCCGCTTGCTTGCACTCCTCGTTATCCATGTCACATGGCATGTGGATCATTTGACAGAAGACAAAAGTAAGAAATAGAGACAAGACATGCAGTGACTGATTTGGGATGATAGTGACAAAGGTTCAATGAGGTTCTGTTGTCAGCCTATCCTAAAAACAACTTCCCTTGCCTTAATTTAATCGCTTTAACTTTAACACTTACTTAAGACAAACTTAAGAAGTTACTATGACATGCCTGGAAAGAAGACAGTTGATCTATTCTAAAATCTATATACACTCTGAACTATAAGTCCATGCTTCGATTGCCACAAGGGGGTGATGAGTAAGATAAGATTAAATACTAAACTGCAGCCCATGTGTCACAGAGGTTCACTTTCATTCACGAACACACTACTACAGACACACAACACCAGTGTAATCAATCATTCATTGTCAACAACAGCCGACCAACACGAAATTTAGATACTCCATAACTTCTAGATTTTTATAAAAGCAAACCTACTTACTCAATCCCAAAATGCTGCATCAGAAAACTGATAAGGCACTCTATCCATGTTTTAGTTGTAGACATTAATAATATATTTGTTAGTTGCGTGGATTTCAGTTGTACAAGGAATGCCGCGCTACGTTTGTATCTTCTCGTCTGCTTCATGTTCGGTGTTTGAACTTCCGGTCAACAAGCTTTCTTGTTGAGGGATCACAGAGAGGTCATCTAGCTCAGTAGTTCTCAATATAGGCGATATGGTCCCCTTGGAGGGGTGCACGGACCCGTCTACCGCAGTACTTCTCAACTGACAGGTCGATGTAGCATATCTACATGGTCGTGAGAGTTTTTCATTGAATTGTTATTGGTTATGGATCAACTGAATTGCCCTCCGGGCAGAACCATTGGTGCTCAGTCTCACCTAGCATTTCTTCTTCTTCTAAGTTCGTTCTCACACTCCTGAAGATTAGCAGGATGTAGTCCGGAGAACGGAATGCGTTGTGTCATGGTTTACAGCATTGCTGCGATATCCGCGCCTTTCGGCCTGACACATTCTCCTGACACATCCACAGCATGGCTTTGGGTCACTGACCCTATATGGGTTGGGACAGCCAACTCCATCCCATAACCTATTTAGTCGCCTTTTACGACATACGTGGAAGGTAAACGGTGTTGCTATTCTTTGCTCCTCTTTCGGGCCCTGGCAACACACGGGCGACCTAGCATTTGACGGAGGGTATGCATACTAATTGTTGCTATGGCCCATTCTTTATACATTCTTCTCGTTCCTCTCCGACGACTGATCTGTTCTGCTACTGTCATGTGACGTCTGTGTGTATCATGTGACGTATGTGTGTATCATGTGACGTCTGTGTGTATCATGTGACGTATGTGTGTATCATGTGACGTATTCCTTCCAGAACGTTGTCTTCCCAATGAACTCTCTGAACCTCTCTCTGTCTTGGGCGATGTGGCTTGCATTTTCTCATCATCATCATCATCAAGTGCCGTCTCCGCAACGAAGGTTGGCTGCAACGTATCTCCAACATTTCCTGTCGCTTGTCTTGGTGGTGCACTCTGCTAGACTGTAACCTGTCCATCGTGTAATGTTACTCTCCCACTTGTATCTCTGCCTACCTCTTGCTCGCTTCCCTTTGACTTTACCCTCAAGTAAGGTCTTCAATAGGGTGTCATGTCTTTTAATGTGTCCAAAGTATTTTATTTGCTTGATCTTTATTTCTCTTAGTAGTTCTTTCTTCATATTAAGTGTCTTTAGCACCTCTTTATTTGTTTTCTTCTCTTTCCATGATGTTCTCCCTATTCTTCTATATACCCACATCTCAAAGGCATCAATTTTGTCTTCTAATTGTTTATTTAGTGTCCATGTTTCTGAGCCATACATTAATATGGAATAGATGTAGCATTTTATAATTCTCATTTTTAACTTGTTTGTAATTTGTTTAGATATTAATAATTTCCTCATGTCATTGAAGGTACTTTTAGCCATTCCTATTCTCCTTTTAACTTCTGTTTCACATCTGCCATCATTTGTGACTATGTGTCCAAGATATTGATACTGTTTTACTTGTTGTAGTTTCTCTCCCTGTATGTTTATGTTTACCTCCTGTTGCATTTTCTAGCGATGTTCTACTACCACACTTAATACAGAATTCTTCTTGAAATGTACACTTATTTATGCGCATATATTTGGACTTCCGGTAAAATGGCGCAAGACGACGGTTGTTGATTCTCACTCGTCACAAATGGAAGTGTAGTTCATGGTTTCGGGATTCTTCATCTGGAATAGGTGCACTGGTTAATGTTTGTGTTAATAGAGATCACTGCGTAGCCAGGTGAGGTTATCACGATACAACACTGCGTAGCCAGTGAGGTTATATCGATACAACACTGCGACAGGATTAACAATCCGACAGTGAGAACTCAAAGCGCTATTAGACAAAAGGAGGGAAATTGCCAAACATGGACAACGACAGCACAAAAGACAAACTTAAATTTGTGACAGCTGAAATGGCATGCTTACGTAGAATCCTAGGAATATCGCTAAGAGACAGAGTGATGAATTAGGACATTCGACCAAAAAACCGACACCACCCCAATCTTATAATACATAAAGAGACAACAGATCAAATGGTTTGCACACATCAGCAGACTACCATCAGACAGTATACCATAGCAAGTTATGCTACACAGATATAGCGAAGGCAGACCTAGAGGCTGACGGAGAAAACGATGGACCACTGAAATAAAAGAGACGACAAAGTTCACAATATACTCAGCGCACACGAGGGCCGTCTCCAGAAAACTCTTCTACCCCTGATATGTTGAAAGGCAACAAAGGCTTTTAGCGAATAGATAGATTTGTTTAGACCGTGCCCCTGATCTTACAGGGTCGCTCTCACAAAAGTTGAGAAGCGCTGGTCTAGGGGACAATACCAATGGTATGTCTTGAAGGGGTAGTGCCTCTGATGTTGAGGCTGTCAGAATCTTTAGGAGTAGTTTTCGTGCCCTTGGTCTCCACCTAACACTCAGTTCTCACTTCTGGCTCACGATAGTTAATTATTCTAGTCCTGGAGTACTACCAAGATAAATGAATATGTTGACTTGTAGGAAACGGGTTCTGGTTTGAAACTCGTTTCTCCCTATCCAATTTAGGAATAGTTAATCTAACTTAAATATTCATTTTTAGGGTTAGGTTTTTACGTAACTAACCCTAACCCTAAATAAATTTATATTTAAATTAATAAATGAAAAACATAGCCAAGGGAAATAATCAAATAGGGGGACACAGGTTCCAAACCAGAACCAACAAATGTTATTGACCTTGATAGCTGGGCCATAGTACTACTCACTGGGAGTGACCCAAAGCCAGTGGCGTAGCGAGAGGGGGTCGGAGGTGCGGACAGCCCCGGGCGGCATCATCGGGAGGGCGGAAAATTTATTTTCGTCCAGGCTTTCACAATCACTGCCATATTTTTTTAATGTTACAAGGGCGGAAAATTATGATTCCGCCCCGGGCGCCATTGACTGGCGCTACGCCACTGCCCAAAGCCATGCTGAAATCAGATGTGGCAGGCCGAAAGGCACAGATATTGCAGCAATGCTGTAAACCATGACACAATGCATTGTTTTCCGGACTACATCCTGCAAATCTGCAGGAGTTGAGAACGAACGCAGAAGAAGAAGAAGAACTGGGAGAGGGTCGAAACATTTCTTCCGTTTTCTAAGTATATGGTCACGCTAACAGATCACAAGGTCCTGACTTAAGACACACAGAACACATGATGATGATCTTGTTTCTTGTACAAATTGTTGAGTTATGATGTATAATGATAGTTGAGTTATGACAAGCTCTGAAGTTTGCTTAATGTGTGGAAGAGTTGCGATATTCGTCGACCACGCTCTCTCTCTTCCTGATCAAACAGTGTCCCAGTGGCAAGAGCAATTAAGACTTCTTGTCACTCCGGGGACCAGGTGTCATGACACCCTGGTACACCTTGACTTCTTTTGTTCGCTTGGAACGCGCCTTTATGTGAAGTTTTGTTTCTTCTATAAATTTGGCTATTTTGTAGCTCCTACTTGCCATGACTAAAATATGACATAGAACACAATACTATCTTGAAAGTCTATATCAGATATACCGGTTACTATAGTTTTTGTTGGGACATAGAACACAATATCTTGAAAGTCTATATCAGATATACCAGGTACTATAGTTTTTGTTGGGACATAGAACACAATATCTTGAAAGTCTATATCAGATATACCGGGTACTATAGTTTTTGTTGGGACATAGAACACAATATCTTGAAAGTCTTTATCAGATACACCGGGTACTATAGTTTTTGTTGGGACATAGAACACAATATCTTGAAAGTCTTTATCAGATACACCGGGTACTATAGTTTTTGTTGGGACATAGAACACAATATCTTGAAAGTCTTTATCAGATACACCGGGTACTATAGTTTATGTTGGGACATAGAACACAATACTATCTTGAAAGTCTATATCAGATATACCGGTTACTATAGTTTATGTTGGGACATAGAACACAATATCTTGAAAGTCTATATCAGATATACCGGTTACTATAGTTTTTGTTGGGACATAGAACACAATACTATCTTGAAAGTCTATATCAGATATACCGGGTACTATAGTTTTTGTTGGGACATAGAACACAATACTATCTTGAAAGTCTATATCAGATATACCGGGTACTATAGTTTTTGTTGGGACATAGAACACAATACTATCTTGAAAGTCTATATCAGATACACCGGGTACTATAGTTTTTGTTGGGACATAGAACACAATATCTTGAAAGTCTATATCAGATACACCGGGTACTATAGTTTTTGTTGGGACATAGAACACAATATCTTGAAAGTCTATATCAGATACACCGGGTACTATAGTTTTTGTTGGGACATAGAACACAATATCTTGAAAGTCTATATCAGATACACCGGGTACTATAGTTTTTGTTGGGACATAGAACACAATAATAGCAAGAGCGAGAGAGTCTATATCATTCTTCTTCTTCATCGTTCTTCAGTCAGATATCAGGTTACAGAACCAATAGCTTCAATGAATTGTGATTCGCTTCAGGTCATCCATGGAACCCCTCAAGTCTGGAAGGAGTGCCGTCTCAGTAGGCCATATTTTCTCCCTCTTTTCTTGGTAGAGTTGACAGACATGAAGAATGTGTTCTGCAGTCTCTGGGCTCAGTCCACAGTTGCACAGGTCTGTCTCGCCAATCTTCAGCTTTCGGAACATGTGACTAGTCTATTTCTGATATACTATAGTTTATGTTGGGACATAGAACACAATATCTTGAAAGTCTATATCAGATATACCGGGTACTATAGTTTAAGTTGGGACATAGAACACAATATCTTGAAAGTCTATATCAGATATACCGGGTACTATAGTTTTTGTTGGGACATAGAACACAATATCTTGAAAGTCTATATCAGATATACCGGGTACTACGGTTTTTGTTGGGACATAGAACACAATATCTTCAAAGTCCATATCAGATATACCGGGTACTATAGTTTTTGTTGGGACATAGAACACAATATCTTGAAAGTCTATATCAGATACACCGGGTACTATAGTTTTTGTTGGGACATAGAACACAATATCTTGAAAGTCTATATCAGATATACCGGGTACTATAGTTTATGTTGGGACATAGAACACAATAAAAGCAAGAGAGAATCTATATCTCCTGAAATTCCCACGGTCTCCAGCAAGTTGTCCCACCTCCTCTAGCGACATGTGCATGCATTCTTGAACCATCGACAGTACTAAAGACCAAACTGCAAAAAGTAAACAAGCCTTTATTCCATATGTTGTGGATTATTGTCTGGCTATTCATTGGACACCATATAACTGGAGTCACCCGCCAAAAATAACCAAGGCCGACAAATTAAACTATTGTCTTTCCCCAGATCCACTCTTGCCGTTAAGCGTAGAGGTGATTGGACCTCGAGCTTGCGATCTAAAGCCAGATTCGTGGCATTGACTATGCTATGACCATGTCTGTTCAGGACTTCCCTGACGTTTTCTATCCATCTTTTCCGTGGTCTTCCTCTGGCTTTGTACCCTGATCTCATTTGGTTATATGCCTGTACAGGCAATTTGTCGTGATGCATTCTCATAATGTGGCTAAACTACTTGATCTGTTCTCTCTGTATAAGATATTATTCCTATTTTTCCCCTGATATATTCATTTCGTATTCTATCGAACCTGTAGATTTCCTCAAACATTTCATCTCACACGTCACTATCTTTCTGTAATGTGAAGATGAGAGAGAACAGGTTCGGCACTGGTAACAAAGTGTTGGTAGGAATATACTGTAGATCATTTGTCTTTTAACGTCCACCTCGATCATGGGGTGAAGTAGTAGTGGTGACAGTGACCAATTAAACGCACAGAAATAATCACAACCGGCCATCTAGGTCATCAGTCCACAGGTCCTGACTTGAGATCGGTCATGCCTGAATAATATCTCGTCTAGCGAAACAGACAGCTCTTATTTTTTTTTTTAAATTGACAACAGCAAGAATTTATTCTTCATTCCAACCCTGTGCTACCAATGTCAAACATGGTCCTTAACAACAAAACATAAGAGACAACAGGTTACAACAGAGATGAGATGTCTGAGAAAAGCCACAGGAGTGACCAGAAGACACAGAATTAGAAACGATGTCATAAAAGAAAGAGTGGGTGTCATATCAATTCTAATATACATACAAAACCAACAGATACAATGGTTCGGTCATCTGGAAAGAATGCAGTGTGATTCATTAGTTTATAAAGCATATATGAAGAGAGGAGAAGCAGAAAGAAGAGCCAAGTGTAGACCTAGAGTTCGCTGGATCGACAACATCAAAGAGACATTACACGAACACCAAATAACATTATCTGAAGCTGCCAGAAAAGCGAGAACAAGAACATTGTATCTCCCTCGATGCCTGTAAAGGGTAAAAGAGGAAGGAAAGAAGAAGAATTTATTTCTAAGATCAAAATAGCACGGAGAAAAAAACATAATGAAACAGTCATAAAACAAGTAAATATTTTAATTGCATTCTTGTTAACCTTTGCCATTTTCTTACACATATATGTCAACCTGTTGATATAATCAAAAACTGTACATCAGCCACACAGTCATTAACAATCCTTACCACAACAATATTGCTGTGTCAATCCGTAAGGATTACAAGCGACTAGGGATTACTTCCTATGTGCAATGGGGTAGTTTCTTCACAGCCCTATTAAGAATTACTTCCTAAGTGCAATGAGGTGGTTTCTTCACAGCCCTATTAAACTCTCAGCAGCATGCAATGCTTTGAGAATAGGTCCCATACTCAGAGTGGGGTGTGAGGGGGGTGGGGGAGTGTTAATACAGAGCAGATAAAAATATTCATAAATTATAATTATTCGGTACAAGAATCACAAATCAATAATTAAAAACTGCTTAATATATACTTAACTTTTGACGTTTTCATTGAAGTAAAGAAAACAAAAAAACTGTCATACGGTATTTTTCCCGGTATTTTTCCCGCAAAGGAGTATTCAAGTGTTGTTTGTGTGATAAAGTTAGGGAGATACAGGAATGCACCAAGTGCTGTGAGGCCAATTTCTAATCAAGAATCAAGTCGTTTGTCTTGTATTTTCTTGAAAAAACATTACGGTTGAAATTGTCTTGTATACTGCTAATTGTCTTTGTTCATACCCATACACTATAGTCTGTGTGCTCATTGTAAAACGGATTGACCATGTGTTTTACCTAAGTACTATCATTATACAGTTTTACAGCAGTCACACTTGTTATTACTGCAGAACCCACGAGGCAGACTTGAAGTTTTGTTATTACTGCAGATCCCACGAGGCAGACTTGAAGTCATGTTATCAAGTCAAGGAATGATCACCACTGTTCTTACTAAGCTGCGCAACCACGTTCTACCACATACATTTTTATTCCTTGGCACACAAAATTTGGATCTGACACACAAGACATATGTATATAAATGTATGTAAAATGAGTGAGGTCTGTGAGATTCCAGAACTGTACCGCAATGAGTGAGGTCTGTGAGAATCCAGAACTGTACCGCAATGAGTGAGGTCTGTGAGATTCCAGAACTGTACCGCAATGAGTGAGGTCTGTGAGATTCCAGAACTGTACCGCAAGGAGTAAGGTCTGTGAGATTACAGTTTTCTAAAACTTTTTTTCCTTGGAGATTTCAGAACTGTATTAACATTACTAAAAATGTATTACAATTGTTTAACTGAACGGTATTTACATTTACATTTGTAGCCTACATTTCGGTGCAGAAAAATTGATAAAATTTATTCTAGTCATGCGATTCTAGGTCTGGTTCAAAATAAGAAAAAGTTTTTTTATTAAGGAACACTGTGAGTTAGCAGTCATAATTTTTGTGTGAGGTCTAGCTCATGCCGGTTTCATCTGCTGGCCATAGGTTGCTGACTTCTGGTCTAACGCTTGCTCCACTAACATAGCTAGCTCACCAGCTCATCTGTTGTATCACTGCCACACACATCCGATTGACATGGCATGCAAATAAGTAGAAAGAGGTTGTATTTATATTGTAAGATTATATCAAATATGATTGAAAAGGATACACTGTAACAGCAAAGGTTACACTGTAAGAGCAAAGGTTACACTGTAAGAGCAAAGGTTACACAGTAAGAGCAAAGGTTACACTGTAAGGGCAAAGGTTACACTGTAAGGGCAAAGGTTACATTGTAAGGGCAAAGGTTACATTGTAAGGGCAAAGGTTACACTGTAATCCTCTGGCAGTTTGGCTATTTATACAAGCTGACAAGTACAGCATGTTTGTACAATTCACTGGCAAGTACAGCATGTGTGTACAATTCACTGACAAGTAGAGCATGTTTGTATAATTCACTGACAAGTACAGCATGTTTGTACAATTGACTGACAAGTACAGCATGTTTGTAAAATTCACTGACAAGTACGGCATGTTTGCACAATTGACTGACAAGTAGAGCATGTTTGTACAATTCACTGACAAGTACAGCATGTTTGTACAATTCACTGACAAGTATAGCATGTTTGTACAATTCACTGACAAGTACAAAATAATATTATTAAAATGTTTAACTAGATACTCTTCTGCTGAATAATGTCCAAATCAGCACTTTAAAAAAATGCTAGCTTACAAGTAGCAGCAGTAGTAGTACTACTATTAGTAGTAGAAGTAGAAATGCTAGTAGCAGTAGTTGAAGTAGTAGTAGTAGTCGCAGTCACCCGTGTGTTGCAGGGGCCCGAAAGGGGAGCAAAGAATAGCAATACTGTTTACCTTCCACGCATGTCGTAAAAGGCGACTAAGGAGGTTATGGGATAGAGTTGGCTGTCCCATCCCATATAGGGTCAGTGATCCAAAGCCATGCTGAAGTTGGATATGTCAGGCCAAAAGGCGCAGATATCACAGCAATGCTGTAAACCATGACACAACACATTCTGTTATCTGGACTACATCCTGCTAATCTGCAGGACTTTGAGAAACGAACGCAGAAGAAGTAGTCGCAGTAGTTGAAGCAGAAGTAGTAGTACTAGTAGCAGCAGTAGAAGTAGTAGCAGTAATAATAGTAGCAGCAGTAGTAGTACTAGGTACAAGTAGCAGTAGTAGAAGCAGTAGCAGCAACAGCAGTAGTTAGTAGTGGTAGTAGAAGCAGCATATTCCAGAGCCATATAGGGTCGAAGGGATGCTGTGGAGCATACAGCAATGAATAGAGATCCCAATTTTCTTCCTTTTCTGCAGATACAGAAACAAACAGAGATCCCCATTTTCTCCCATCTCTGCAGATACAGCAACAGAGATCCCCATTTTCTCCCATCTCTGCAGATACAGCAACAGATATCCCCATTTTCTTCCATCTCTGCAGATACAGCAACAGAGATCCCCATTTTCTCCTAATCCTGCAGTGTCGAAGTTATGTTTCTTTATATGGCTAAAAAAAACCTCAGTATTCTTGTTATATTCTTGTTCAGGAGCCCACCATTTCCCACATTTACTGTTATCACATTTTGGTTTGTTTTTTTCCCCCGCTGTTCATAGTATTCTCAAATATTCTCCATATATTCTCAAAATCTTTCTTTAGTATACATGTTTATTTTACTTCTAACATATTAATTTGTTATATGATCTCTAACAGTCGGATGAGCTGGGCCATTAATGCAAATAATATACGATGCAGTGCATTTCCATTCCCGGGACTACTTTGTTTTCAAATTCTTTCTATAAACCTATGATTCATCGGGTTTGCTGGGGGTACCACATTGGATGTATCAACACACAAGAATCAGGTTTGTAGGGGTCCCACATTGGATGTATCAACACACAAGAATCAGGTTTGTAGGGGTCCTACATTGGATGTATCAACACACAAGAATCAGGTTTGTAGGGGTCCCATACTGAATGCATCAACACACAAGAATCAGGTTTGTAGGGGTCCCACACTGAATGCATCAACACACAAGAATCAGGTTTGTAGGGGTCCCACATTGAATACATCAACACACAAGAATCAGGTTTGTAGGGGGCCCACATTGAATGCATCAAAACACAAGAATCAGGTTTGTAGGGGTCCCACACTGAATACATCAACACACAAGAATCAGGTTTGTAGGGGTCCCACATTGAATACATCAACACACAAGAATCAGGTTTGTAGGGGGCCCACATTGAATACATCAACACACAAGAATCAGGTTTGTAGGGGGCCCACATTGAATGCATCAACACACAAGAATCAGGTTTGTAGGGGTCCCACACTGAATGCATCAACACACAAGAATCAGGTTTGTAGGGGTCCCACATTGAATACATCAACACACAAGAATCAGGTTTGTAGGGGTCCCACATTGAATGCATCAACACACAAGAGTCAGGTTTGTAGGGGTCCCACATTGAATACACCAACACACAAGAATCAGGTTTGTAGGGGTCCCACATTGAATGCATCAACACACAAGAATCAGGTTTGTAGGGGTCCCACATTGATTGCATCAACACACAAGAATCAGGTTTGTAGGGGTCCCACATTGAATGCATCAACACACAATAGTCATCCAGCAAATTCTATCTTCAACGCTGCACATGAGTGAGGACAGAACTGAACCTATCTAGTCTTTGAAGTTGTCTGCCCATGCTATAGTTTGGCCTCCTCTGTTTCCTCCACCTTCAACTGTTCCCTGTAGTATCATTTTGTTTACATGTAATCATGTTGGCATACATATCAAAACCATGCAAGCTTTCGTTGTTTCACTTATTGAAAGTAATAGTTCTTGTGGACCTTTATACATCTCTACTTTATTTCTTACGTTATACATGCTCTCTATAGGAAATTTGTAGAATTCATCTGTAACATTTTGTGCATCTCTTGACTACATCCTACTTGAAATCCAGTAGGAACATTGTCCTGCTATCAAGAACGATCCAGTGGGAGTGTAAGAACGAACAGCATGCACATCTCTATATCAAATCTGCAACATCTTGATCTCTATTATCAAATCTGCAACATTTTGATGTTTATATCAAACCTGCAACATTTTGATGTTTATATCAAACCTGCAACATTTTGATGTTTATATCAAATCTGCAACATTTTGATGTTTATATCAAACCTGCAACATTTGTCTATAGCGTTTATGCTCACAAGCAAGTGACAAAAAATTTAAAAAAGGAAACATCTAAACAAAGACAAGACATAAACTGTTTAACCAGCCAACACCAGTTTATATTACCCCCAGTCATTTGTTTTGAGTACACTCAACTCTGAACTTTCAATCATAACATTCCAAAAATAAGATGAAACTTTCAATCATAACATTCCAAAAATAAGATGAAACTTTCAATCATAACATTCCAAAAAATAAGATGAAACTTTCAATCATAACATTCCAAAAATAAGAACTTTTGATGAAACATTTAAACATCAAAATCAAATCCAAGAATTACAAAGAGCTGAAATATAGGAAGACATAGCTTTTATATCTTCAATGTCATACAAGATAGTTCAGAACTGTATCATAGTGCATAATCTACAAGTCCTTCTTCAGAATAGTACTGCAGGATGATCACCAAAAGTGTGATTATTTTGGTTGATGCGATTAATCATGTCACATTTTGCTGCCAGCCAAGGAAAAACATGGAAAAAAAGTTGAATCAGCCAAAATAAGTGATGTAATTTGGAATCAGCAGAAAGCACTATTTTGAAGAATGTCTAGGCTGAGAACAGGGACTAAGCTAGTGTGTAGTCTAGTCTATGACAACATGGACTGAGCACATAGTCTAGTCTATGACAACATGGACTGATATAACGTATGGTCTATTCTATGTCTTCAGCTAATGATGTCCTTGACCTATTTTACTACAACCGTGTCTACAAATTAATGATTTATACAAGAACAATTAATATATGTTTCCAAATGTTGCACGTAAGAAGCAAGAGATCAGACGAACATTTTTGACTTTAATACTTAAAACTAATAGTCGCCCATGTGTTGCCGGGGCCCGAAAGGGGAGTAAACAATAGCAACACTGTTTACCTTCCACGCATGTCATAAAAGGCGACTAAATAGGTTATGGGATGGAGTTGGCTGTCCCAACCCATATAGGGTCAGTGACCCAAAGCCCTGCTGAAATCGGATGTGTCAGGCCAAAAGGCGCAGATATTGCAGCAATGCTGTAAACCATGACACAACGCATTCCGTTCTCCAGACTACATCCTGCTAATCTGCAGGAGTTTGATAACGAATGCAGAAGAAAAACTAATAGTAGTCTCTTGTCTTCTAACCCAGTGTTCTCAAAGTGGGTGATATGACCCATCTGAGGGCCATGAAAAATTTGGGATGGAAAGGGGGTCCAAAGAGAAACATTATGAAATTCTGAGGCAACAGAAAGGTAAACTACCAGAGTGATAAGAAAAACAGAATATTATTGATAAAACTTAAACAGCCTTGGTGGTGACTTGGAAAGAAAGTTAATGACATTTTAATTGTTAATGTATACAAGGAAAATATCTTTCATCCAATAGGTGACCACTGGTAAAATAAAAACTGAGAACCACTGTGCTAACCTACAATGTGGTCTCATCTCTCTAAACACATACACAGTGCTAACCCACAATGTGGACTCATCTCTCTAAACACATACACAGACATTGAGCAATGAAGTCTGTAGTTGACTGGTAAAAAGTTTACAAGTTGCAAACCATGTGTTCGTCAAAGTCTTATAAAACTAATAACTCTTCGGACGTGAAGATAAACATTGCATCGCCTCTCTACGATGGAGGGGGGACTGATACATAATAATGTGAACTAAATTTGTAAGATGTCATTTTGTTTCTTTCACTGGATTCGTCCGTTTAGTTTTGGAACCCACGCTTCGACTGCTCTGAAACTCTGAGCTGCTGCCATTACTGCTTGTTTTTCCATTACCAACGCCGTTATTACTGCCTATGCTGCTGGATATTGTGGTGATAGTGGTTGTGGAAGATGGAGGTGGTTGTTGTTGAACTGGTAGTGTGGGCAAGGTGCTGATGTCGGTGGAAGGATGATTGAAGGCTTGTTGAAGGTGGGGAATGGTTGGAGGCAGTGGAGGAGGGTGCTGCAATTGCTGATGAATCTGTTCTGGAGTAGGTGAGCTCTGAAAAATCTGACCTGGTCCACATGAATTTCCTAACGAAGGCATACCATTGGTGTTGGTTGGTGACAAAGGCTGCTGTTCAAAACCATAATTATTTTCTTCGCTGCTGTAACCATTCAGGTAACCATTGCTGTAGGCTGAGGCAAGACTGAGTCCACCGTTGCTGCTATTGGGATAATGATGATGTTGGTAGCCACTATGATTATAAGAAACATGGGACCCACTTCCATTGACTGCATTGTTAGTAAGGTGACTGTCTTTCACCCCTCCAGAATTTTTCCCATAATAATGGCATCCTCCACGCTTGTATGAAGAATGAGGCTTACCTTTGAAATGGTGCGTACCATCGTAACTTAAAGGAGGTGAATCAGATATGTTATAATGCATAGTCCCATTAATACGGATTGCAGTGGTAACACTATTCAGTGAGCCACCCAAGTACTCATTAGGGATATGCATTTCTGTTGAATGAACTGGGTGAATGATGACTGTCTGTTTCTTGAGATATAAGTCCCGGGCGTTCTCCACAAGGTCATCTAAGTCCAACTCATCTGTTTGATCGCTCAAGTTACCGGATGAGTGATCCTTCTTGGCAACTGTGTGATACGAACACTTCAGATCTCCAAACCTGTTTGGATATACAAGGTTACATACAATTATCAAGTTTTTCGAGCACTTACGAACAGCGGACATTGCACTCTAGGTGGACCCAGACCCATAGGTGTTGCACTCTGGGCAGACCCAGACCCACAGGTGTTGCACTCTGTGCAGACCCAGACCCACAGGTGTTGCACTCAGGATAGACCCAGACCCATAGGTATTGCACTCTGTGCAGACCCAGACCCACAGGTGTTGCACTCTGGACAGACCCAGACCCACAGGTGTTGCACTCTGGACAGACCCAGACCCACAAGTGTTGCACTCTGGACAGACCCACAGGTGTTGCACTCAGGATAGACCCAGACCCATAGGTATTGCACTCTGTGCAGACCCAGACCCACAGGTGTTGCACTCAGGATAGACCCAGACCCATAGGTGTTGCACTCTGTGCAGACCCAGACCCACAGGTGTTGCACTCAGGATAGACCCAGACCCATAGGTATTGCACTCTGTGCAGACCCAGACCCACAGGTGTTGCACTCTGGACAGACCCACAAGTGTTGCACTCTGGACAGACCCAGACCCACAGGTGTTGCACTCTGGACAGACCCCTAGGTGTTGCACTCTGTGCAGACCCAGACCCACAGGTGTTGTACTCTGTGCAGACCCAGACGTGTTGCACTCTGTGCAGACCCACAGGTTTTGCACTCTGGACAGACCCACAGGTGTTGCACTCTGAACAGACCTACAGGTGTTGCACTCTGAACAGACCTACAGGTGTTGCACTCTGGACAGACCTACAGGTGTTGCACTCTGGACAGACCTACAGGTGTTGCACTCTGGACAGACCTATACGTGATGATTCTCTGTTTGCATATTTAAAAAATACACACACAAAATGCATGAACATCATACGAAAAACACAGCAGACACAGGAACAAGAAAAATAATGTTAACCTCCTTGTATCTCCTCCTGACCAAGTCAGGTCTTTCTTCTTTTGCGTTCATTCTAAAAAATTAGGCCTGTCAAAATCCGTATCAATATGGAAAATCCGTACTAGCTGGCACCTATGCATGTGACATAACCCTACTAGCTGGCATCTATGCATGTGACGTAACCCTACTATCTGACACCTATGCATGTGACGTAACCCTACTATCTGACACCTATGCATGTGACGTAACCCTACTATCTGACACCTATGCATGTGACGTAACCCTACTAGCTGACACCTATGCATGTGACGTAACCCTACTATCTGACACCTATGCATGTGACATAACCCTACTAGCTGACACCTATGCATGTGACATAACCCTACTAGCTGACACCTATGCATGTGACATAACCCTACTAGCTGACACCTATGCATGTGACATAAGCATTCATTGATACCAACAACATCTACTGTTGACTTTCTGCCATGTCACGGTGTCAAACTATCCAACTTCTCTTTTTGCCATCTGTCTTCCCCTCAATTTTCTCTATGTTATACTCCAAATCTTATCTTCTCATAATGTGACAAATAAATATGAACCTATTTTTTTTCTGTTTAAGTAACTTTCGGTTGTTATCAATCTGTCGCAGTATCTCTTCCTTCATTATTCTAGTTGTCTATTAGATTCTTAGCATTTTCTGAAGAACTACATCTCTCTGGCCTCCACTTTCCTTCCTGTTTATTTATTGTCCTTGATAAGTTTCCTATGCATGCGGTTGCGTCTGTGGCTCTCACCAATGGCCCACTAGACAAACAACCCTTCTTTGACACCTTCTTTGACAGAATCAGCCATAAGAGATTCGAACACTATTCACTCATAAAGTCAACATACTGCTACTGAGCATGTGGTGACTGGATTACCAGAACCATGACTTCCACTATTTTTTTATGGTTGTAAAGCTCTGATATAACCACATTGGACTAACATCTGCGGTTGAAAGTAGCGTGCTACTCACCACAAGAGGTAAATTTTACTTAACCAAACTGAGTCTTCAACCACCACACAAACATGCATATGATCGCATATACATACACAAAGCACACACGTACAGATAGAGATATACTGTTGATTCTTGATTAGGAACAAGCGTCACAGCACTGGAGGGCATTCCCATATATGCTCTGTTTGCCGTTCCGTCAGCCATCTAAAAGTGTGTACGTTCAGTGTCCCGGTCAGTTGCTGATTACGCGTTCTTCTGATCTTTCCAGAGAGGGAGCACTTTCTCCCATCGCCTCTAGTCACTCACATTTCTACCATTCTCTGAATATATAGATTGTCACGTTCGACTTCCTCCTCGTCTTCTCGTAGGGTATCCGTGACTGCTCTAATCAATTCAATAGATAAATTAGATAGAAACAAATAATAGAGATATACTCACTTGCAGACAACTTCGGTTGGGTCAACCCATAAGGTCAACTCAAAGGGCAAGTTGAAATCTCCAACACTGACACCAACTTCACTGCATGCTTTCTCAATAACTGGATCCAGAGGTTCATCAGGGCAAACACGGATGCACCGATAAGCCTGTCCTTTAGTTGGACAGTTTTCATGCCAATGATCACGGAATCTCTCCTCTAACAGAACTGACAGCTGTTGCTTGAATTCGACAACTTTTTCCTTGGGGATGTTGTCATGATCAAGAAAAATCCGTGACAGAAATTCAGCTGCTGCATTTATCTCCGGTTTCATGTCACGGTGGAGAAACAAGCAAAACTTGATGATGAAATGAAAAATGATGAAAAATGAAACGTCGAACCGAATCTAAGCTCCCAGTGTATCTTGTTTAGCAGCTTAGAATTTGATACACGGTTCCAGAAGAAATGTTTAACACACAATTTGTTTTGCTGATAAACAGACGGGGAAAAGCTCTTAAACAAGCAAATGTGACTGAAAGTTCCAGCCGTGTCTTTGTCCAGTGTTGAGCTTTCGGTGTCCTGGGTCGCCACCGTAGCAGATGGTCGGGACACTTGGTCGAAATAGATTTCTTTCAAGAAATAGGGTAAAAGTTGCAGGTCGTTGAAGGTCAGCATAAACTTAAACAGATGGACAC
Organism: Meghimatium bilineatum; assembly: GCA_034231615.1. Taxonomy (NCBI): domain Eukaryota; kingdom Metazoa; phylum Mollusca; class Gastropoda; order Stylommatophora; family Philomycidae; genus Meghimatium; species Meghimatium bilineatum. Next base: position 2,815,874 of record CM067302.1, read on the forward strand.
TTGGCCACAATGCTCGCACACCACAATAAATGCAGAAGAAAAAAAAACAATGACTGTGGGAAGAAATCGGAAATATGGTTAACAATTAAACTCAATTCTAAAATACTACACTGGTATTGTCGAATTTATGGTCATGGCAAATAAACATCCTGCTAGAAATCTTGTAGGACCATTGTCCTGCTATAAGAGGGAACCAGCGGGAGTTTAGGAATGAACGCTGAAGAAGAAGATTAGCACGGTCAATGAACACTGCTAATGTGATATTCCATAATAGAGCATGGAACATCCCCATGGATTGTATTTATATTCCCCATAGAGCATGGAACATCCCCATGGATTTTACTTATATTCCCCATAGGGCATGGAACATCCCCATGGATTGTACTTATATTCCCCCAATAGAGCATGGAAAAGGTTCCAGAAATTGGAATGCTAAAAATGAGGTAGGACCTAGACATGGACCTTTGGCAGTATAAAAGATCTCTTATCTAGAATTCTCACCTCCCTTGTTGGGAGTTCAGTTGGTCAATATTTATATACTTGGAATTGCATGCCAAAAATAGTCAAGGCGACTCTAAGTATAATGTCCAACTGAGAGCCCAGCAATAATTTTTTTAAAGTAATGAGTGGGGTCCTAATTAATTCAACGAACATGTTTTCTATACCGCTGATGGTCTTATCTAGACCAAGGATTCAATAGACACAAGATACCAAAGATCGGTGCATTTTTCGTATCTACGGTCACAGTGAAATTTGATCTAGTTTTGAGGTATTTCCTAACATGATAAGAATGATGATCCCGGTGATAGCTATTGGTAAAGGGGGGTTAAAAGGATTAGAAGTAGTTTATAGATATTTTTAGGAGGGGGGAGAAGGGTTAGAATCAGTGTTTAGAATCCTTTACTGATTGAGGATCTCATACACAGATGAATGTCCATGTGAATCCGGAACCCAGCCCCCGAAACACATACTTCAGGAATGCCCAATATACAAAGAGAAGAGACAGCAGACCTGGCCAGAGGATACAGACTTGAGGCAAATGCTATGGGGCAGCCGTTCTGACCTGGAGAAGACAATGGACTTCGTCTTGACGACGGGCCTGACAATATAACATGACCACAGATTCTGAACGCAGAAGAAGAAGTGTTTAGAATTAATAATTAATCTCTAAGAATTCTCGTGTAAGGGTGAATCGATATGAGTTATAGCACAATGGTATACAATCGTTTGGCGGTCGGCTGGGTGTGACGTCACTGCGCGCGTCACGGTGATTGGTCTTCTCGCGTAACTCTGTGATGTTGTCGGCTTGAACATGAAAACAGTGTACTATTTATAGCGCAGTGACCGTAGAAAAGAACAATTTACCCAAAGATCATAAAAATGACACTGGTATTTGTACAACTGGTACAAGACAGGCTTGTATGGTGAATGTGATTATTATGGACACTTTTTTATTTATGTACCACTTGATGATCCATTCAAAGTATTATGATAATGATCAACTAAAATATGGCCTGTGCAGGAATGAGGACTATTATTACTATTAATTATTTTAACCCAGGTCTTTGGATCTGAGTCTAATAATCGTAAATAATAAATTAAAATACACCGAAATTAAGAACGGGCGAGAGAGATGACACATTTTAATTTATATCTAGGCCTACACAAACAGAACAGGTCTATGTATGTCGGTCGACAGTTAAAATATTAGGGTCTACTTGTCATAAGTCAGGCTTAGCCCTAACCCTAAAAGGCTGACTCAGTGACTAGCCCCTACTTCTCAGAATGATGACGAATCATCGACATCCGAGTAAATTAGTAAACAAAGTTACACTACGGTACACTCAGTTGTAGAAAATTAGAGCGATAGTTGAGTTTTGGGTCTTGTCTATTAGTATTATCGTGAAGAGAAAACTATAAGTAATATATATAGGCCTACAGCAATCAAGTTTTTATAGAATTAAAAACAAAGACTTGTCAAAAATAGAGTACAGTCCGCCATGACAGTTTTCGAGAAACAACCACAACAAAAAGGGATTTCCCAAAACTCCAACCTCATTAAGCGACAAACATATTGACATGAAGATTTTAGTTAATGCATATTAAACTAATTGACTAGCCATTGTTCTGATCTACTTGTAACAAAGACGAGAATATGAAACAAAACATAAAAACAATACCCTGGTAGTCCAAGTTGAAATGTTTTGATTGATTGAGAAACTAACCAATGAAACTTCAGTATCAATTTAGCAGCGCCATCTTCTGTTTTGCCAACTCAATATTAACATTATTAAATTTCTATTGCGCCCGTGTGTTGCCGGGCCCGAAAGGGGAGCAAAAAAAAATTAGCAACACTGTTTACATTCCACGCATGTCGTAAAAGGTGACTAAGGAGGTTATGGGATGGAGTTGGGTCACTGACCCTAAATGGGCTGTCCCATCCCATTTAGGGTCAGTGACCCAAAGCCATGCTGAAGTCGGATGTATCAGGCCGAAATGCGCAGATATCGCAGCAATGCTGTAAACCATGACACAACGTATTCCGTTCTCCGGACTACATCCTGCTAATATGTAGGAGTTTGAAAACGAACGCAGAAGAAGAAGAAGAAATTTTTAATTTGATTATATTTGTGTTATTTGTGCCAATTACCCAATACACCCGTCTTCTACAGGTTAGAAGTTAGCAATTTCTTCATTAATCTGGTGTGGGCTTTAAATAAAACAATAGCAAAGAGGATCGCTGCTTTCGAAATGAGATGCTACAGAAGAATTTTACGTATACTACAGACAGCTAAAACGACAAATCAAGAAGCGTTACTATCAATAAACATCGAAGAGGGCTTGCTCCTTAACAACATCATAACAAGAAATCTGTGGGGTTTTTTTGGTCCTATGAAGAGACATAACGGCATGGAAAGATTAATAGCTGAAGGCAGTAAACGACAACAGAAGAAGAGGGCGCCCAAGATGACGATGGTGCAGGGATATATCAGATAGTTTAAACATATCTGTAGCTGAGGCAGGTCTACTCGCCCAGAATCGTGGAGTGTTCAAGAGAATACATAAAGAAGACCACGTTCTGGAAAGAATATGTAAAATGATGATGATTTAGCACATTATTTTCCATTTCTTACCGATTTTAGCTATGTTTTTAACTCTCTTATCCTGGGTATAATAGAAATCTCAGATAAAATACTCGCCTGCACATAGCTATGTTTTTAACTCTCTTATCCTGGGTATAATAGAAATCTCAGATAAAATACTCGCCTGCACATTGCTATGTTTTTAACTCTCTTATCCTGGGTATAATAGAAATCTCAGATAAAATACCCGCCTGCACATTGCTATGTTTTTAACTCTCTTATCCTGGGTATAATAGAAATCTCAGATAAAATACCCGCCTGCACATAGCTATGTTTTTAACTCTCTTATCCTGGGTATAATAGAAATCTCAGATAAAATACCCGCCTGCACATAGCTATGTTTTTAACTCTCTTATCCTGGGTATAATAGAAATCTCAGATAAAACACCCGCTTGCACATAGCTATGTTTTTAACTCTCTTATCCTGGGTATAATAGAAATCTCAGATAAAACACCCGCCTGCACATAGCTATGTTTTTAACTCTCTTATCCTGGGTATAATAGAAATCTCAGATAAAATACCCGTATGCACATAGCTATGTTTTTAACTCTCTTATCCTGGGTATAATAGAAATCTCAGATAAAACACCCGCCTGCACATAGCTATGTTTTTAACTCTCTTATCCTGGGTATAATAGAAATCTCAGATAAAATACCCGCCTGCACATAGCTATGTTTTTAACTCTCTTATCCTGGGTATAATAGAAATCTCAGATAAAACACCCACATGCATAGCTATGTTTTTAACTCTCTTATCCTGGGTATATTAGAAATAGATAAAATACCCGCCTGTACATAGCCATGTTTTTAACTCTTATCCTGGATATAATAGAAATCTCAGATAAAATACCCGTATGCACATAGCTATGTTTTTAACTCTCTTATCCTGGGTATAATAGAAATCTCAGATAAAACACCCGCCTGCACATAGCTATGTTTTTAACTCTCTTATCCTGGGTATAATAGAAATCTCAGATAAAATACCCGCGTGCACATATCTATGTCTTAACTCACTTATCCTGGGTATAATAGAAATCTCAGATAAAATACCTGCCTGCACATAGCTATGTCTTTAACTCTCTTATCCTGGGTATAATAGAAATCTCAGATAAAACACCCGCCTGCACATAGCTATGTTTTTAACTCTCTTATCCTGGGTATAATAGAAATCTCAGATAAAATACCCGCGTGCACATATCTATGTCTTAACTCACTTATCCTGGGTATAATAGAAATCTCAGATAAAATACCCGCCTGCACATAGCTATGTTTTTAAATCTCTTATCCTGGGTATAATAGAAATCTCTTATCCTTTGTATAATAGAAATCTCTTATCCTGGGTATAATAGAAATCTCTTATCCTGGGTATAATAGAAATCTCTTATCCTGTGTATAATATAAATCTTTATCCTGTGTATAATATAAATCTCTTATCCTGTGTATAATAGAAATCTCTTATCCTGGGTATAATAGAAATCTCTTATCCTGGGTATAATAGAAATCTCTTATCCTGCGTATAATAGAAATCTCTTATCCTGTGTATAATAGAAATCTCTTATCCTGGGTATAATAGAAATCTCTTATCCTGTGTATAATAGAAATCTCTTATCCTGGGTATAATAGAAATCTCTTATCCTGTGTATAATAGAAATCTCTTATCCTGGGTATAATAGACATCTCAGATAAAATACCCGCCTGCACATAGGAAGTAAGAGCAATATTCTCGCAATCTTTATTTTTGTATATTTTTAAATGAAATTATTTCTGAAGCAGAAGATACTATAGAAACTTTCTTTTATTTTTTTGGTTTTTGAACCCCCCCCCCCCTACCCAAATCCCCCTTTTGCATGCAACATTTCTTGTTTGTGTGTTTCTTGAACAAAAATTTCCAGTTGGACCGTAACGTAGACAAAGTCCTTGTTAATTTGTATATTGTTATTTAAATTATACATTGTTTTATTTTATTTGATAGTATAGATCAGGGGTCGGCAACCTTTTTTCTAACTGTGTGCCAACTTATGGTTTCAAATTATTCAGAGTGCCACGCCCAAGTACCGAAATGAGCGAGGAAACCCCGCTAATCGATTTATTATCAACTTTATACAAGAAACGCGAAGAGTCTGCGTGCCATTTGAAATTTCTTGGCGTGCCAAGTGTGGCATGCGTGCCATAGGTTGCCAACCCCTAGTATAGATTATAAGTATTTATCGCTTATTTATTTTGTTACTGCAGCACTCTTCACTATGTCAGACACCCTCTGACGTTTTGGTTAATTATGCTTGCTTGAGGGGTACAAGAAGTCTCTGGAGACAGCCTTTTTGTGTGTTTCATATAGGACTAGGGTTACCATAATTGTCAGATGGAAAAAGAAGACGTTTCGACTTACGCCTTTAAATGAAGTGCACCCTTATTGTAGGGTTACCATAATTGTCAGATGGAAAAAGAGGATACGCAAAATGTTCATTAAATATGGCCAATATTAAGTAATTAATAATAATTAAAATTAAAGCTAAACTACATAAAATATTGTTTTTATTTAATTATAAACTTGTATTAACTGAGTGTTAGCTGAGTTTGGGCATTTTTAAACTTATTAAAAAAAATTTCAGTTCAATCTCCAATTCAACAATTTCTTAATGAATAATTATCACTAACAAACTCGCGTTACTGTCTCTGCTATGCGAAATGCGGTATGTTTACGAAAAATTGAATATGGCTAACGGAACCAGAGGTTCTGATGGCTAATGTTAATATTGAGCTAAATATAACTTTGCGCGCGTGTTTATTTCACGATACGTAATAGATTACAGTATAGGCCATAGCACAGAAAAGTAAGTAAGAAAGTATCGATCGATCGGGGACGGACGGACGGTCGGGAACGGAGAAAAACCCGGACAAAAACCATTTTTCTGGAAAGCCGCCCGGACGCGGGCATAAAAAGAGGACGTGTCCGGGGAAACCCGGACGTATGGTAACCCTATCTATGCTTCAAACTTATGTGGTTTAGTTACGCGAAGAGACACGATTCTCTTTTCAAAACAGAGATTTATAGGGAACAGTTGCGGATTGAAGAAGAAGAGGAGTTAGGAGGAAAGTATGGATTTTTACTATTAAAGACCGGACAGGACTAAGATTCTCTATACTCAAACAAAGACCTGATGACATAGAGATATGGCGAAAATTTTTGTGTTGATGTTTCCAGACTGACACCCTCTACGACCCTGGAGGGTTATGTGTTTGATGATGATGTATGTATTTTCGTTAACTCTGATTTCGTTGACTCTTATCCATAGTTTTTAAGATCTGCCCTTGGTTTGGCATCCATCGTGTTTGTATATCAATGCTCTTTGAGGGGCACGATCTGATGGTAGTCTAGTAGCATGTGGAAACTACATAATATGTTGTCTTCTGATGTAATCCAGCTACAGAATGTAGAGTGCATTTTCATATGTTCAACTATTTATATATAAGCACACGAAGATATAAACATACAAAGATATAAACACACAAGATATAAACATACAAAGATATAAACATACAAAGATAGGCTATACCGGTAAGCACACAAAGATATAAACATACAAAGATATAAACACACAAAGATATAAACATACAAAGATATAAACATACAAAGATATAAACACACAAAGATATAAACATACAAAGATAGGCTATACCGGTAAGCACACAAAAATATAAACATACAAAGATATAAACACATAAATATATGAAAACGCAAAGATCTAAGCACACAAAGATATAAACACACAATGTCTAAACACACACAGATATAAACACAAAAATATAAACACAAATATCTAAGCACACAAAGATATAAACACATAAAGATATAAACACTCAAAATAAACACACAAATATCTACCACAGTAAACACACACAAATATAAACACATAAAGGTATAAAACACAAAGATATAAACACACAAAGATATAAACACACAAAGATATAATCACACAAAGATATAATCACACAAAGATATAAAAACACACAGATATAATCACACAAAGATATAAACACAAAGATATAATCACACAAAGATATAAACACAAAGACATAAACATATAAACACATAAAGGTATAAAACACAAAGATATAAACGCTCAAAGATATAATCACACAAAGATATAAACACAAAGATATAAACACACACATATATAATAACACAAAGATATAAACACAAAGATATAAACACACAAAGATATAATCACACAAAGATATAAACACAAAGATATAGTTAATCACACAAAGATATAAACACAAAGACATAAACACATAAACATATAAACACATAAAGGTATAAAACACAAAGATATAAACGCTCAAAGATATAATCACACAAAGATATAAAAACACACAGATATAATCACACAAAGATATACACACAAAGATATAATCACACAAAGATATAAACACAAAGATATAATCACACAAAGATATAAACACAATGATATAATCACACAAAGATATAAACACAAAGACATAAACACATAAACATATAAACACATAAAGGTATAAAACACAAAGATATAAACACACAAAGATATAAACACAAAGATATAATTACACACAGATAAAAACACAAAGATATAATCACACAAAGATATAAACACAAAGATATAATTACACACAGATAAAAACACAAAGATATAATCACACAAAGATATAAACACAAAGATATAAACACACAAAGATATAATCACACAAAGATATAAACACACACAGATATAATCACACAAAGATATAAACACAAAGATATAATCACACAAAGATATAAACACAAAGATATAATCACACAAAGATATAAACACAAAGACATAAACATATAAACACATAAAGGTATAAAACACAAAGATATAAACGCCCAAAGATATAATCACACAAAGATATAATCACACAAAGATATAAACACAAAGATATAATCACACAAAGATATAAACACAAAGACATAAACACATAAACATATAAACACATAAAGGTATAAAACACAAAGATATAAACGCTCAAAGATATAATCACACAAAGATATAAACACACACAGATATAATCACACAAAGATATAAACACAAAGATATAATTACACACAGATAAAAACACAAAGATATAATCACACAAAGATATAAACACAAAGAGATTGAGGTTTCGAATTTAGGCATGCAGCTGTGTGTCATATTGCTGTGTTCAATTATCTTCATCTTGTTAAATATTCATTGGCAGGCCTTCTTGTGAGGGGGGGGGGCATGGATCTGTACTGTGACATCTCTGAAATGTCATATCTAATGTGACATCTCTGTAATGTCATATCTAATGCGACATCTCTGAAATGTCATATCTAATGTGACATATCTGGGATGTCATATCTAATGTGACATATCTGGAATGTCATGTCTACTGTGAGATCTCTGGAATGTCATCTTTACTGTGACATCTCTGAAATGTCATCTTTACTGTGACATCTCTGAAATGTCATATCTACTGTGACATCTCTGAAATGTCATCTTTACTGAGACATCCCTGGAGTGTTTTAGTTTTCTGAATCAACAGTGACACTCTGGGAAAACCCACAGGTGCTCTGTCTCTTTTAACAAATGTCAAAGAGTTGAATGCTGATGGTTCCTGTAGCTCACTGTTTACAAATACCTCTGGAATTAAAAACAAGAAAGCTACAAACTTTCATGAAGAACAGATGACCATGTTGTGTTTTTGTTCATTCTGAAACTCCCATCGGATCTCTTATGTAGCAAAATGTTTCTATCAGATTTCCAGCAGGAAATAGTCAAGAGAATGGAAACTCTCATTGGATCTCTTCTTCTTCTGCGTTTGTTCTCAAACTCCTGCAGACTAGCAGGATGTAGTCTGGAGATCGGAATGCGTTGTGTCATGGTTTACAGTATTGCTGCGATATCTGCGCTTTTCGGCCTGACACATTCGACTTCAGCGTGGCTTTGGGTCACTGACCCTATATGGGATGGGACAGCCAACTCCATCCCATAACCTCCTAGGTCGCCTTTTACAACATGCGTGGAAGGTAAACAGTGTTGCTATTCTTTACTCCCCTTTCGGGCCCGGTAACACACGGGCGATTAGATCTCTTATGTAGCAGGATGTTTTACCAGATTTCCAGCAGTACATAGTGAAGAGAATGGAAACTCCCATGGGATCTCTCTTGTAGCAGGATTTTTCTACCAGATTTCCAGTAGGATGTAGTCAAGAGAACAGAAATGTGTTGTGTTGCTGTTTTATTTGTGCAAATGGGCTGACACATATGACTTCGGCACATGATCATGTTTACAATTTTGAATTGTAACATCTTCCTCGTTCTCTGGTCATATTCAGATGCTGATATGAATTTCTTGGGAGCCGCGTTAGCTCAGTGGTTAGCGCACTGGCTTCGCATATGAGTGATCCTGGGTTCATTCCCCAGCTGAGGCGGAAATGTTTTCAGATCGCAACAGCTCCCAGGTCGACCCAGCCTTAAATGGGTACCGGATTAATCCAGGAAGTAAAGACTACGAGGGAGAGGAGATGGCTACCGCCCTCATTTGCAGAGCCTGTGAAATGTGAGATCGCTAACATCTCACACCCCTACGGCATTAATAAAATGCTATGGGTTACTTTACTTTATGAATTTATTTAGTATTTCAGTGGGCGAAAAGTTTAGCTAGTGGTGCCCATCTCCTCTCCAGCTGTGACAATAAATAACAAACCATTGCTTTCAATAGTGAAACGAGGAAAACTAGCATGGTTTGGACATGTATGTAGACATGATTCCTTGTCAAATACAATACTGCAGGGGTATTTATATTGCAATAACTGTCAAAGGGGTAAGAAGCAGAGGAGGGAAAATAAAGGCATGGACAGACAACATCAAGGAATGGACAGAACATGATATTTCCACACTCATCCGCATCGCTGAGGATAGAATTCGCCGGAGGACTCTGTGTGCTGAAGCATCCAATGTGGTACACCTACGACACTGAAGGGTTACGGGTTTATTGATTGATTATTGATGAATTTATTATTGAACAATATTGTGGTAACAAACCCTGTGATAAAGTTCATCTTTCAAGCTCTGATACAGAATTCTTCAATGAACTGTACTGTGGTGGCAAACTCAGGCTATAGAGCTTGTCTGCCAGATGGCCATGTTCTCCTAAAATCTCCTATACATTGTGTTTTCTTCATCCTGTTGTGACATGTTCTAAATCTAAAAATAATTGTTTGTTCCTTTATTTGGATAATTTTTGTCTCCTCAGCAGGAATTTCTATACACACTGTAGTTACACTACAACTGTTTGGTCATATAAAGAGACATAACTGTTTAGAAAGACAAATAATGGAAGTCAGAGTACCTTGGAAGAGGAGAAAGTGCAGACCAAGAAGATGATGGACTGACTACATTAAAGATAACATGAATACATCGTTGGAAAATGCAAGCCACATGGCCCAAGACAGAAAGGGGTTCAGAGAATTCATTGGGAAGACAATATTCTGGAAAGAATATGTCACATGACACACTTTAGTTACTGTTGGCCTATATATTCTGTGTTTGTTCTCAAACTCCTGTAATTTCAGGATATGGTCCAGAGAATGGAATGCATTGTGTCACGGCTTACAGCTTTGCTGTGATCTGTGCCAATCGGCATAACACATCTGCCTTCAGCATGGTAGTTATATGACATATTCCTTCCAGAACGTTGTCTTCCCAATGAACTCTCTGAACCTCTCTCTGTCTTGGGCGATGTGGCTTGCATTTTCTAGCGATGTATTCATGTTATCTTTAATGTCGTCAGTCCATCGTCTTCTTGGTCTGCCCTTTCTCCTCTTCCCAGGCACTCTTCCCTCCATTATTTGTCTTTCTAAACAGTTGTGTCTTTTTATATAACCAAACAGGCGTAGTTTTCTTTGTGTTATTGTGTTTAGTAACCAACACTCTGGAATCTTCAATGTGTTTATAATATCTGAGTTTCTGATTTTTTCCTTCCATGATATTCTAAGTATCTTTCTGTAGCATTTCAGCTTGAAGGCGTTGGTACCATGCCTTCAGCATGGTAGGCCTACATAAAAAGATGGAAATGATTTATTGGAAACTTCAGCTTTGCAGGAAGTTGATTAGAGTAGAATTATATAGATATTTCAAGCCAATATTTTAATAAAAATTCTATTTCAAATGCAAATGTTATGGCTGAAATGTAAAACTTTCATTTGCCAATCTCTCTGCTGGCACTCAGTTTGACTGCAGTTCTTTTATAGCTAGCTCGCAGATGCAACTTTTTAAAACTTGTAAAAATAACAATTTTAAATTAAATATTTAACAGAATACTAAAAAATAGACATTGCTAACACATGGGTATACATTTTGCATGTTATAATTTTATTTTCATCATTCAACTTTCAATATCTTAGAATCTGGACGGAATTATTTATGCATATAATTATCTTAGAATCTGGACATAATTATTTGTGCTTATAATTATCTTAGAATCTGGACATAATTATTTGTGCATATAATTATCTTAGAATCTGGACAGAATTATTTGTGCATATAATTATCTTAGAATCTGGACAGAATTATTTATGAATTTAATTATCTTACAATCTGGACGGAATTTGTTTTTTAGTGATATATTTGTATGAATAGGCCTAAGTATGATGTTCGTCCGTCGTGATCGACGATGACCAAAAACTCAACCATAATAATAATAACAATAAGTAATAAAATAATAAAGTTAATAGTGCGTTTTAAATGACTAGCAAGTCCAATGCGCGCACAAAATGTTCTTTTACAGAATTGACAACAATAGAAGGTATCTGTGTGAGGTTGAGATGTTTTTTATTTTCTACGTGTCCGCTTCTGTCTTGCAGTTTCTTGTCTGAGTTCTTCTGCCGCTAGTGCTCCCGTTCTAATGCTGTAACGCCATGATGTTCTATCCTGAGCGAGGCTCTCCCAAGTGCCTACGTCAATGTTAAGATGTTTCAAGGATGACTTGAGCGTGTCTTTGAAACGCTTTTTCTGTCCACCAGCTTTTCGAAATCCTGCCTTGAGTTCTCCATAATATATTTGTTTTGGCAAACGCGAGTCTACTTATATATACCTAAGTATACTTATACACCAGGCTAGTAGATAAGGGGTTGGGGTGTGTGAGAGTTCGGGGTTCTGGTTTCAACAGCCCCCCCCCCCCCTGAACATGATTTTTAGCCCTAGGAAGTTGACCAAAAAGTGGATAAAAACCTCTCCCTTAGGAAAAGGTCTTCAAATTTCTCATAAAAGAGTGAAATTTACGCATGAAAACAGACAAATTATCTTTCTTTTCTTGAAATAAAACACTATTCTTACAGTAATCATATCTACTGTCCTGTTTGACGTATATGTATATTCATATATGTATATGAATATGTTCATTCGTATATGTATATGTATATGTGTATATGTATGTACAGAATATATTATACATGATATAAGAATATATATACAAAAAGAGAATATAGAATCAACATATTTATAATAATATATTTTTGGTTTATTTTCTTTAAAAAAAATAAAAGTCGCAGAGAATTGACTTCACTGTACTCGGTTTCCCATATGTACTCCATTACTCTCAACGAACAGGAACGCCGTCTGCAGAGTACCACTCATAGCACGTAACTATGTAGCTTCAAGCAATAATCCACAGGAATTTTTAAAAAAACCACATTGTAAACAAGATGACATGATCTGCATTCGATCCTATGACCTCTTGAACACAAGTCGAACAACTTAACCACTACACCATGGAGATCCTCAAATGATATCAATAGATAGTGTGTAAAATGGCTGATTTCATGAACTGTATTTATATCTGTGACAAGTCGCTACAGAAAATTTTGACCAATCTCTAATATAGGTCTCCATTGTGACCTTAGTTCTACTTTCGAGGTATTATCTAACCTTTGCAAAGTTAAAACTTCTGCATTCACATCAGCGTTGCCATGTGTGTTGTGTAAAAAGTCTCTTGCAATGTGAGATGCATTCTGGGTTTTTAAAAATCAATTTATGTGAGAATAAATGTCTTCTAGAATTACTATTTACAATCCCCCATGTGTTGCCGGGGCCCGAAATGGAAGCAAAGAATAGCAACACTGTTTACCTTTCACGCATGTTGTAAAAGGTGACTAAGGAGGTTATGGGATGGAGTTGGCTGTCCCATCCCATATAGGGTCAGTGACCCAAAGCCGTGCTGAAGTCAGATGTGTCAGGCTGAAAGGCGCAGATATCACAGCAATGCTGTAAACCATGACACAATGCATATCGTTCTCCAGACTAACTACATCCTATTAATCTGCAGGAGTTTGAGAACGAACGCAGAAGAAGAAGAAGAAGTATTTACAATTAAATTAGGAAGGGGGGTAGAAGGATTAGATTTAGTATTTATAATTGATGGGGGGGGGGATTTAAAAGGATAAGATTTAGTATTTAGAATAAATCATTGGAAAAGAATTCAGTGCAATCTCGTTTGTTTCAAGATTCTAGGCTGTGAGGTGCTGTATCTGGTAGCAGATGCACTGGTTTTTTTTTTATGAAGTTAAAATGACAGTGGGAATAAATGTGTTCAGTACTGGTTCATGAGAGAGGGTTAATATTTTAAAATGCTTATCCGTCACGAAAAAATGATTAAGGTAAGTGTTTCATTTCATTATCCTTATTTATTAGGCTATCATTACTGTTTTGTTGTGTTTTATAGACGCAGAGATGTCAGATCATGGTGTCTATCATAGAGTGAGAGAAGTGACGTCATAGCATCCATATTGGTTTTGAAGGGAAATCTGTGACATTAATGTAAACAGTACACTATTTATAGCCCAATGAAGACCTATACTATATTTTCACCAAAATCTTAAATGGTATTTGTGAGAGGTATGACTAGAAATGCCGAGACCTGAAGGTATGAGGACTGAGTGTTGATATCGCTGTTGTAATATCCGAATTCTCGCTCAAACTTCTGCCACTTTTTCCAATTTTGTACAGGCCTGCCGATGAGTTGCTAGAAAACCTGCGATGACTGTGATCCATTTTACCATTGGGAATGTCTTGACCTTCACCTTGAGCTTTATTTCCTTCATAGGTAAAGATCTTAACCATGCCATCCGACTGCACTACAACCAGCTTGTTGCTTTCAGTCATTGCTAGAGCTACAGGTCGAATCAGCTCACTCTCTTGGCCAAGAATAAACCTAGTGAAATCAATATAGATATATCACTAAAACAACTTTGTTAAAAGACAACAAACAGACATATCATTAATAGACACCAAACAGACATATCATTAATAGAGAACAGACTTATTATTGACAATCAAATAAACAGACATCATTAACAGACAATAAGCAGACATATCTAGGAAGCAATATAACAACAGACGACAAGAACAGTAAAGAAATACACAATAGATGTAGTAAAGCATACCAAGCATTAGGCCAAATGACACCAATCTTCAGAAACAAAAATGTAGATTTAAACACCAAAATAACACTATTCAAAACGATTATTATGCCAACGCTGTGCCACCAATGCCAAACATGGACAATGACAGAACAAGACAAACGTAAACTTGTGACAGCTGAAATGGCATGCTTAGGCAGAATCATAGTAATATCGTTAGGAGACAGAATGAGGACATTAGACAAAGAACCGGCGCCGCCCCAATCTTAGAGTATATTAAGAGCCAACAGATGAAATGGTTTGCACACATCAGCAGATTACCATTTTCAAGCTATGCTACACAGATACAGAGAAGAGGCCGACCTCTAATGATGGACCACCGATATAAAAGAGCTGACAAATTCCACAATATACTCAGCACACATGAGGGCCATCTCCAGAGAACTCTTCTACCCCTGACCCTGAAAAGCAATAAAGGGTTTAGCGAATAGATAGATGGATAGAAATAGACATATCACTAACAAACAAACAGAAGAATGAGAATAATGAAGAATGAGAATAGAAAAGTCAGAGAATGAGGATAGGGTAGGTAGGGGGAAAGACCTTCAATTTTCAAATTTTTGTGTGTTTTGCGACCCCTAGACTGAACTATGGAACAACAAACTGTCATCATTGTATATCTTATCTATCCATCTTACATTAGTAAAAGTATTGAAAACATCTGATAAACATGTAGACAATAAAATGAGAATTTATGAACATATGTAAAACAGGATCTGTGCCCCATTTTATCACATTGTTAGCAACTATCATAAATTCCCATGAAAAACAAAGAAGCCTGACAAGATAATGTGCTTAAGAACTTGTGGACACTTATGTCATTGTCACCTTGGACATCATATTGTTTATTGTCTGAGTTCTAGTGATAAGTATCTTTGTTTTTACTGTTTTGATTGTTTGTTCACTGTTTTGTATATTCTTGAAGAAGACCTCACGGTTGAAACTTTGTCTGTATGTCTTATAGTTGAATAGTCTGCTGCTGATCATAAAACTACAAAAACTTGTGTTCTACTTAAGTACGATTTAAGAATTTAACAACATTACATATATTTCTATTTAAACATTTACAAAATCACACTATTAATGACAAAAGCAGACAGAAGGTGATAAGTTGAATTTAAAAAATCCCAAAAAATGTAAAAATATTTGTCCCCTTTGTTGAAAATCGATTTATCCTTGAACTATCAAACTTCGCTCTGTCAAAGTTTGCAATGAGGGCATCTGACTTAGTAGTATCGGGAAAACCAATGGATTATAAATAAATCTGTTGTCAATCTTTGCTCCAACTACCCTATATTGTAAATAAAAGTTAGTCAGAGAATGAAGTTGAAATATAATAAACAGAGAGTGAGACCTGAAATATAAACAAAGTTATAAGAGAACTGAGCAAATGAAATTAGAACAAAGAAAAGGAAGCTATATTGTAAACAGAAATCAGAGATGGAAACTACAATTTAAGCAGAAAACTGAAAATTAAGCTAAAATTTAAACACAAAACAGAGAATGAAGTTAAACAACTGCAAACAGAAAAACTGTGAATAAATAACTAATTTGAACAGTAAACAAAGGAGTTAAAATTTAAGCTGAAAACTTAGAATTAGGGTTAAAATGTAGACATAAAACAGAGAAGAAAGCTACATGTAAACAAAAAACTCTGGAATAGCTGGATAATGTGTGGAGGCAGAGGAAGGGGAAACGTTATAATAAAAACCATATATGCTAGTCTGGGACTTGTTTCGGGAACATCTCACAGAGAAAGTGGAGAAGCGATGCCATGAGATGGACTGTCTGTATCTAATTCCTGGGATCCTTGCCTCCATCCCTCAGCCACTAGATGTCTCCCTTAACATAACTATTTAAGGACAAACTTTAGGCAAAATGGAATGAATACTGTTTTCCCATTTAGCTGTGATGAAAGGTGACAACAGAAAAAAAAACTGACATCATTACAATCACTAAAGATTGATCGTTAAGGATAAAATCGATAAAAGATAAGTGGTCAGATATTTCCTCCAAAATGATCATCCAATCTGTCAAAAAGTGCTCCATCAGTAATGCAATGAATGGAAGTGAAGGCGACATTATCTTTGAGGACTTTGCTGATGCCAATAATATACCGGTAGACAGTACAACATACTGATGATATATGGGGTAGACAGTATGACAGACTGATGATATACCGGGTAGACAGTACGACAGACTGATGATATACTGGGTAGACAGTACAACAGACTGATGATATAACGGGTAGATAATAGTATGACAGACTGATGATATACCGGGTAGACAGTATGACAGACTGATGATATACCGGGTAGACAGTATGACAGACTGATAATATACAGGGTAGACAGTACAACAGACTGATGATATACCGGGTAGACAGTATGACAGACTGATAATATACAGGGTAGACAGTATGACAGACTGATGATATACTGGGTAGACAGTTCAACAGACTGATAATATACCGGGTAGACAGTATGACAGACTGATGATATACTGGGTAGACAGTACAACAGACTGATGATATACCGGGTAGACAGTATGACAGACTGATGATATACCGAGTAGACAGTATGACAGACTGATGATATACCGGGTAGACAGTATGACAGACTAATGATATACCGGGTAGACAGTACAACAGACTGATGATATACCGGGTAGACAGTATGACAGACTGATGATATAACGGGTAGATAATAGTATGACAGACTGATGATATACCGAGTAGACAGTATGACAGACTGATGATATACCGGGTAGACAGTACAACAGACTGATGATATACCGGGTAGACAGTATGACAGACTGATGATATACCGGGTAGACAGTATGACAGACGGTTGCTATTCACCCTGACGTTCCCACGACAGAGGATGAAATTCGTGATCTGTTTCAGAATTCAGACAGTGATTCAGACTTCAAAGGATTTTTCCTGTTAATTGAAGGACAATTTGACTGTAATTCTGTTTTACCATTTTTGTGCTTGCATTGGTAATTACTTCATAGCTGTCAACTTATTTTGTCACAAATCTGTGTTTTAAACAATTTATTTCAGTATTTCAATAAAAACAGCTGTATTTAATACTAAAAGACTGTTACCATATTTATTTTGTGTGTGAGTGCCAGAAATTTGTATCAATAAAACTACAATATATGTAATGTGTATATAAAATGTGTACTAATTGACACCTATCCTACTTTAAACATTTTTTTTTAATTGAGCATGCATATAAGCCAAACTCTCTACATCAGTAGCGGAAAAACAATTCAACAATTCTAGTCTTATATTCGGAAATATACAGTAATGGCAGGAGACTAAATTCAGCCAAGAATGTTGACCTACCGTTGAAAACTTCCTTCAGACGTCAACAAATGAATACGGGAGTTCCCATAATCTGCTACAAAAATGTTACTATTTTTGTCACAGCAGACTCCTTGTGCCTTTTTCAAAGAATGTGTTCCGTCTTGAGGTTGATAGGAAAATAACAGACTTCCATCACGTGAAATACATGTTACAGAATTGAGAGTTGAATCACTGAAGAAAAATAAATGTAGAAAATAATCAATATTTCAGAAAATATCAACTCTGCTAGAAATAATGTGTATATTAAATGTCAACCTGTTCAGAGATATCACGGAACTCTCCCAAATCCCTGGCCATCCCTAAATATTTGCACAGAGATATGCTATGCGGATAAAAAGATATCCGCACTGGCACATGTTATGATATTAGTCTAGTATGCTGAGGGAAAGATTAGCTGAAAGTCCTACCATAACAGTATGGTGTAACTTAAAAAACTACCTGACCTAGTTCAGGTGGTGATCTACTCTACAGGCGAACATTAACCCATTTTACGTCATACTGGACAAAATTAGCCCATCCTGGCCCACTTCCTAACCCCAGTCTGTTCCCACGCACACAACTCTCCTAACCCACTCATACAACCATCCTAAATAAATTAATATTTAAATTAAATAATTAAAGGAACTGTAATCGCAGAGCATACCCCTTAATACTTTTTTTTCACTGTTTTTTTTACAATTTTTTCCCTGTAAAAGTTTTTATTGCAGGGAAAGTAATAAATGATCATAGCAAGAAGACACTTGTTTGTCTCCCTTACCATAAATGGGTGGGAAATGTACTAGCGTTAGATTTACTGTTAACACTATCCATAACTCTGCCCCCCCCCCCCCGGTCTTAAAATCTAGTAATATCTTTAGTAATTATGACGCAATTCCTTAGACCGTGCAATAAAATACCAATGAAAAGTGTAGTTAATCTTGTTCCGTTCACATTCCGCTATAATAACAAAATATAGGGGGAATGATTTGCGATATACAGAACCAAATTAATAAATAATACTCGTTTGCTGATACATAAAGCAAGGGAAATAATCAAAAGTAAAAGAAGAACATTGTTTTTGTCTCCCTTTTTATGTTATGTTTTGTTTCAGATCCCGGAATAAACAGTCCCGAGATTTTGGAAAGAACCGATATCACAGTTACAATATAGATTAGTGATCATGTGTTTAATATTAACTCTTATAAAGTTAATAGGTGTCCATCACAGGCAATGATGACAACAGTTTCAGACTTGTGTTACTGCATTTCTCTGGTTTGTGCTGAGATGATTGCAAAGCCAGATCAAGGCATAGAATCCCCTGCCACTTTTGAGACATGTATGATCAGAATTGGACATCTGTGTGTTTCTTTTCTGTTTATTCTTCTTCATATTCAGCGTTCATTTTTAAAATCCTGCTGGATATCTCTTATAGCAGGAACATGGTTCTACTAGATTTCCATCTTGATATAGTACAGAGAATGAAAATGTGTTGGGTCACCATTTTATTCGTGCCAGTGGCCTGATGCATCTGTGATTGGCAGACTCAGGCTTATGTTTATTCAGACAGCACGTTTCCTCTGTGCCAATGAGATTTGATGCTTTTCAATGATAGTATAATATCCACTCTATTGTGGCAGAATCCTAGATGTGCCATCACTGTGAATGGGTTAACAAATCTGACAGAAGAGTGATGAGATGGTTGGTTCAGAAGTGTATGCTATGTTCCAGGCAGGACATGGTAACCAAAGTGTTTATACACTGCACACTTGGTGGGGTGGAATGTGATGCCCTTGGAGTACTGCCATACTGGAGAGTCTATCAATGGGGACTAAACATGCATCCATAAATTCCCATAGCACAACCATATCTTTGAGATGGCTGGTTGGTTGGTTGGTTGCTGATCCAGCGATCCATGGGCTCATGCCCTTTGACCTAATGCCATTAAATAGCATTATATTTCTGGGAAGTCTGTGGATTTTCGGCCCACCCTGGGACAGAGTCAGAGAATAACTATCACACCTCCAGGAAAGTAGGTTTCAACCTATGCACTGCTCCTAGCCACTGTAGCCAAGATAGGGTTCACTGTGCTCATTCCCCACTACCAATTGACTACTGGTTATGCCGAACTTCTCTATTGCTCTAGGCATGCAACCAGATGTTCAAGTCAAAAGGATTGTCACGTCCTGAGTCACTGTGCCTCTATGATGGGCCTCAGCCATAGGAAAAACAGTGATGTCAGTTTCCTCCTCCCCAGTGCTGCACAGTACATCTCTGTCTCCCTCCAAACCACAGAGGGTGCATACATATATATTCAGGTAAACATGAAACACATTTCAACAACAAAATAAAAGCATAATTGTATAGATGACATGCCATGAAGCTTCTATAAGAAGCCTCAATATAATGGCATGTCATCCACTAATGTTTCTTGTTGCATGGGTGGTATGTCTAGTGGGCCATTAGTGAGACCCACAGACGCAACCACTTGCGGAATGTCTTTGAGATAACAATCCTGATATGAGACCTGATGTCATCTCGGTTGCACTACTTGCTCATAGCTGAAGGAATTATTTCTATTGTCTTTCCCCAGGTGGTTTGTAATCCATTCTTGCCATTAAGCATAAGGTTGCGTTGAGCTCGAGCTTGCGTTCTAAAGCCAGATGTGTGGCCTCGGCTGTGCTATGATCGTGTCTGTACATGATGTCCCTGACATTTTCTATCCATCTTTTCCATGGTTTTCCTCTGGCTTTGTACCCTGATCTCATTTGGTTATATGCTTGTACTGGCAACATTTCGTGATGCATTCTCATAATGTGGCCAAACCACTTGATCTGTTCTCTCTCTATGTAATCTGTACAAGATATTATACCTATTCTTTCCCTGATATATTCATTTCGCAATCTATCAAGCCTGGTGACCCCGGCAGCTTTCCTCAAGCATTTCATATCTTTCTGTAATGTGAAGATAGAGAGACTAGGTTTGGCACTGGTAACACAGTGTTGTTAGAAATATACTATAGATCATTTGTCTCTTAACTTCCTTCTCAAAAATGGTGTCACATACCACAAATGTTCAAAACATATCAACAACTTACAAAGTTGATATGCCTATTATTAACACATCAAAATCATTCCAGAAGTAATATGGAAACAAACAATTGTCATTAGAACAATGCTCAAATTTAAATTTGTAACTAAACATGTAACATACCTGACAACATAATAGCCTTCCTTTGTGAATGACACATATCTAGGGGAACTAAAAATAGGCTCTTTTGTACTTGCAGTTACATTGAAAGTTTTCATTATGTCCCCTTTAGTGCTGATTACGTCGATGCAGTTATCCCCCAAAGAACTGACAAGAAAACAGTAGAGCATTGGATAAAATGCAATACTGTCGTACTGTCTCTGAGTGTCTATACGTCTTCTTAGGTCCATGTTTCCAGCTGCAGCGACTACCAGAATCTGCTTTCTCATGATAGTGATGGCAACATCATGTTGACCAAAACTTGTAATGTCCCGAGGCTCGTCACTCAGTTGAATGTGATCAATAAGACATCCACTGCTGGAGAACTTCTGAACTCTTTTATGTCTAGAGAATTCAACAAATGAGATTTATTTTATTAAAAATCATTAGTCACAATGTTACCCCAAAAATTCTTGGCTTATATTAAGAAATTATATATAATTAGAGGGTACAGAGATGTGGTTTCTGAGAAGAATTATGAAAATAACATGGGCAGTTAAGAAAACTAATGCAGAGGTTCTCATTGATGTTGGTGTAAAAAGATCAATCATATCAAACATTAGGGGCAGGCAGTCACGATTTCTAGGACATATGCTGAGAAGAACACAGCTTGAACACTTAATAACCACTGGAAAGATCAAAGGGAGAAGAGATAGTGGACAACAACAAAAAGTCACTAGATGGGCTTGTATCATGGCACGGTAGAATTTCACCAACCGAGCTTATTGACAACACAGGAGACAGAGGCCATGGAGAAACAGGATCACCTATGCCAGTCGGTACGGCACTTCATTGATTGATATTCTGAAATATACAGAAGTTTTTTGCTCAGTCGGGTGGCCAGGTAGAGAGCCGGTGACAGCCAATGTACTGGGTTCAAATCCTGCCACAGGTAATTGTGCATCCGAACTGTTCATAAAACATAGCATACTTATATTGTCTTATATTTATATTGAACATAGTTACCTGCCGAAGACGGATGTGTCGGGCCGTTGGCGCAATTAAAACGGCGACACAACGCATTTCCATTCTCTGGACTACATCCTGCTAGAAATATAGTAGGACAATGGTCTTGCTACAGGGGAGATCCAGCGGGAGTTTGAGAATGAACGATGAAGAAGAAGTACATAGTTATATTGTCTAGAAAATCACTACATCCTGAATAGGCTAGACCTATGCTACCAAATTTTTTTAAAGTTTTTTTTTTCAACTATCACCAAAAGAAAAGTTGAACGGTGTAGAGGATTGAGTTCACTGTTCTTGGGTTACCCCATATGTGCCCAGTCCCTCTCAATAAAGAGTCAAGTATTCTGCTGAGATTACCACGACCAGCATATAACTCTGTAGCTTCAAGCGATAATCTCCAGGGATCTCGCCAAAAAAATCCACTTTATAAAATAGACGATGTGAACGGGATTCGAACCCACAACTTTTCGACATACAGTGAATGGCTTAGTCACTACACCAGGGAGACTCTCCAAAAAAAGAATATCATGATAAAGGCACAGAGGCTATCTAACTTATTTTCACAAGATGAATACCATCTCCTGCCAAAGACGGATGTGTCAGACCATTGGTGCAAATAAAACGGCGGTACAAATGCAGGTAATCTGAACTAGTTGACAGGTAGTCCTATACCTTTTCTGTATAATTGCAGGTAATCTGAACTAGTTGACAGGTATACATTTTCTGTATAATTGCAGGTAATCTGAACTAGCTGACAGGTATACATTTTCTGTATAATTGCAGGTAATCTGAAATAGTTGACAGGTATACACTTTTTTATGACATTACCTTCCATCAACAACAACAATTTCTTCACGAGATGTCACAGTCACACCCCATGATGATAAACCTTCATCACAGGCAGAGTCTTCCACTCGAACATCTCCCAAAGTTTTCACATTCCGATAAAAGTTCTTGACAGTCTCATCAATGTCAAAATTGACCTTCAGATTCAGCTGAAACAGATTATTTAAAAACTACGAACATGTTAATTAAAGTATGAATCAATTTTAAATATGAACAGAAATAACAATGATTCTGCATTGACTGTGGTTGATGCTACAATAATTCTGTGTTCATTCTCAACTTCTGCAGATAAGCAGAAAAACAGAGAATGGATTGCGTTGTGTCATGGTTTACAGTTTTGCTGAGATATTTGTACTTTTTGGACTGACACATTCAGTTTCAGCATGGCTTCTGCGTTACTTTGACTCTGTATGGGATGGGACAACTAACTCCATAACATAACATCCTTAGTTGCCCCTTATGACATGCATGGAAGATAAACAGTGTTTGCTGTTCTTTGCTCCCTTTTTCGGGCTCCCGCAGCACATGGGCATGGCCAATATTCCATTTGGAAAGATATATCTGATACTAGATAGGGCCTATATTTCATTTGGAAAGATAAAATACTAGATAGGGCCTATATTTCATTTGGAAAGATAAAATACTAGATAGGGCCTATATTTCATTTGGAATGATAAAATACTAGATAGGGCCTATATTTCATTTGGAAAGATAAAATACTAGATAGGGCCTATATTTAATTTGGAAAGATAAAATACTAGATAGGGCCTATATTTCATTTGGAAAGATAAAATACTAGATAGGGCCTATATTTAATTTGGAAAGATAAAATACTAGATAGGGCCTATATTTCATTTGGAAAGATAAAATACTAGATAGGGCCTATATTTCATTTGGAAAGATAAAATACTAGATAGGGCCTATATTTCATTTGGAAAGATAAAATACTAGATAGGGCCTATATTTCATTTGGAAAGATAAAATACTAGATAGGGCCTATATTTCATGTGGAAAGATAAAATACTAGATAGGGCCTATATTTCATTTGGAAAGATAAAATACTAGATAGGGCCTATATTTCATTTGGAAAGATAAAATACTAGATAGGGCCTATATTTTATTTGGAAAGATAAAATACTAGATAGGGCCTATATTTCATTTGGAAAGATAAAATACTAGATAGGGCCTATATTTAATTTGGAAAGATAAAATACTAGATAGGGCCTATATTTCATTTGGAAAGATAAAATACTAGATAGGGCCTATATTTCATTTGGAAATATAAAATACTAGATAGGGCCTATATTTCATTTGGAAAGATAAAATACTAGATAGGGCCTATATTTCATTTGGAAAGATAAAATACTAGATAGGGCCTATATTTCATTTGGAAAGATAAAATACTAGATAGGGCCTATATTTCATTTGGAAAGATAAAATACTAGATAGGGCCTATATTTCATTCAGAAAGATAAATTTGATACTATATAGCAATCAATCAATCAATCAATCAATCAATCAATCAATCAATCAATCAATAAACCCGTAACCCTTCAGGGTCGTAGGGGTACCACATTGGATGCTTCAGCACACAGAGTCCTCCAGCGAATTCTATCCTCAGTGATGCGGATGAGTGTGGAAATATCTTGTACTGTCCATTCCTTGATGTTGTCTGTCCATGCCTTTATTTTCCCTCCTCTGCTTCTTTCCCCTTCGACAATTCCCTGCAGTATTTTTTTGACAAGGAATCATGTTTGAATACATGTCCAAACCATGCTAGTTTTCATCGTTTCACTATTGAAAGCAATGGTTCTTAAACACCTGCACACATCTCTACTTTACTTCTTACGTACGCATTGGTCTTATGTTCCCTATAGGAAATTCATAGAATTCGTCTGTAACATTTGTACTCGAAAGCCTGTAATCTTCTCTCCATGTCCGCAGTGAATGTCCAACTCTCACAACCATACAGCACAACAGAAAGCACCAGCGACTTATACAGTTTGACTTTCACTCCAACACTGATGTTGCTTTTCCAAATCACAGTTATCCTTGACAAGGACGCTAAAGCCATCTCCAGCCTTACTTTTAGTTCTGTTTTACATTTTCCATCGCTGCATATGCTGGATCCGAGGTATTTGAAGGTATTCACTACCTCAAGCTTATATCCATTCATCATTATGTTAGTCTTAATTTCTGTGTCTCTGCTATTAACCAAAATTTTGCTCTTTTCTGTATTGATTTCCATTGATTTCTGCATTTATTATATATATATTTCATACTATATATATTTCATTCTAAAAAATGAATATCTCTGAAAAAAAAATTGTAACACAGGAACAAACAACATACTGCAGTATCACTTAATGTGCTGGAACTTTCCACCTTAGACAGTGTGGCCTTGACATTGTGATAAATGTCAAGGATATCAATGTCACTTCCATATTTGAGTAGAGCAGTTAGTCTGTTCTTGGCTGATTCCAAAGTTTTGATGTCATTTTCATGAGACTTTGTTGCATTATGGTCTTCTCTTGTCTAAGGCAGAAAAATACAAAATATTTATTGAAAATGTTTTTCTCTGTATGTTGAGTGGAAAAAAATTAATTACAAATTATGAAAAAAATTGAATTAGTATCCAGATACATTTGGACATTATTTTTGTCTAAGCCAAGAAAACACAAATAAAGTCATTCAAAACTTGGCGTTATTTATCCTTTAGCATGCTATGTTTATAATTACGCAATTTCTTTTCTGCTGCTGACTGCCGCGGAATTGGTTTTTGGAAATGAAGCTTCATGGCACGGGATCTATACAATCCCGTAGTCGTAACCTTTGATAACAGTTACCATGTTGTTCCAACATGCCGATGTTGTGCTTGAACTAGTTACAGGCACGGCGTCGGCGGACAGAATAACAAAGAAATCTATCACAAGGGCCAGAGTTGTGACCTGATGTCGACGTCTGTTTCGGCGGCATTAGACTCGAAACACCATCGGGTTGAATGGCTACTGGAACAGAAGGCGGAATGCCCCACTTATGGGAATGCTCCATGTGCTGTGAAGCCAGTTTCTAATCAAGAATCAAGAATTCAGAGCTTTGTGTCTACACATTTGAGCTGTGGAGAAAAAAATGATTTCTATGGAAACATATATTCAGATATTCATTCTTACACACATATTCAAATACATAACAAGATCTGAGGGAAAAAAATGGCATTTTGCATACATAACCTTCTTAAGAAGCTGACTACCCACAGAATGAAGCTTGGCTAGTAAAGTCTCCTCTAGCAGACTAACCTGGCGTCTGAGATCTTCTGCCAGAGATCTGAAATAAAGCCAAAAATAAAGTCAGAAACAAGTGACTATTTCTTTACCCAACTCATTTAACAACAATAATATTTCTGTTAACATTGATAAGTATAGATCCCACATCACCCGTGTGTTGTCAGGGCCCGAAAGGGGATCAAAAAATAGCAACACTGTTTACCTTCCATGCATGTCATATGAGGTGACTAAGGAAACTATGGGATGGAGTTGGCTGTCCCATCCCATATAGGGTCAGTGACCCAAAGCTACGCTGAAGTCGGATGTGTCAGGCCAAAAGGCGCAGATATTGCAGCAATGCTGTAAACCATGACACAACACATTCTGTTCTCCGGACTACATGCCACTGATCTGCAGGAGTTTGAGAACAAATGCAGAAGAAGAAGAAGAACAAGATCCCACATGGGAAATATAATACATATTTACTGTATACACATGAAAAATACAAGACAGGGTATACTGTGTAGACATAAACATGTGAAATATAATAGGTTCTACTGTATCATCATCATCATGTTGCATATCCTGATCAGAATATAGTGGTCATCACAGCGTTTCAAAACTTCTGTCTATCTTGAACCAGTCTTCCTGCTTCTGTTATTGTCATATTCAGGTGATCTTTAATGTCTTGCGTCCACCTTCTTCTTGGTTTGCCTCTTGTTCGTCTCCCTGGCATGATCCCCTCCATTAAGGTGTTCTCCAGGCCGTCATGACGTTTGATATGGCCAAAATATTGTAGTTTTCTGGAAAGAACCATACTGTTTAGCCAGTTTTATTTTACATTCATTTCTCTCAGGATGGCTATATTAGTGATATTTTTGCTCTATGGTATTCTGACGATTTTTCTGTAACATTTTGTTTCAAATGCGGCTATTTTATTTTTTAATTTGTTGGTGATTGTCCAGGATTCACACCCATATATTACCACTGGGAATATGCAAGCTCTTAGGAATGTTATTTTTGTTGTTTTACAGCAGCTCAGCCATTGTTTTTTTTAAATTTTGTATCAGCTTCTTTGACACAATAGCCAACCTCCGTCACAGAAATCACTGTTACTGTTGATAAGCGAACCAAGGTATTCAAAACTGGTTCTTGATTCTTGATTCTTGCTGTGGCTTCACAGCATGCGGGACATTCCCATAAGTTCTACGCCCTCCGCTCCAGCAGCCATCCCAGTGTATGTAGACTCATAGTTCCGGTCAGGTGTTGATTGTGTGATCTTCGGGACTTTCCAAAAAATTTACTTTTCCTTCCCTCACCTCTAGATACTCCCATTTCTAACATTCTCTGTATGTGTGCGTTCTCAACCTCATTGACATCATCTGCATCTTGAAATGAATTTATTACTGCCTTTATTAAATCTGCTTTATCTCTTCTCAGCAATGTGCTGTCTATCGCCACATTGCCTGCCAGTAAGTCGGCTCTCTCGTTTCCTCTGATCCCAGCATGACCAGGGCAGTATATCCATGTATCCATCAAAACTGGTGACATTGTCTAATTTTCTGTTGTTGACACTGATTACGAACTTGCTAGTGATTTTGTCGCTAAACATAATCTGTACATACATGTGAAATATAATACTATATCATCATCATTAGGTGCCATGCTGACTGAGATAGGTTTTCTGTTGATCTCTATAACTCTCTATTTCTAGTCTATATATATTATTAATTATATTAATAATAACAATTAACTATTATTATAGCCCTATAACACTTCAGTTCGAAAGCCGATATTCCTTTTGCTGTTGTTATATTTATTGTCCAAGTCTCACAGTCGTATTTTGCAACTGGAAAATGTATGATCTACGAAGTATAACTTTTGTCTCTTTGTAACAGTTTTTCCATATATTTTTCATTTATTTTTATTTCGTTTTTGTATCACTAATTTACCTGGGAGGGGAGAAAGGGCAGACCAAGAAGACGATGGACTGACGACATTAAAGATAACATGAATACATCGCTAGAAAATGCAAGCCACATCACCCAAGACAGAGAGAGGTTCAGAGAGTTCATTGGGAAGACAACGTTCTGGGAGGAATACGTCACATGACACATCACTAATCTTTTCCTAATTCCCATTGTACAATCACCTAAGCTGTTTATATTTGCACCCAGATAATCAAACTTGTCCACGTTTTCCAGTTCCATGTTATCTATTTTAATTCTTGATGTTACTTTGGTTTTATCTGTTGTCATGATCTCGATTTTCTGTATGTTTCATTGAAAGTTTTGTTCCTCGCTGTATGCTTTTGTTTTAATGACCATCCTTTCTATCCCTTCTATGTGCGTAGTTAGAAGTACCGTATCATCTGCGTATCTTATCCCTGTTATTTCATATAGAAGCCCATTTTTCTCATTATTTCCCATAGTTGTTGATGATGCAAGCAATCAAATGCTCTGGAATAGTGGATAAAACAAATTTAGAGATATTATATATTAGATCTGTGATGACACATAGGACCTATATTATCCTACATTAGAACCTAAATCAGATTTGTGTATCTAGATTAGAACCTAAATCAGATTTGTGTATCTAGATTAGAACCTAAATCAGATTTGTGTATCTAGATTAGAACCTAAATCAGATTTGTGTATCTAGATTAGAACCTAAATCAGATTTGTGTATCTAGATTAGAACCTAAATCAGATTTGTGTATCTAGATTAGAACCTAAATCAGATTTGTGTATCTAGATTAGAACCTAAATCAGATTTGTGTATCTAGATTAGAACCTAAATCAGATTTGTGTATCTAGATTAGAACCTAAATCAGATTTGTGTATCTAGATTAGAACCTAAATCAGATTTGTGTATCTAGATTAGAACCTAAATCAGATTTGTGTATCTAGATTAGAACCTAAATCAGATTTGTGTATTTATTGGCAGTGTTTGACAAAAACATCTGATAAATGAGTTGGTGATGCCTGGTGTCATTCAAACTATTTTTGTAAAGGTGGTCAATGTAAATCATGACATTTACACTGAGCAACAAGTACGAGGTAAAAAACAGCTAAAACAGCCATAAATCTTTGAAAGACAAGATGGAAGTACCCACAAAAATGTAATAAGGTTCTTTTTAAAAAACTGTCTACACCCAACGATATGGCCAGACAAGGCCGTAGATAGGAGGGGATGCTAACCCCCTTCTTTAGTAAAAAGAACATGAATTTGAGTAGGTTACTATTGATTAAATCAGCCAAAAAGGTCAGCAAACACATACACCTCCAACCAGCGATTTTTTGCTCGGAAGACTTTAAAAAAAATAATCCACCAAAACCCCCCCCCCCCAATTTTGCAGGAGACATATCACCAGTTATGGCCCTTAAAAATCTGTAATGTTTTTTTGAAGTTATCATACAGTTTTTAGTCTCAACTGGTTAACAGGTATGCCTAATCTAACCTAACCTAACAAAGAAAAGACAAAAGAAGAGACATTTGATGAATCACCTAATTTCTGCTTCTGTTTGGCTGATGTTTTCTTCCAGTCTTGTCAATCTGTTTCGAGATGATCTGTCTTTATTGCTGCTCCCTGTCACTACTGTGTGCAATCTGACCATTAAACTTGCAACATCATCTTGTACCAGATTTAAGG
The DNA here is from genome assembly GCA_034231615.1 of Meghimatium bilineatum. Classification (NCBI taxonomy): domain Eukaryota; kingdom Metazoa; phylum Mollusca; class Gastropoda; order Stylommatophora; family Philomycidae; genus Meghimatium; species Meghimatium bilineatum. Next base: position 2,845,838 of record CM067302.1, read on the forward strand.
CATCTGATACCGGGATACATTTGGCGCATTTGTTGTGGCTGGTTGTCAAGCACTGTAGATTGTATAAAAGTAAAATTAAAAAAACTGTCAATACTGCATTTTACCAGTTCAGGCGTTGCATGGAGGGGATTGAATAGCTGTGTGATAAAGGCCGCATGCTCTTGCTGTCGCCACGTCATGTACAGGGTGAGTTTTTTAATTGATTGTATAAAAGTACTTACGTAAAACACAGGGTGGATCAGCTTTACAATGAACGCGCAGACTATCAGACTATAGGGTAGGGGTGTGAAACGGTACAGAAAATAGTATACAAGACAGTTTCAATGTTTCAACTTTAAGGGGTTTTTTTTTCAAGAAAATACAAGACAAACAGTGAAAAACAGTAAAAAATAATGGCACTATGACAAATTAGACAGCAGACATTTAACAGCAGAGATATCCAAGATAACAGTGGTATATGTAGGTATACACGAGTAATGTCATAGTCCTCTTCTTCTTCAGCGTTCATTCTCAAACTCCTGTTGTATCTCCCTTTTAGCAGGACCATGGTCCTCCTAGATTTAAAGCAGGATGCAGTCTAGAGAATGGAAATACGTTGTGTCACGGTTTTATTTGCGCAAGTGGCCCGACACATCCATCTTCGATTCAACGGAATGTCATAGTGATGTGCATTAAAAAAATACGGGGAATGAAAATGCAATAAAACAGCTATGCCTGAAAACAACATGAATGCCAACATAACAAAGTTCCCACTCCTCAAATCTTAAAAAACACAAAACATGATCTGTATTAAGATAAAATCTTATTTCTTTTGCGTTCGTTCTCAAACTCCTGCAGATCAGGAGGATGTATTACGGAGAACGAAATGCATTGTGTCATGGTTTACAGCATTGCTGCTATATCTGCACCTTTCAGTCTGACACATCTGACTTCAGCATGGCTTTGGGTCACTGACCCTATATGGGATGGGACAGCCAACTCCATCCCATAACCTCCTTAGTCGCCTCGTACGACATGCACAGAAGGTACACAGTGTTGCTACTATTTGCTCCCCTTTCGGGCCTGACAACACATGGGTGTTTAAGATCAAATGGTTTAATGGTACCAAACTGCAATATACAGTAAGCAGGGCCGAAGCAGAAATTAGGTGATTAAAAATATGTTACAGTGTGATTATAGATTGTACAAACAGGCACTTTGTTGCAGTCTGAGATTATAGATTGTACAAACAGGCAATTTTTAGCAGTCTGAGATTATATATAGATTGTACAAACAGGCACTTTGTTGCAGTCTGAGATTATAGATTGTACAAACAGGCAATTTTTAGCAGTCTGAGATTATATATAGATTGTACAAACAGGCAATTTGTTGCAGTCTGAGATTATAGATTGTACAAACAGGCAATTTGTTGCAGTCTGAGATTATAGATTGTACAAACAGGCAATTTGTTGCAGTCTGAGATTATAGATTGTACAAACAGGCAATTTTTAGCAGTCTGAGATTATATATAGATTGTACAAACAGGCAATTTGTTGCAGTCTGAGATTATAGATTGTACAAACAGGCAATTTGTTGAAGTCTGAGATTATAGATTGTACAAATAGGCAATTTGTTGAAGTGTGAGAGTATATATAGATTGTACAAACAGGCAATTTGTTGCAGTGGGAGATTATAGATTGTACAAACAAGTAATTTGTTGCAGTCTGAGATTATAGATTGTACAAACAAGTAATTTGTTGCAGTGGGAGATTATAGATTGTACAAACAGGCAATTTGTTTATGATGGAACAGGATATAATAGAATCTGGTGTTCTACTAAATCAGCGGTTATTAAACTGGGGTTTAAGGAACCATGGGGAGGCTGCTGAAGGTGGTAGGGAGGTGTGTCAGGGAAGCCTAGAAGAAACATTATGAGCCTTGACCTTGAGAATAAAAAGACAAAACGACAGACATTTTTGGAGGGTCTGCGGCAGACAAAAATATTTAAAGGAGGTCTGCCGCAATAAAAAGTTTACATATCGCCACACAAATGATAAACTTTTAGTGAGATTACAAAACAATCTTCGTTCCATCGCTGTGTTAAAAATATCAAACTTATACACTAACAGCAACAGATAGCTGAAAAATTGTTACTACAGAAATGACATCTATCAGTAAACCTTTTAGCTCCCTGTGGAGTATAGATTCTCAACAAAATTCTCAAAATCCATAGTGAATATGTCTGCTTTATCCATAATTTGAATATCTGATATAGTAATGGATAGAGAGCTGTGTAGCGCAGTGGTTAGCACACTATCTTCGCATATGAGTGGTCCTGGGTTCCTTCCCCAGTTCAGGCGGAAATGTTTTTCAGATCGCATTGGCTCCTGGGTCAACCCAGCCTTAAATGGGTACCGGATTAATCCAGGAAGTAAAGACTATGAGGGAGAGGAGATGGCTACCGCCCTCATTTGCAGAGCCTGTGAAATGTAAGATCGCTAACATCTCACACCCTTACGGCATTAATAAATGCTATGGGTTACTTTACTTACTTTTTTACTTATATAATTTGTTGGAAAATGACAAAAGGCGCTGGAGAAGAAATTGATTTCATTTGAAAATAAATGTCTTAAAAGACTTAAATATTGGTTGGGAAGAAATTAAGTCAAACAATCAAGTAAGAGAAGACAGCAATAAGTATAGGGCCTGTTTCTTTTCTTATTTTTTCCCTCTCTGTTTCTTATCTACAACAATCATCATCATCAAGTGCCATCTCCACAACGAAGGTTGGCTACAACAGATCTCCAACATCCTCCCCCCCCCCAACTTAAAAGAAATTATTTTTGTGTGTGCAGTAAATCTGTATCAAAATGAGAAATCCTAACTAGATGACACTGATGCATTGTTCTTGCTGTTAATGTGCACGAGCATGTACACAACTGACCTGAACACACACCGAGTGACCACAGTCCAGACAGTACAGCTTGAGAAGGTCCTCTTGGTGCTTGCCACAACTCTGATAGCTGCCTCTTCTCATAACATTTTGGAGGGACAGTTTCTGGAGTTCACTCAAAGATATGATTACATGGTTATGGGTTGTCTTCCCACACAAGTGTACCTGATAAGGGAGCAACAAGTTGAAAGTAGTTTAGTACCGAACAAAGACAATAATAAAACAAGGTCCTACTAGCTCTGATTACAGAAGAAACAAAGACAATAATAAAACAAGGTCCTACTAGCTCTGATTACAGAAGAAACAAAGACAATCCAGGAATAGGGTAATAAAGTTTTGTTAATTAGAGACAAAAAAATAACACTCACAAATCAATGCTTCGAGCAAAAGGCCTTTATCAAGACTACAATTGAAACAATTAGAACATATAACAAAAGAAAACTTCAACATATTGGCATGTCATCTATTAAAATTTCATCATACTGTTGATAAAATTATACTATATTTAGAGTGTGTTTATAGAATCCAAAACTATTTAATAAACTACATAATCCAAAATTAAGTGTCTGTTATATGTTTTAATTGTTTCAATTGTTGTCTTGATAAAGGCTTTTTGGTCGAAACATCGATTTGTGTGTGTTATTATGTTTGTCTCTAACTAGCACAACTTTATTACCCTATTTCTGGATCTACTTGATGTATTTCAGTTTTGCGCAGTATGTACATATTATTGAAGATTCTATAGTCTGGCAAAGTAGTGGAAAACAATGTGAAGATTCTATAGTCTGGCAAAGTAGTGGAAAACAATGTGAAGATTCTATAGTCTGGTGAAGTAGTGGAAAACAATGTGAAGATTCTATAGTCAGGTGAAGTAGTGGAAAACAATGTGAAGATTCTATAGTCTGGTGAAATAGTGGAAAACAATGTGAAGATTCTATAGTCTGGCGAAGTAGTGGAAAACAATGTGAAGATTCTATAGTCTGGTGAAATAGTGGAAAACAATGTGAAGATTCTATAGTCTGGTGAAGTAGTGGAAAACAATGTGAAGATTCTATAGTCTAGTGAAGTAGTGGAAAACAATGTGAAGATTCTATAGTCTAGTGAAGTAGTGGAAAACAATGACAAGAATCTATAAATTAGAGCTGCACAATAAAAAAGTGTAGTAATGATAATCAATGGAGAGAACATAGATAATGGAAGGGAGAGAGTAGAGATAATGGAGGGAGAGAGTAGAGATAATGAAGGGAGAGAGTTGAGATAATGAAGGGAGAGAGTTGAGATAATGAAGGGAGAGAGTTGAGATAATGAAGGGAGAGAGTTGAGATAATGAAGGCAAGGAGTAGAGATAATGAAGGGAGAGAGTTGAGATAATGAAGGCAGAGAGTAGAGATAATGAAGGGAGAGAGTTGAGATAATGAAGGCAGAGAGTAGAGATAATGGAGGGAGAGAGTTGAGATAATGAAGGGAGAGAGTTGAGATAATGAAGGGAGAGAGTTGAGATAATGAAGGCAGAGAGTAGAGATAATGGAGGGAGAGAGTTGAGATAATGAAGGCAGAGAGTAGAGATAATGAAGAGAGAGTAGAGATAATGAAGGGAGAGAGTAGAGATAATGAAGGGAGAGAGTTGAGATAATGAAGGCAGAGAGTAGAGATAATGGAGGGAGAGAGTAGAGATAATGAAGGCAGAGAGTAGAGATAATGGAGGGAGAAAGTAGAGATAATGAAGGGAGAGAGTAGAGATAATGAAGGCAGAGAGTAGAGATAATGAAGGGAGAGAGTTGAGATAATGAAGGCAGAGAGTAGAGATAATGGAGGGAGAGAGTTGAGATAATGAAGGCAGAGAGTAGAGATAATGAAGGGAGAGAATAGGGATGACAATCAGGAAACCTGACCTTTGTGCAGTTCAGACAAAATGCATCAACACAATTCACACACCAATCTGACGCTGCTAGATGGGCACCTTGTCTTCGACAAATGTCACACATCTTGTCATCTCTGAAACAATCATAATTGTCATTAAATGACATCATTATAGAGCATCCTATGTCATTAAATGACATCACTATACAACAACCTATGTCATTAAATGACATCCTATACAACATTCTCTGTCATTAAATGACATGCTATACAACATTCTCTGTCATTAAATGACATCCTATACAACATTCTCTGTCATTAAATGACATGCTATACAACAGGCTAGCTCAGTTTAATAAGTCAATCAATTGTCATGTTGAATGGCGTAGGCGATTATGTTTTTCCCTGACTCTCTGTCTCTTGTGTTGTCAATAAGTTCGGTTGGTGAACTTCTGTGACATAATACAAGTCCATCTAACAACTTTTCTCTTTGTCGTCCCCTATCTCTTTCTCCCCATGATCTTTCAAGTGGTTATTAAGTGTTAAGCTATGTTCTTCTCAGCATGTGTCCTAGAAACCTTGACTGTCTGCCCCTAATGTTTGATATGATTGATCTTTTTACGCCAGCATCAATGAGAACCTCTGCATTAGTTTTTGTAGCTGTCTATGGTATTTTCATCATTCTTCTCAGATACCACATCTCTGTAACATCCAGTTCATTTTGAATTTTTGTGTGTTTACTGTCCATGCTTCACATCCATAAAAAATTATTGGTTCGATTAACATCTCAGCACTTGAATTCTGCAGAAAGCTAACGAGAACTACATGCCCTATTAGATAAAGTAGTGAAGGAAAGGGAAAACAAAGGCCTCAGTTTAAACAAGAAGAAAACAGAAATAATGGTTGTATCAAAGAGACATACACCACCAAGATGCAACATAATAATTAATAACACAAAATTGGCACAAGTTGAAAAAGTGAAAAATCATGGCACCCTGTTAACATCAGAAGGTAGATGCTCAAGTGAGATAAAGAGCTGAACAGCACAAGCTAAATCAGCATTCCAAAAAAATGAGAACCATTTTTTGCAATGGAAGTCTATCAATGCAGACCCAAATTCGAGTGCTGAGATGTTATATCGAACCAATTCTTTTTTATGGATGTGAAGCATGGACTGTAAACAAGAAAATTCAAAGCAAATTATAGGTTACAGAAATGTGGTTTCTGAGAAGAATAATGAAAATACCATGGACAGCTAAGAAAACTAATATAGAGGTTCTCATTGATGCTGGCGTAAAAAGATCAATCATATCAAGCATTAGGGGCAGACAGTCAGGGTTTCTAGTGCATGTGTTGAGAAGAACACAGCTTGAACACTTAATAACCACTGGACAGATCAAAGGGAGAAGAGATAGGGGACGACAAGAGAAAAGTTACTAGATTGGCTTGTATCGTGGCACCGTAGAAGCTCACCGACCGAGCTTATTGACAACACAGGAGACAGAGAGTCGTGGAGAAACATGATCGCCTACGCCAGTCGGCATGGCACATGATTGATTGATTGATTGATTGATTGACTCGAATTCTGGTCTGCAATGATATTCTTCCATTGCACAAATTGGTTACAATTTTTTGGAACGCTGTTTTGGCTTGTGCTGTTTGACTCTTTATCTCACTTGAGCATCTACCTTCTGATGCTAACAGGGTGCCAAGATATTTTACTTTTTCAACTTTTATCAATTTTGTGTCATTAATCAGTATGTTGCATCTTGGTGGTGTATGTCTCTTTGAGACAACCATTATTTCTGTTTTCTTCTTGTTTTTAATGTCTTTCACTACTTTATCCAGCAGAACTTGTAGTTCCCGTTCATTTCCTGCGATCAGTACTGAGTCATCGACATATCTCAAGTTATTTATATTGCATCCTCCCACAATTTGTTACATCCACTTTTATTCCTCGCACATCTTCATAATTTCACATAAATTATTATGTATACATATTGTCTATTGATTAGAAAGATGGCTTCACAACTGAAGGAGGCCAGTTCAACTAGTAAATTGCTATTGTCTAGTGATTAGAAAGATGGCTTCACAACTGAAGGAGGCCAGTTCAACTAGTAAATTGCTATTGTCTAGTGATTATAAGGATAGCTTCACAACTGATGGAGGCCAGTTCAACTAGTAAATTGCTATTGTCTAGTGATTATAAGGATAGCTTCACAACTGAAGGAGGCTAGCTCAGTTAATTACTTTTTGCCTATAGAGATTTATTGAAAACAAAAGAGACATGCTTAGCTAGGAAGTAGAAATGTTATCAAGGATGAGAATTGGAACCCTACATTCAGAGATTATAGATTATCACATATTACCACTTTATACCAATACAGAATTTAAAACTATAAATAGATTAACCTTGGCATTTGCTATCCAGGCAACTAGATAAACACTTACGTGAATGCTTCTAGAACTTCGGATAATTTGGATACAAATGTATCCAGTTTTATTTCCTCAGTCAAGGAAGATTTGCTAGTGTGTTCTGGAAGAATTGTGCTACTAGAGCAGACTGGACACCTGAGCGTTCCAAGTCCATTCTCTGCCTCTGCTACCTGTGTGGACATTTATAATTGTTAGGGTTCTATCACATATCGTGTGCCTACCTTATTCTTATTCTTTTGTTATTTCCCTTGGCAGTGTTTATCAGACAACGGAAATTTATTTATTTAAATATTAATTAGGAAGCAAGTTAAGATGGTGATGTCATGACAGAAATTACATCTCGCATTGCCCTAGCATCAAGTGCATTTAACAGACTGTCTAATATCTGGAAGTCAAAGTCAATCAGCACACGCACGAAAATGTGCTTATTTAATTCCTGCGTTATTCCGGTGCTATCATATGTGATGTGAGAGCTGGAAAAACTCTTTATCTTCAGAAAAAAAATTACTGAGTTTCGAGAACAAATGTCTTCGTAGGAAAACTAACACCCATTGGAGTGAATTCAAATCGAATGATAAAATTAGAGAAGAGACACATCAAAATTTCATCACAGATGTTATCAGAAAACGCCATTGGTCCTATATCGGGCATGTCCTATGCGCAGACACAAACAGAATACACCACCAATCACTTGAATGGATACCTACAGGCAAAAGAGCAAGGGGTAGACCGAAAGAAACACTCAGAAGAACAATACTTAGAGAAAGTAAAATAACTAATATCCATACTATTCAAGAACTGCACAGAATAGCTTTGAACAGACAGAATTGGAGAGATATGACCTCTCCCCTATGCGCTAACTTCAGCGCAAAAGGAAAATGAATGAATGAATAAATAACTATGTGGATTACTGCCAAAGCAGGATGTGTCAGACCATTGGTGCAAATAAAATTGTGAGACAACACATAGCCTATCCATTTTCTGGGAAGAGAACAAGAGAGGTTCCAGGGAAGAGAACAAACGGCAGACCAAGACAATGATAGACACAGGATATCGAAGATCTTTTGAATATAACACCAAAGAGACCGGGAAGCTTTGCATAGGATTGGGAGGCTTACAGATTGGGAGGCTTACAGATTGGGAGGCTTACAGATTGGGAGGCTTACAGATCGGCAATGAGGACAATGTTCTGCAGAAAACATACCAGATACAAGAAGCCCGGGTTTAGTTGTCAAGTCATACACAGTCAAGTCATACACAGTCAAGTCATACACAGTCAAGTCATGCACAGTCAAGTCATGCACAGTCAAGTCATACACAGAAGTGTCATGTGACGTATTCCTTTCAGAACGTTGTCTTCCCAATGAACTCTCTGAACCTCTCTCTGTCTTGGGCGATGTGGCTTGCATTTCTAGCGATGTATTCATGTTATCTTTAATGTCATCAGTCCATCATCTTCTTGATCTGCTCCTTCTCCTTTTCCCAGGAACTCTTCCCTCCAATATTTGTCTTTCTAAACAGTTGTGTCTCTTTATATGACCAAACAGGCGTAGTTTTCTTTTTGTTATTGTGTTTAGTAACCAACACTCTGGAATATTCAGTGTGTTTATAATATCTGAGTTTCTGATTTTATCCTTCCATGATATTCTAAGTATCTTCCTGTAGCATTTCAGCTCGAAGGCGCTGATCCTCTTTGCCGCTGTTTTACTTAGAGTCCATGTTTCACAGCCGTATGTTGCAACCGGAAAAATAAAAGTTCGTAACATTAGCACTTTCGTTTCTATTTTGTTGTTTTTCCATATGTTTTTCAGCAGTGTTATTTTGCAATATGCCATTGCCAATCTCTTCCTCACAGAAGTACGGCCTAGAATGAGCACAGCAAATGGCTGAAAAGTTCTTGAATGCTGTGAACAGGTAATGTTCTCTGTCATATGTACATTTATATTGGGGTTGTCCATTAGTTATGTCAACTAATTGGGGGTGGGGGGGGGGGGGGTGGCGGTTGACAGAAAGTTGATGTCAACAGAACTGTATTTATACATCAATTAAATTTGTGAATTTGAAGTGAAAAAAAATTCAAAAGAAAATAATGTCACTTTTTGTGCACTCTTTCTGAATTTATATTTATTGGGTAATATTGAGTATCTGAATGCGTAAAAATGTGGCTGATATAATTAAGTAAGGTAGGGTGGGTACCTGATTCTTGACAAGATGTTGACACGAGTGAGGGGTCAAAAATAGCCCACAAAGTGTTGACGTCATATATCGACATCTGCTAGTAGTTATACTAATGATGAAACTAGCATGGTTCGGACATGTATGCAGGCACGATTCCTTGTCAAAAACAATACTGCAGGGAACTGTTGAGGGTGGAAGAAGCAGAGGAGGGAAAATAAAGGCATGGACAGACAACATCAAGGAATGGATAGGTCAAGATATTTATACACTCATCCGCATCGCTGAGGATAGAATTCGCTGGAGGACTCTGTGTGCTGAGGCATCCACTCTGGTACCCCTACGACCCTGAACGGTTACAAGTTTATTAATTGATTGATTGATATTACTGGTGTCAAGGAAACAGATGTATGATTAGCGATGTCAAGAAAACAGATGTATGAGTAGTCAAGAAAACAGATGTATGATTAATGATGACAAGAAACAGTTGTATAATTAATGGTATCAGGAAAACAGATGTATGATTAAAGATGTAAAAAAACAGATGTATGATTAACAACGTCAAGAAAACAGATGTATGATTAACGATGTCAAAAACAACAGATATATGATTAACGACGTCAAGAAAACAGATGTATGATTAACGATGTCAAAAACAACAGATATATGATTAACGACGTCAAGAAAACAGATGTATGATTAATGATGTAAAAAAACCCAGATGTATGATTAATGATGTAAAAAACCCCCAGATGTATGATTAACGATGTCAAGAAAACTGATGTATGATTAACGATGTCAAGAAAACTGATGTATGATTACCGATGTAAAAAAACCCAGATGTATGATTAATGATGTCAAGAAAGATGTATGATTAATGATGTCAAGAAAGATGTATGATTAATGATGTCAAGAAAGATGTATGATTAATGATGTCAAGAAATATGTATGATTAATGATGTCAAGAAAGATGTATGATTAATGATCTAGTTACCTGCTGTTCAATATATTGTTGTAGACACTGACTGCAGAATGTGTGAAAGCAGTCGAGGATTCTCGGCAGTTTCAGAATTTTTTGGCATAGTGGGCATGTACATAATTCTGAACTAATGGTGGCTAGTTCGTCTGATCTGTAAGAATACATAAATGAACTAATGGTGGCTAGTTCGTCTGATCTGTAAGAATACATAAATGAACTAATGGTGGCTAGTTCATCTGATCTGTAAGAATAAATAACTGAACTAATGGTGGCTAGTTCGTCTGATCTGTAAGAATAAATAACTGAACTAATGGTGGCTAGTTCGTCTGATCTGTAAGAATAAATAACTGAACTAATAATGGCTAGTTTGTCTGATCTGTAAGAATAAATAACTGAACTAATGGTGGCTAGTTCGTCTGATCTGTAAGAATAAATAACTGAACTAATGGTGGCTAGTTCATCTGATCTGTAAGAATAAATAAATGAACTAATGGTGGCTAGTTTGTCTGATCTGTAAGAATAAATAACTGAACTAATAATGGCTAGTTTGTCTGATCTGTAAGAATAAATAACTGAACTAATGGTGGCTAGTTCGTCTGATCTGTAAGAATAAATAACTGAACTAATAGTGGCTAGTTCGTCTGATCTGTATGAATAAATAACTGAACTAATAGTGGCTAGTTCGTCTGATCTGTAAGTAACTGAACTAATGGTGGCTAGTTCGTCTGATTTGTAAGAATAAATAACTGAACTAATGGTGGCTAGTCCATCTGATCTGTGTGAATAAATAACTGAACTAATGCTGGCTAGTTTATCTGATCTGTGTGAATAAATAACTGAACGAATGGTGGCTAGTTTATCTGATCTGTGTGAATAAATAACTGAACTAATGGTGGCTAGTTTATCTGATCTGTAAGAAAAAATAACTGAACTAATGGTGCCTAGTTTATCTGATCTGTGAGAATAAATAACTGAACTAATGCTGGCTAGTTCCTTAGCCTAACTTTAAACAAATTATAGTTTAATTAATAATTGATAAATATCAAATGGCAAACATTAAAGGTAAAGGTATGTCCCATGGCAGCAAACTGCCGTCGGGGATGAAGACAACTCTTCACCTACTAAGCCGCAGCAACTATTAGGTAGGATGGCCAATTCCCTTCCTTGCTGTCTTTACCTCTCCTAGCTCATGTGCCGGGTACAAACTTGCAGCTGAGTTGACTAGGGCAGACATTACCAAAGGAAATAATCCTATTAATAATCATATCAGGGGTACATGTTCCACACCAGAACCAAATTAAATAATATTAATCTTAATTAATTATTGTTGTCCTACAGTCTTGCTGGCTCATCGAAATCAGTCTTTTGCCGTGAATTTCATCTTTCACTTTGTGTATATTTTGTGTCGGCAACCAATATATACTCTGGATAAATGAAATGCATCATGGTAGAATTGTCGTTCCTAATTTAGCCAACAAATCTTATAATGTATTTAGTCACAGAAGTTTAAAAAATCTGGACCTACCTGCTGGCAGTGGTCATTCTCTAGGACACATCTATTTGCGTTTATTTCTAAGAAACAATGCGAAAAAAATGGAGTTACCAAGAGGTTATCATAAAGATGAATTCTAGCAATCAGCTCTTGCACTCCAGTCTTTAATTCAGCTTATTTCTGCATATAGTCTTTATCCAACAAATCTTCATCATAATTCATTCTCAAACTCCCGCTGCATGTCTCTTGTATCAGGACAATGGTCTAGATTTTCAAGATGTACGCCAGAGAATGCAAAGGCGCTGTATCGCCGTTTTATTTGCGCCGATGGCCCGACACATCCGTCTCAGGTGGTAGGTCCCTACCGTTGCCGCCTGATGTGGACGAGTCTCTGCACTATAGACGGCACGGCTCTGTTTTAGCCATCCAAATTCTCCTTTTAACAGTGTTTCACTTCTGCTATAATTTGTTTGTCCGAGATATTGATAATGTTCTACTTGTTGTGGTTCTCTCCATACATTTGTATATTTATCACCGGTTTTTCAGTGACTTTGCTAATTATCATGGTTTTTGTTTTGTGGATGTGTATAATCCATCTCGTCTCAACATCCAAGATAAATAAAGATGTATGGATCAGCTTACAGATTTATCATTCTGGAGAAGAAGTGCCTCCATCGCATGAATGTTTTTGTACCAATTTTATTTGCTCACGCTCCCAAAGGTGCAGAGTCGTAGGAGGAGGGGGTGGGAGGTTTTCTATCATCTTCTTGCATTGTTTTCAGTCCTAAATGTTAGACTTAATCCTAAATGTTAGACTTAATCCTAAATGTTAGACTTAATCCTAAATGTTAGACTTAATCCTAAATGTTAGACTTAATCCTAAATGTTAGACTTAATCCTAAATGGTATGATTTCCTAAGGGACGTACAAGTTAATCTCCCCCTCAAACCCACCCCTTATCTACTGGTTTTCAAATTGTGGTCAAATCCCTGAATTGGAGATGGGGGCTTAGTCCAGCACCTGTGCTTGCTTGGACCACAGTTCTTCACAAGCAAGTACAGGTGCTGAAGTCGGAGATACCTGGCAGAGAGGCGCACCAGCAACTATGGTATAAAGCAGCACAACTAGATAACATGTCTCCACAACAAACACAATCTACAGGCTTGTTCTAGTGAAAAATTCTACAACAAACACAATCTACAGGCTTGTTCTAGTGAAAAATTCTACAACAAACACAATCTACAGGCTTGTTCTAGTGAAAAATTCTACAACAAACACAATCTACCGGCTTGTTCTAGTGAAAAATTCTACAACAAACACAATCTACAGGCTTGTTCTAGTGAAAAATTCTACAACAAACACAATCTACAGGCTTGTTCTAGTGAAAAATTCTACAACAAACACAATCTACAGGCTTGTTCTAGTGAAAAATTCTACAACAAACACAATCTACAGGCTTGTTCTAGTGAAAAATTCTACAACAAACACAATCTACAGGCTTGTTCTAGTGAAAAATTCTACAACAAACACAATCTACAGGCTTGTTCTAGTGAAAAATTCTACAACAAACACAATCTACAGGCTTGTCCTAGTGAAAAATTCTACAACAAACACAATCTACAGGCTTGTTCTAGTGAAAAATTCTACAACAAACACAATCTACAGGCTTGTCCTAGTGAAAAATTCTACAACAAACACAATCTACAGGCTTGTTCTAGTGAAAAATTCTACAACAAACACAATCTACAGGCTTGTTCTAGTGAAAAATTCTACAACAAACACAATCTACAGGCTTGTTCTAGTGAAAAATTCTACAACAAACACAATCTACAGGCTTGTCCTAGTGAAAAATTCTACAACAAACACAATCTACAGGCTTGTTCTAGTGAAAAATTCTACAACAAACACAATCTACAGGCTTGTTCTAGTGAAAAATTCTACAACAAACACAATCTACAGGCTTTTCTAGTGAAAATTCTACAACAAACACAATCTACAGGCTTGTTCTAGTGAAAAATTCTACAACAAACACAATCTACAGGCTTGTTCTAGTGAAAAATTCCACAGCATGTTATTCATCTTCAAATCTATACGGTGCTTAAGAATGTTCAACTCTGATCGTGTAGACACATTCTGCGTATGTTTGAAATACGTCTCCCAAAACAATTACTGTAAATTTATGGTTTGTCAGGGATCTCCTTGTCGTAGTGAAAATCCGTAGAGAAAGACCTTGGTCTAGTGGTTACAGTATTCGCTTTGTGCTGAAGAGGTTGCGGTTTCGAATCCCGCTCGCGCCGTCTTGTTTATAAAGTGGATTTGTTTCTAAGATCCCTAGGTATTTTGGCTTGAAGATACGGAGTTTTTATCAGTTATAAGCCTAATCTCGGCAGGGGCGGCGTGTCGCTTCCTTGAGAGGGACAGAGTACGTATGGGGTAAAAACCTTTTCAACCTTTCTAGTTAGTCAGTCCACAGATCATCATCACCTGCACACAGGACAACCCATGGGTGCTTCAATATCTCCCTGAGTATATTCGCATTTAGCGATGGTTGACAGTTGCAGTTCATAGTTGGTTAACAAACACTCTCTGCTGACCATAATACTATTCATTTCCTGCCATGTCACATTACAAGTATAACTCCTTTTCTTCTTAGACAGAGTTGAAACATCAAACATCTACTCTCTTAGTCAGATATTGTTCACGAGTTAAAACATCAAACATCTACTCTCACAGTCAGACACAGTTCACAATTGAAAACATCAAACATCTACTGTCACAGTCAGACACAGTTCACAAGTTGAAACATCAAACATCTACTTCTCTCACTGTCAAACATCTACTTCTCTCACTGTCAGATATAGTTAATGCATTAAGACATCAAACATTTACTTTCACAGTCAAATACAGGTCATAAGTTAAAACATCAAACATTTACTCTCACAGTCAGACACAGTTCACAAGTTAAAACATCAAATATTTACTGTCACAGTCAGATACAGTTCACAAGTTGAAACATCAAACATCTGCTTTCTTAGTCAGATATTGTTCACGAGTTAAAACATCAAACATTTACTTCTCCCACTGTCAGATAATTTAATGAATTAAAACATCAAACATTTACTCTTTAAGTCAGACACAGTTCACAAGTGAAAACATCAAACATCTACTTCTCTCACTCAGATAAAACTATGAAACGGAGTGGTAATCGATACTAAATGAGACTGCCGTAAAACTATAACAATAATACATACGTAAAACACAAGACTTACATACTGTTATCTGTAATTTTTCCACGCCCAGACCACAATGTTGTGTATTCATTGTAAAGCCGATCTACATTATGTTTAACGTAAGTACTATCTAAGCTTGATGGTGAAATTTTGCTAAATCACTGGATAAACACATAATACATGACAATCGACGTTTCTATCAAAAGGTCTTTATTAAGACACCATTCGCAACACAACAAACGACGAGTAAGAATGGCACTGCCTACGGTTCACAATATATAGCTAAATACATTCATGAAGTAAAATATTTCAGAAGATCAAATTCTCTAAAATAAAACTCTGTTATTAGTAAATGTGAGCTATATATTTACCAAGTTTTGAAGATTAGGGCCCTCTGTGTGACAGAGGAATCCTCCAACAAAGTATCCTGGTAGATAAGTCAGCTAATCGTGATTACCTGGCACACATGTACAGAGTATCTCGCCAGTTATACAGTCCTGTGTACTTTTCGAATTTTGTCCTTCTAAAGTGACGCGCTTTTTTGACGTTTTTACGTGATTTTAATTGGTTGTCGACAAAAAGTGACCCAAGAAAATAACGGGAAAAGCCAAATAGCGTTACTTTTGAAGGATGCATCGATGAGTCCACAGAACTGTATAAAATACGAGAGACTAGCATATGTCTTTGATACCAGGTTGGACAATCCCTTTTCTCAACACTATTGACATACAGTACATAAATTTAGCAGTACGCATTTCCAGAGATTATATTTACCATTACCGTAAACTATCGTGTTTTTGTGTCGCAAATGTGTTCTGTTCAATCTTTCAGTTCTTGTGTGTATGCCGTGTGTGTGAGTAGTTCTATCGTTTTTATGATCTATGTTTGTGTATTTATCTGTGTGTTTCGTTCATCAATCAATCAATCAATCAATCAATAAACCCGTAACCCTTAGGGGTAGGGGTCGTATGGGTACCACATTGGATGCCTCAGCACACAGAGTCCTCCAGCACTCAACGATGCGGATGAGTGTGGAAATATCTTGTCCTGACCATTCCTTGATGTTGTCTGTCCATGCCTTTATTTTCACTCCTCTGCTTCTTCCACCCTCGACAGTTACCTGTAGTATTGTTTTTGACAAGGAATTATGTCTGAATACATGTCCGAACCATGCTAGTTTTCGTCGTTTCACTATTGAAAGCAATGGTTCTTAAATAATAGGAAATTCGTAGAATTCGTCTGTAGCATTTGTACTCGAAAGCCTGTAATCTTCTCTCCATGTCCGCAGTGAGTGTCCAAATCTCACAACCATGCAACACAACAGAAAGCACCAGCGACTATACAGTTTGATTGTCACTCCAACACTAATGTTGCTTTTCCAAATCACAGTTAGCCTTGACAAAGACGCTAAAGCCATCTCCAGCCTTATTTTTAGTTCTGCTTTGCATTTTCCATCGCTGCATATACTGGATCCGAGGTATTTGAAGGTATTCACCACCTTCATGATATGTGTGTATGCTGTGTGTGTTCACTTGCACCATATCTGTGTGCTTTCCTCTATACCAGGAATTAATTAAGCGACCGGGTCAACTAGGCGGGTCTAGTTCAGATGTTTTTAAGTGTTATGAGGCACACTAGGCGGTCCTAGTTCAGATGATGGCATGTGTTATCAGGTCAACTAGGCGGGTCTAGTTCTGCTGTTTTATTTTGATAGGGGGGGGGGGGCAACTAGGCAGGCCTAGTTCAGCTGTTTCTTGTGATATGAGGCCAACTAGGAATATCTAGTTCAGCTGTTTCTTGTGATATGAGGCCAACTAGGAATATCTAGTTCAGCTGTTTCTTGTGATATGAGGCCAACTAGGAATATCTAGTTCAGCTGTTTCTTGTGATATGAGGCCAACTAGGAATATCTAGTTCAGCTGTTTCTTGTGATATGAGGCCAACTAGGAATATCTAGTTCAGCTGTTTCTTGTGATATGAGGCCAACTAGGAATATCTAGTTCAGCTGTTTCTTGTGATATGAGGCCAACTAGGAATATCTAGTTCAGCTGTTTCTTGTGATATGAGGCCAACTAGGAATATCTAGTTCAGCTGTTTCTTGTGATATGAGGCCAACTAGGAACATCTAGTTCAGCTGTTTCTTGTGATATGAGGCCAACTAGGAATATCTAGTTCAGCTGTTTCTTGTGATATGAGGCCAACTAGGAATATCTAGTTCAGCTGTTTACGTGTGTTCAAACCCGCTCTCCCCGTAGCAAATATAAACATGACTGTTAGGATATGTACTAGGAGCTTAAGTAAAAAGGTCGGTAACCACCTGCCTCCCTTTCTCACTACTTAGCTATTTTACACCCAAAAAAGGCGTCTAAATTTCCCGTCGAAAAGTGAAATTTATACATTAATACAGAGGACTAACATTTTTATGTAACCACCCTTTAAGGTAATCATATCTACGGTGCTGTATCAATGAACTGTAATGTGGTCATCAGCCCCGAGACATGGTCGCAATCTTGTCAGACAGAGCTACTTCAGATGGCCATATTTGTCTTTATGTGGTGACGTACAGGGGACAGTTCTGTGTTTTCTGGAGATTGTCCACATAGGCACATGTCGGTGTCCAGGACCGCAGATAAGGGAGGGATGTTTGGATGTTCACCAACCCCCCCCCCCCCCCCCCCAGCTAATTTGAAGATGACGTTTAGTACAAGGAACCTAGTGTCGGTACAAACCTCTCCCGTAGCGATTTCTCACAAAAAAGTCTTCAAAGTACCCACTAAATAGTGAAATTTACTTACGAAAACGGAGGAATTACCCTTTTTTTTTAAATAGCTAAAATCCTCTCCGTAAGGGAATCATGTCTACGCCCCTGTCAGTGTCACAAACTGCAAAAGTTCGGTACATGTGTTGTTTGAGTCTGATGTAGCATGTTCTCAATCTAAAAATGATTGTTCATTTCTTCCAAGCTTGTAGATGTTTGTTTGTTTGAGAAGCCTTGGAATTGCGAGCGATTAGCTCTTACTTCCTATATGCAGTGGGGTGGTTTTTCTGAACCTTCTTTCATACCCAGGAGACTTCATCTTTCGGCTTAGTGCAATGCCTATTGAAGGAGACTTCTATTCAGAGGGGTTATATAATTGTATAGATGACATGCTACAATACTTCCGTAAGAGAGTCTCGATATAACGGCAAGAGAGTCTCGATATAACGGCATGTCATCTACTAAGATTTTCTATTGCATGGGTGGGATGTCTAGTGGGCCATTGGTGAGAGCTTGCAGACAGATATCATTGTCTTTGGCTTCATGGGTGAGTATAATTCCATTCCATCTTATGATGATGGAGCGTTTGATGATGAACTTCATTTCTGAAAATGTTACCGAATTCTTTATATATTGGTGGCAGTTGCCCACAAGATATATGGGTCAGAGTATACACAGATGGGTCAGCACAGAATGCCGTGGGGAATGGAGGTGCAGGTGTATATATAGAATATCCACACAAGACTAGAGATACAATCAGAACACTAACAGGAAAATTCTGAAATAATTATGATGCAGAAATCCAAGCAATTAGTGTGGCAGCTAAAAAAACTGCTGAACTCCAACTCTGACCTACAGCCTGTTGTATTCCTGACAGATGCAAGGTCAGTGCTTCAAGCTCTCCAGTCTGAAAAACTAACAGACTTGATAGCGAATTTTCTTACCAGTATAGGGTAACCATGCAGTGGATACCCTCTCACTGTGGAATACCAGGAAATGAAAAAGCAGACCAACTGGCTAAGGAAGGTGCTGCCGAAGACCAACCTGATATACCAATCACCTACCATCAGAAAAAACAGATGATCAAGTCAATAAGAAAGCCACAAACACCAACACAAGATGACTATCATATTATGAACAGACCAGAACAAGTTATAATTCTACGTCTCAGAACAGGACACAACCGACTCCGCAGTCACATGTATACAAAGTTCAAGATTGGCAACACGGCCATGTGTACATGTGGACAGGCAGCACAGAGTGCCAAACATATACTTCAAGAGTGTTCTGAGCATGAAACGCTGAGGCAGACATATTGGCCAGAGGAAACAACACTGGAATCAAAGCTCTATGGGACACTGTATGAACTACAAAAGACAGTGTGTTTTATTAAGGAGACAGAATTACAGATATAGACATGTTTCAAGTGAACGAAAGAAGAAGAAGAAGAAGGTGGCAGTTGCGTCCATTTTTTTTCCCTAGCGGATCCACTATATTATTTTCTCCAGATGTGTGAGTGACCTGGAATCGACTAAAAAACTATTTCTTTCAATTGGTTGTTTAGTTTATATAACAATGATTTGAAGTCATTCATGTACAATGAGTGGATTCTGGAGGACCTGCAAAGCAGATTTGGCATCAGTCAGGATCGCCATCCTTTCTTCCTCCAGGTATGATGCTTCAAGCAACAAAAGAGTTAGTTTACAGTTTAGCAAAAAAGGTTACAGTTTAGCAGAGTACACCACCAAAGCAAGAGACATATTATGTTGGAGGTCCATTACAGCTAAACCTTCGTTACGGAGACGGACTTGATCATTGCGGAGACGACACTTGATCGTTGCGGAGACATCACTAGATGATGCTCACCACAGGAACTAAGAATGTTTATCTAACACCAGCCGCCGAATGAGTTTGAGAGTACGTATCTTTGCCAGCGCAACGGAGTCGGTGTTCTCTTATCTAACAAACTATCGTTGCTGAATTGGCATAAAATCAATCCGGCAGATATAGGAGGAAGGGGGAGATGTTTAACCAAAAGGCGGGTAGAACCCCTTCCTTAGAGATTTGGTACACTACGAGCAGCAGTGGCCATATATTTAACGTAACACATACGTATATTATTTAATGAAACGAAATATCAATAAAGGCTCAATTCACAGTAGCTGAGACTACTGGCGGATCCATCGACCTGCGCGCTACACACTGAGAGGCCCCCATGGATGACGGCTCTTAGTACGTAGCGCGCAGATCGATATAGACCTTGCTACCTTTTAATAGGAGTTCAGTGAGGTCAGGAAAGCTGAATGAAACCATACATAATATTTAAAATGTTGAAATCTGATTACTGCTCCATTATCACTGTAATTAACTGAGATTTTTCACTAAAAATGTCATCACATATCTAATTTATTCTTCTTCTTCAGCGTTCATTCTCAAACTCCCGCTGGATCTCTCTTGTAGAAGAATAATTGTTCTACTAGATTTCCACCAAGATGTAGTCCAGAGAATGTAAATGCGTTGTGTCGCCGCTTTATTTGCATCAATGGCTCGACACAGCCGTCTACGGTGGGATATCTAATTTAAAAAGAGGGAATTACACACGAAAACATGACATGACCTTTTTTATTTTAGGTAAAACCCTCTCCTGTTTGAAAACGCATGTACTGCCCTGCGTAAAATAGTTAAAGTAATAGTAAGACTGATTTGAAAAGTAGGAAGAACTTAATGTTTACAGTATTTTTTAGTAAGCGTTGAATATTCTAATGCAAATCCTACAGGAGATATCACAATACATATATCACACATTGGTAGACCATAGTAGAAGCGAAGCCACAGCTGAGGATTTTTTCAGAAGATCTGGGGTTTTTAAACAAAGCGTTGGGACTATTTTGGTCATAATTTGCCTTAAACTCGATTTTATAAATGAAATTTTCCGTAGAAAGTCAGAACATGATATTTAGTACTATGAGTGTAGTAAAAAGACTGGAGAATCCTTATCACATTTAATGCTTTTCGAAAAAATTAACAAAAGTGTCATGGAAACGATGGAATAGAACGAGAAAATGAGCGAATGACTATTTTTTAAGCACACTGGCTTCCCTTGCTCAAGACATATTCAGGCCGTGCCTGTATAAACTGGAGGGTTTTTTTCAGGTTCATCTGAGATTATTTCTAAAACTATCAATTACAAGACTTGGGGTCTTTGTCGCCTCTAATAATTTACGGGAGTGTGTCCTGATATAACCTAATTGGACTTTGATGTCCACTAGTTGAAAGGGCGCGCTTCTCCAAAAGAGAGGTAAACTTATTAACTACATATTTCTAAAATATCAGTGGCAACACTGAGTAGAAATGTAAGCGGAATGAAAGGCTCTCACTGAAGTGTTTATTAACAGATCGAGGAGTTAAACGAGCGTCCATTATCAATTATACAGGCATGTGGAGTTATCACATTCATAATTCAAAAGTCACGATATTTGACTTTCCCCATGATTTTCATCTTTGGACATGTTAGATAAAAGAGATGACACCTTGTTGAGGACCTTACTTGAAAGTTGATGAACAGGAAACAGTCTAGAAGAGTGCACCACTAAGGAAAGTGTTAGAGGTCCATTGTAGTCAACCTTCGTTGCTGACGGCACTTAATGATAATTATTTTCATTGGCTGGCGATACAAAGTGACCAATGAAAATCTCGCAAAAAATGTAAAATAGTTTAAAGGATGATGATCTATGCGTTCATATGACTGTATAACAGGAGACGGTTATGGCATAACTCCGTTCAATTCAAGCCATGACCTGTTGAGAAAGTTTGATTCAGGGCAGAAAGTTGTAAACAACAATGGCGCACGTTGACTGCACCTACTCAACTTTCAGCCGTTCGTTTGAATTATTATGTATGTTTGCTTTTCTTTTAAATATTTCTTACACTTTTGTCTATTGTCTGTCCCCAGGTGAATGATTGTTGATCGCATTCACACTTGCCGTTAAGCGTAGGGGTGTGAGCTTAAGCTGTCGTTCCAAGGCCTGATGTGTTGCTGAGGTCGCATTTAGTCCATGTTTGTTCAAGACTATTTCTTACACGGGAGTCTGAAAGATCGTAACAGCAGAGCACTAACACTGTAGCATGGGAGAAAGTTCTAGATGTAGTGGTATTTTCTTTACATTGTGTCACGCGTTTCTGGGGCTTAAATAGAATGGAAGCTAATAGTTGGGGGGGGGGGGGGTGTATGTTTAACCTCGTGACCTGTGATAATAGACGACTAAGATGGTTTGACTCGGGGTACACAACCTATCTGATAAAAAGTCAATAGTGCTCAGTGTAAGCATTGACTTCTTCTTCTTCATCGTTCATTCTCAAACTCTCGCTGGATTTATCTTGTAACAGGATAATGGTCCCATAATATTTCCAGTTCAGTGTAGTCCAGAGAATGTAAATGCGTTGTTTTGCTGTTTTATTTGCACCAATGGCCCAACGCATCCGTCTTCAGCGAAAAGCATTGAACTGAACCGGAATATGTTCATCCCTGGATTAACTAAGCATAAAAAGCACTTGCCTAGGGCACTCGAAGATGATAACCCTTTGTCTCCTTAAATATCTTTTTTCAACACTTTCGTAATGTATTTAGAAGTGCAATAAATGTTGAGGTTTTAACTATTTACCTGCAGAGATGGTTTGTTTAACTAGCTGTTTTAGTGGCTAGCTGGAGATAAAGAGTTAATCCGACCCTCAATATGTTGGACAGATATGTGAAAATACCACGAAGAAGAAGAGAGAGAAACTCTACGAAGAACCATTAATAGAGAAGACATGCCAATGAACCTAAACAACACGCAACAATTGAAAGACCTGGCAACACAAAGACAGGTATGGAAAGCTATGGTTTCTGCCCTATGCGCCGTCTATGGCCCTGGAGGAACATAACATAACATAACATATGTGAAAATATCACGGCTAAGATGTGAAATCATGAGACCACATATTAATTATGTTTTCCAGAGTTTTTTCATACCCATACTCATGCAGATTAGCAGGATATAGTCTGAATGCGTTGTGTAATGGTTAATTTTGACCCTATATGAGAACAAGGCCGTAGATAAGGAGGGAGGGGGTTTTCAACCGGTCACCCTTGTGAAATAAGAAGATAACTTTTACTACTAGCAATTTAGCCAAAAAATGGGTTAAACCCTCCCCCTCACATCCGTCCTCCACAACGATTTTCTACAAAAAAGGTCATACAAATCTAATTTAAAAATGGGACGTGTAATGAAAACTGGCGAAAGACTTAAAAAAAACAAACAAAGGTGACCCTTTTACTGAAGACGTATTTACATCCTTGTTTTAGATGGTTGGTTGGTTGGTTTCTGATCCAGCGGTCCATGGGCTCATGCCCTTTGACCCCCTTGTTTTAGATAGGCAGCACATTCCACCCAAAAGACTCCCTACTCATCTTTGACAACGTGCAAGAAATGTACAGTAGTATTACTATTCTCGAATCCCCTTTCGGTCCAGCCAACACACGGTCCAGCCAACACACGGTCTTGCCAACACACGGCCTTGTCAACACACGGACTTGGCAACATATGGCCTTGCCAACACACGGACTTGGCAACACATGGACTTGGCAACACACGGTCTTACACGGCCTTGTCAACACACGGCCTTGTCAACACACGGGTGCTAGAATGTCAGAACTAACCTAATTTATTATGTGTGAAAATTTTAAAGATTTATAGTGCGTTGTTATGGCGAGTCTATATCATTGCACTCCGGGTAAACCGTTACAGGCGTAGTCTCCTCCAGCACATAACGAAGAGTATGGGGACCAAGCCCATAGATAAGAGGGATAAAAATATCCAACCCCCCCCCCTATTAGCAATTCATAATATTACTTTTAGTACTTGGAATTTTGCTAAAAGGTAGGTAAAATTCCTACTGCATAGATTTTTTTTTTTACAAAGAATTTTATTACATTTCTCATCAACCATAGGTAAAGACCCCTGCTTACTGAAAACATATGTTTTATTAGGTAAAGCCCCCTATTACTGTAAACATATGTTTTATTAGGTAAAGCCCCTCTACTTACTGAAAACAATATTTTATTAGGTAAAGCCCCTCTGCTTACTGAAAACATGTTTTATCAGGTAAAGCCCCTCTACTTACTGAAAACATGTTTTATTAGGTAAAGCCCCTCTACTTACTGAAAACAATATTTTATTAGGTAAAGCCCCTCTGCTTACTGAAAACATCTCTGCGTGAAGTTGTCCATAAATTGCAGCAACAAATTTGCGCGAATTTTCGACACACCCTGTTCTCACAACCGCGAGAAATCAGGGACTCCGCCCATGCTTAATTCATCATCATTATGTTCCGTCTCCGCAACGAAGGTTGGCTGCAACGGATCTCGAGCATCCCGTCTCTTGTCTTGGTGGTGCATTCTGCTAGACTGTAACCTGTCCATCGTGTGATGTTACTCTCCCACTTGTATCTCTGCCTACCTCTTGCTCGCCTCCCTTTGACTTTACCCTCAAGTAAGGTCTTCAATAGGGTGTCATGTCTTTTAATGTGACCAAAATATGTTAATCATGTTTTAATTACTGTACGTAGAAAAACAAATAAAATAATTCCCGCCACCTAAAAATTACTTGCAAAAAACATTTTGTTTTTCACATTTTTCGAAAATATATTTCACATCCAAACAATTCAATTATCGCCGAAGACGGATGTGTCGGGCCATTGGTGCAAATAAAACGGCGACACAACGCATTTCCATTCTCTGGACTACATCCTGCTGGTATCTAGTAGGACCATTGTCCTGCTACAAGAGAGATTCAAACTGACTAGAACCATAATTTTCATTGGCCATTTATTTATAGATTACTATACTTTCACCAGCCAATAAAAATCACAACAATAATCAGTTTGGCTGTCTGAAGTTTGATATAAAAAAGAAGATGTGTGGATTTGAAAACTGTAGATATCATAGCTTTGGTCAGTCCATAATTTACGCCCAGTGCCGGATTCACTTATAAGCTATACAAGCTATAGCTTAGAGCCCCCACTTTATTGGGGGCCCCCCAAACATTTTAAAATTTCACTATCTATATATTCTTAATCGTTAAAGGGCCCCCATATCTCAAATAGCTTAGGGCCCTATATCTCAAATAGCTTAGGGCCCTATCAAGTCTAAATCCGGCAGTGTTTACGCCAATAATGGGGGGGGGGGGGAGGGAGTCTGAACATGTTTGACATGTTGACAAGGAGGGAAAGGGGGTATTTCACAAAAGTTGACGTCAACAATACTATTATTTATATGCCGCTGTGAATTTAAAAAAAAATTTTATCTTAAAAAAATTGTGTTGTTTTCTCGCAGCTTCTTAGCTAAAATTTTGTTAGTAAGTTAATAATAATAATACCATTCTTGATTAGAAAGCGTGCCTCACAGCACGTGGGGCATTCCCATAAGTGCTCCGCCCTCTGTTCCAGCAGCCATTCGAGTCCAATCGTTAATGTTTGTTTGGTGTTTCGAGTCCAATGTCGTCGAAACAGACGTCGACATCAGGGCACAACTCTGTCCCTTACGACAGGTTTCTTTGTTGTTCCGCCCACCCACGCCGTGCTCGTAACTAGTTCAAGCACAACGTCGGCCTGTCGGAACAACATTGTAACTGTTATTGAAGGTTACGACTTCGGGACTGTAAAGATGACATGCCATGCCATGAAGCTTCTATAAGAAGATAACCCTCAATATAAAAGCATGTCATCTACTAAGGTTTTCTGCTGCATGGTTGGTTTGTCTAGTGAGCCATTGGTGAGACCCACAGTCGCAACCACATGCGCAAAGCTCTGAATTATATAATCTAAATTCTATTTGGCTTAATAATAAGACCAATAACCTGCCAGCGCCGTATCCTACACTATAGATAACATAACAAAAAGCTCTCCAAACAGGAAGGAGTGTATACAAATCATGCCCAGACCATTCCTTGATGTTATCTTCTTCTTCTTTCCTTCCTCTTTTATCCTTTACGGGTGTCGAGGGAGATAAATTTTCTTGTTTTTCTGGCAGCTTCAGATAATGTTATTTAGTGTTCGTGTAATGTCTCTTTGATGTTGTCGATCCAGCATACTCTAGGTCTACCCCTGACTCATCTTTCTGCTTCTCCTCTCTTCATATATGCTTTATAAACTAATGAATCACACGGCATTCTTTCCAGATGACCAAACCATTAAAGAGGTAGTATTAGATGTAGGATCAGGAATATATATAGTAACACCAGATGGAAAAGAAATAAAGAAATCCATACCCACAGGCAAACATTCCACAAATTTTAAAGCAGAATGAAAGCCATAATAGAGGCAGCCAAAATGCTCATGAATTGCTTGCCGAGTCACAACAGACATGTAGTATTTCTAACGGATGCAAAATCAGTATTGCAGGCATTGAAAGATCCAAAGAACAAGAGCATGAATGAACCTGCTTATGGCCTGCTTACTACACCTCAGCAGTACCACCAAAGAAACAGTACTGCAGTGGATCCCAGGTCACTGTTGCATACCTGGAAATGAAAAAGCTGATCTCCTGGCAAGGAAAGGGGGATCACTGGAACAAATAGAAAATGATAATACGTACTATGAAAGTAAGACCATGTTAAAAGCAGAATATAAGACAAAGTGGAAGCGAATGCACCCATCTGCAGAACCAAATGACCCCTACCACCAAATGTCACGCAAGGAACAAACCATCATTTTCAGACTACGAACTGGTCACAACAGACTGAGAAGTCACATGTTTCGAAAGCTGAAGATTAGTGAGACAGACCTGTGCAACTGTGGACTGAGCCCAGAGACTGCAGAACACATTCTTCATGCCTGTCAACTCTACCAAGAAGAGAGGGAGAATATATGGCCTACTGAGAAGGCACTGCTTCCAGACTTGAGGGGTTCCATGGATGACCTGAAGCGAATCACACAATTCATAGAAGCAATTGGTGCTGTAACCTGATATCTGACTGAAGAACGATGAAGAAGAAGAAGTATGTATTGTAGAATTGATATGACACCCACTCTTTCTCTTATGACATCGTTTCTAATTCTGTGTCTTCTGGTCACTCCTGTGGCTTTTCTCTTATTCTTCTTCTTTCGTTCACTTGAAACATGTCTATATCTGTAATTCTGTCTCCTTAATAAAACTCAGTCTTTTGTAGTTCATACAGTGTCCCATAGAGCGTTGATTCCAGTGTTGCTTCCTCTGGCCAATATGTCTGCCTCAGCGTTTCATGCTCAGAACACTCTTGAAGTATATGTTTGGCTCTCTGTGCTGCCTGTCCACATGTACACATGGCCGTGTTGCCGATCTTGAACTTTGTATACATGTGACTGCGGAGTCGGATGTGTCCTGTTCTGAGACGTAGAGTTGTCGCTTATGTGTTGTCGTATAACAGAAACACCCATTGGAGTGAATTCAAATCGAATGATAAAATCAGAGAAGAGACACATCAAAATTTTATCACAGATGTTATCAGAAAACGCCGTTGGTCCTACATCGGGCATGTCCTACGCGCAGACACCAACAGAATACACCACCAATCTCTTGAATGGATACCTACAGGCAAAAGAGCAAGGGGTAGACCAAAAGAAACCCTCAGAAGAACAATACTTAGAGAAAGTAAAACATCCAATATTCATACTATTCAAGAACTGCACAGAATAGTTTTGAACAGACAGAATTGGGAGATATTTGACCTCTGCGCTATGCGCTAACTTCAGCGCAAAAGGAAAATGAATGAATGTATAACAGACAGCTGGTTACAACAGATTGATGTTATTAATCCAGATTTTTCGCCTTCTTCCTTCCACCATTGACTGTTTCTTGCAACATAAATTGTATAAAGCAAATCGTGTCTCGTTACATGTCCAAACCAAACAAGTTTTCTTCGTATCACCACTGACAAATGTGATTCTTGATAACCTGCAAGTTTGTTTATTGGCGTAGCGTGGGTCAATGGCGCTTGGGGCGGAATCATAATTTTCCGCCCTTGTGACATTAAAAAAATATGGCAGCGATTGTGAAAGCCTGGACGAACATAAATTTGCCGCCCTCCCGATGATACCGCCCGGGGCGGTCCGCACCCATCGCCCCCCTCTCGCTACGCCACTGGTTGCGGGGCATCAACTTTGGCACGGCAAAGGAACTTAAATCCCATTTCAATGTTTTCATTATTTAGAGGGGCATTTTGATGCCCGGTGCGACAGCAACCCCCTTGGCACGCCCATCACTCAAGGACACGTGGAAGAATATGCTAACAAAGATGGCGAAAATCCCCGCTTGTGTCCTGATATAGCCTAATTGGACTTTGTCCGCTGGTTGAAAGGGCACGCCTCTCCAAAAGAGAGGCAAACTCATTAACCTACCAACCTATGAATTAAAACAATACGCCCGGGACGGTCCGCACATCCGCCTCGCTACGCCACTGTCCAAACCAAACAAGTTTACGTTGTATCACCACTGACAAATGTGTTTCTTGATAACCTGCAAGTTTGTTTATGTGCTGCCTGACAAATATATTTGTCTTGCGTTCTACACGGCTAATTCTTAACAAACATCTGTAATATTTGTTTTAAGAAGCATGAATCCTTCTTTCTGTGTCTGCATTGCCCGTCGAAGACGGATGTGTCGGGCAATTGACGGGAAAAAACGGCGACATAATGCATTTCCATTCTCTGGACTACATCCTGTTGGAAATCTAGTAGGACCATGATCCTTCTAGAAGGGAGATCTAGTGGGAGTTTGCGAATGAACGCTGAAGAAGAAGAAGATTCTACGGGCAGTAGAGTTATGGGGATGAAAAGTAAGAACAGGTTTAACTCTATCACAGGAGGATGAAGAACCATGGGGTTTAATCAAGGTATCAAGTCGAGGTAACGAATCATGGCATTTACACTGAGCAACAAGTAAGGTGTAAACATGCACAAACAACTAAGCGTCCACAAAGTACCCCACAAATATGCAATAACAGGGTTTTAAAAAAATAAATTGCCTAATGCCCTGACGACAAGGTCGCAGATAGGAGGGGATGTTCATACCCCAAAAACCCTTCTAAAAAAAGATCATGAGTTAATTTGAGCAGGCTATTGTTTATTTGACGTAGCCACGAAAATTTCAAAAAACGTCAGGATGATCTTTTTTTACGTAACTATCCTCCTTTTTGTGCATGTCCCTCGACATTATTTATGGTTTTTCATGGTTGTGTATGGTTTTTTAGAACTTTTTGTGTGGTTGTTAGTCTCAACTGGTTGACAGCTATGCTTTCTGAATCATATTCAGTGAATCACTTAGTATGCAAGCATGGGAATAGGCTTACGATTCCAGCCAGTAAAGTGCCTGCGTTACGGCGAATACTTCCATAGTTAGACTGCTCGTTGTTGCGGTAAAGGCACCACTGGCTTCGTGTACTGTTTTCCCTTTTGATCTGACAGTAAAGGCCCATGCGCATCGCTGGTGACGCATGACCGACCCGTCCGTGTAAATCACAACATCTGAATCTTCGGCATTCTCGCAGATTAGTGCCTTGACCTCAGCATCCACGCTTACGTGGCTGTGTTTCCTGCACTCGCTGTTGAGTGTAGTGACGGTCTTGGCTGCCTCTTGAAAGAACGTAGGAATAGGTATCCATTCTTCGCCGAGAGTTATGTCTTCTGGGGCACAGATATGTTTAACGGTATCCTCGGCCCGACGCATCCACGATCTGCCTCTTTTAAGCCTGCTTCCCTTCACAAGAGGGAGGTTACTGTGTAGTGGGTGGTCTATGTCAGAATTCACTCTGAGGTATGCACTGGCACGCCACATTTAAATTCTATGAAATATGCTAGGAAAATCAAGGACATTTAAGGAGATAATCTCAATTTATGAACAGTCCCTTAACTGTAAACTAGCAGGTCAAATGACCCAATCTCAATTTATGAACAGTCCCTTAACCGTAAACTAGCAAGTCAAATGACTCAATCTCAATTTATGAACAGTCCCTTAACTGTAAACTAGCAGGTCAAATGACTCAATCTCAATTTATGAACAGTCCCTTAACTGTAAACTAGCAGGTCAAATGACTCAATCTCAATTTATGAACAGTCCCTTAACTGTAAACTAGCAGGTCAAATGACTCAATCTCAATTTATGAACAGTCCCTTAATTATAAACTAGCTTATCAAATAACTCAATCATAAATACAAATAAAATGGGTGTGAATATAATTTAATCATGCATTGTTCATACATTTCTGTACACTGACTCAAACATAGCTTTAATCATAGGCCCTAGATTGTTAATGAATCTCTGTACACTGACTCAAACATATCTTTAATCATAGGCCCTAGATTGTTAATGATTCTCTGTACACTGACTCAAACATATCTTTAATCATAGGCCATAGATTGTTAATGATTCTCTGTACACTGACTCAAACATATCACTGACTCAATCATATATTTTTGACAAATCTGTTCACTGACTCAAACATATCTTCAATCATAGATTGCAACACAATTCTGTCAACATGTCTCTTCAAAATTATAAATGTTCTGTTATACCTGGACACAATAAACACTACGAACAACGTTATCAGCCTCATTAACAAACCAATAGTTGTATTAACACTACGAACAACGTTATCAGCCTCATTAACAAACCAATAGTTGTATTAACACTACGAACACCGTTATCAGCCTCATTAACAAACCAATAGTTGTATTAACACTACGAACACCGTTATCAGCCTCATTAACAAACCAATAGTTGTATTAACTGTGCAAGTCCTGCTCGTCACTCGTAATGGTTCCCCCCCCCCTCGATTTCTGAGCTGTATTTCAAGGTCAAATAGCTTTTAATTCGTGGGACTGCGCCTTCTACCATTTCCTGCAGGTGTGAAAAAATCTTGCGTGCTCACACGATTAACTAGGGCAAGCCTCCTTTCTGTAACAGAGATCTTTCTTTGCAAAGCAGGGATTGTATCAGTACTGACCCCTTGATCCCTCTCCCAGCTTTCTTTTCTTGTCAGTAATCTTAGTAAACTTTTGTCAACAGTCGCTCCTACTGTCTTAATTTTGCTTTTTTTCTTAAGGGTGCTAACTCGTTCAGGATTGCTGATGTCGAACCCTGGGCTAATATCACTAAACCAGGGATCGAAACCTCTTAAACCCCTGACGCTATTTGCACGCAATTTGTAAATATCTATAGGAGTGCTTTCATCGAGGCTATTTGACAACTGGCTAAATGAAGCTTGGCTAAATGAAGTTGAAATATGCTCATCAAGGAAGGCAACGTGTTTCTCCACACTTCTGTTCGCTGGTCTGTCTTTTTTTAAAACAGATCTCCTTTCTTCACTTTCTGCCCTTGTTAAATAACCAGGATTCGAGATTTCACTCAATCTGGCCGCACGTATAAGTCGAGCAGACATCAAATTCTGAATCTCACGGTTGCGCAATCTTACATGCTTGCTTACTGTAGAATTTGTACAAGAAGTTACAATCATGAAGTAGTTTCATTGTACAATCATGAAGCACTTTCATTGTACAATCATGAAGCAGTTTCATTGTATATGAAGTTACAATCATGAATTAGTTTCATTGTACAATCATGAAGTAGTTTCATTGTACAATCATGAATTAGTTTCATTGTACAATCATGAAGTAGTTTCATTATATATGAAGTTACAATCATGAATTAGTTTCATTGGATATGAAGTTACAATCATGAAGTAGTTTCATTATATATGAAGTTACAATCATGAAGTAGTTTCATTGTACAATCATGAAGTAGTTTCATTATATATGAAGTTACAATCATGAATTAGTTTCATTGGATATGAAGTTACAATCATGAAGTAGTTTCATTGTAAAATCATGAAGTAGTTTCATTATATATGAAATTACAATCATGAATTAGTTTCATTGTATATGAAGTTACAATCATGAAGTAGTTTCATTGTACAATCATGAAGTAGTTTCATTATATATGAAGTTACAATCATGAATTAGTTTCATTGTATATGAAGTTACAATCATGAAGTAGTTTCATTGTACAATCATGAAGCAGTTTCATTGTACAATCATGAAGCAGTTTCATTATATATGAAGTTACAATCATGAATTAGTTTCATTGTATATGAAGTTACAATCATGAAGTAGTTTCATTGTACAATCATGAAGTAGTTTCATTGTACAATCATGAAGCAGTTTCAGTGTACAATCATGAAGCAGTTTCATTGTACAATCATTAAGCAGTTTCATTGTATATGAAGTTACAATCATGAATTAGTTTCATTGGATATGAAGTTACAATCATGAAGTAGTTTCATTATATATGAAGTTACAATCATGAATTAGTTTCATTGGATATGAAGTTACAATCATGAAGTAGTTTCATTATATATGAAGTTACAATCATGAATTAGTTTCATTGGATATGAAGTTACAATCATGAAGTAGTTTCATTGTACAATCATGAAGTAGTTTCATTGTACAATCATGAAGCAGTTTCATTATATATGAAATTACAATCATGAATTAGTTTCATTGGATATGAAGTTACAATCATGAAGTAGTTTCATTGTACAATCATGAAGTAGTTTCATTATATATGAAGTTACAATCATGAATTAGTTTCATTGTATATGAAGTTACAATCATGAAGTAGTTTCATTGTACAATCATGAAGCTGTTTCATTGTACAATCATGAAGCAGTTTCATTATATATGAAGTTACAATCATGAATTAGTTTCATTGTATATGAAGTTACAATCATGAAGTAGTTTCATTGTACAATCATGAAGCAGTTTCAGTGTACAATCATGAAGCAGTTTCATTGCACAATCATTAAGCAGTTTCATTGTAAATGAAGTTACAATCATGAATTAGTTTCATTGTACAATCATGAAGTAGTTTCATTATATATGAATTTACAATCATGAATTAGTTTCATTGTACAATCATGAAGTAGTTTCATTATATATGAAGTTACAATCATGAATTAGTTTCAATGTATATGAAGTTACAATCATGAAGTAGTTTCATTGTACAATCATGAAGCAGTTTCATTGTACAATCATGAAGCAGTTTCATTATATTTGAAGTTACAATCATGAATTAGTTTCATTGTATATGAAGTTACAATCATGAAGTAGTTTCATTGTATATGAAGTTACAATCATGAATTAGTTTCATTGTACAAGAAGTTACAATCATGAAGTAGTTTCATTATATATGAAGTTACAATCATGAATTAGTTTCATTGTACAAGAAGTTACAATAATGAAGTAGTTTCATTGTACAAGAAGTTACAATCATGAAGTAGTTTCATTGTACAAGAAGTTACAATAATGAAGTAGTTTCATTATATATGAAGTTACAATCATGAAGTAGTTTCATTATATATGAAGTTACAATCATGCAGTAGTTTCATTATACAATCATGAAGCAGTTTCATTATATATGAAGTTACAATCATGAATTAGTTTCATTGTATATGAAGTTACAATCATGAAGTAGTTTCATTATATATGAAGTTACAGTCATGAAGTAGTTTCATTGTACAATCATGAAGTAGTTTCATTGTATATGAAATTACAATCATGAATTAGTTTCATTGTACAAGAAGTTACAATCATGAAGTAGTTTCATTGTATATGAAGTTACAATCATGAAGTAGTTTCATTGTATATGAAGTTACAATCATGAAGTAGTTTCATTATATATGAAGTTACAATCATGAAGTAGTTTCAATGTATATGAAGTTACAATCATGAAGTAGTTTCAATGTATATGAAGTTACAATCATGAAGTAGTTTCAATGTATATGAAGTTACAATCTTGAAGTAGTTTCATTGTACAAGAAGTTACAATCATGAAGTAGTTTCAATGTATATAAAGTTACAATCATGAAGTAGTTTCATTGTATATGAAGTTACAATCATGAAGTAGTTTCATTGTACAATCATGAAGTAGTTTCATTGTACAATCATGAAGTAGTTTCATTATATATGAAAATACAATCATGAAGTAGTTTAATTGTACAAAACGTTACAATCATGAAATAATTTCATTGTACAAGGAGTTACAATCATGAAGTAGTTTCATTGTACAATCATGAAATAATTTCATTGTACAAGAAGTTACAATCATGAAGTAATTTCATTGTATATGAAGTTACAATCATGAAATAGTTTTATTGTATAGTAGCTAGATGTAAACAAAAAGACGGATGTCACATAAGTTAGATGTCACATAACTTAGATGTCATATAAGTTAGATGTTATATAAGTTAGATGTCACAGAAGTTAGATGTCATATAAGTTAGATGTCATATAAGTTAGAATGTCAATTTAAATTTACTTGTGCTGTCAGAGCCTGTAAGAGAAGCAAAGAAAAGCAACAGTGTCCTTGACATAAATGTCATATGATATAAAGGAAGTCTGGAGGGAGGTGAGGGTTCGGGTTCATTCAGTAGAAGCTCAAAAGTTGTCCGAAAGCTATGAAAAATTCGGATATGTCAAGTTGAAAGTAACAGATATAACAAAAGGCTTCAAAAGTCAAAGAGGTGTGCCTTCACTGTACTCGGTTTCCTATATGTAGTCCGCCACTCAACGAAGCGGCACGTCACCTGTAGAGAGTACCACTCATAGCACGTAACTCCGTAGCTTCGAGCGAATCCGTAGGGATATCTGAAAAAATCCGCATTGTAAACAAAACGACACGATCCGGATCGAACCCATGATCTCTTGAATACAATGCGAACATCTTAACCACTACGCCAGGAAGATCCCGATAGATCTTCATAAGGCAGGCTTTAATAAATGATAATACACATTCTGCTATATTGACAATATCTGGTTAATCTACAGGGGGCGGGTATACACAGAAATAGAATCAATTGTTACCAACAGTGATCATGATATACTAGCAATGAAACACAAGAACAGACGTTTCCACTAGATAGCCTTCATCAGGACGAAAGATGACAGACAGACAAACAGAAACACACTTATGATATGTAACACAACTGACTTTGATGATGCCATATGTGTGTCTCTATGTAGGCTTGTCCGCGTGCAGAATTTCTGTTGGTTTCAACAATGACCCACTAGACAGAAAACCTATGCAACAGAAAACTTTAGTAGATGACGTGCCTGTATATTGAGGCTTTCGTCTTATGGAAGTTTCGTGGCACGTCGTCTATACAATTGTGTTTTTAGGCTTTTTTGATTTGTAATATGCATGCATCATCAGTGGGAAATTGGTGGCGGGGAATGAGCACAGTAAACCGTATCTTGGCTGCAGTGGCCTGGAGCAGTGCATAGTTATTTGTGTGTTTGTTATACCCAGGAATTGTGATCAACCTGCTCTTACTTTCTATGTGCAGTGGGATAGTTTCTCTGAGCTTTCATACCAAGGAGACATCAGTTTTTAAGTGTCGTCTCCGCAACGAAGGTTGGCTGCAATGGATCTCCAACATCCCCTGTCTCTTGTCTTGGTGGTGCATTCTGCTAGACTGTAACCTGTCCATCGTGTGATGTTACTCTCCCACTTGTATCTCTGCCTACCACTTGCTCGCCTCCCGTTGACTTTACCCTCAAGTAAGGTCTTCAATAAGGTGTCATATCTTTTAATGTTACCAAAATATTTTATTTGCCTGATCTTTATTTCTCTTAGTAGTTCTTTCTTCATATTAAGTGTCTTTAGCACCTCTTTATTTGTTGTCTTCTCTTTCCATGATGTTCTCCCTATTCTTCTATATACCCACATCTCAAAGGCATCAATTCTGTCTTCGAATTGTTTATTTAGTGTCCATGTTTCTGAGGCATACATTAATATAGAGTAGATATATCAATTAAATAATTCTCATTTTTAACTTGTTTGTAATTTGTTTAGATATTAATATTTTCCTCAGGTCATTGAAAGTAAATTTAGCCATTCCTATTCTCCTTTTAACTTCTGTTTCACATCTGCTATTATTTGTAATTTAAATCTATCTATATATCTATCTATACGCTGTAGCCCTTGTGTGCCTTGCGGCATCAGGGGTAGAAGAGTTCTCTGGAGATGGTCTTCTTGTGCGCTGTTTGTAAGCTTGTTCCTATGGCTTCTTTGATTTCTGTGATCCATCTTTTACATGGTCTGCCTCTGGCTTTATAACCGTTATGTCTATGTGTCATGGCCATTTGTGGCATGATGTCTGTTGGTAATCTGGAAACGTGTGAAAACCACTTGATCTGTTGTCTTTTGATGTGTTCCAATACTGGTATTGTTTTGGTTATGTCTGATTTATATAACAAATTTAAATTCTTCCTCTTCTTCAGCGTTTATTCTCAAACTCCCACTGGATCTCGCTTATTGTAGGACCATAGTCCTACTAGATTTCCAGCAGGATGTAATCCAGAGAATAGAAATGTGTTGTGTCGCCGTTTTATTTGCGCCAATGAACCGACACATCTGTCTTCGGCGGTAAATTTAAATAAAGCTGGCAGATTGTATAAAAACGTGGCTTGGTGGGCGGAATTAAACGCACGGACCGTATTTCACCAACCCATAATCTAGTTCAAACACTATACAGACATCAATGCAGACATTAATACAGACATTAATACAGACATCAATACAGACATTAATACAGACATCAATACAGACATTAATACAGACATCAATACAGACATTAATACAGACACTAATACAGACATTAATACAGACATCAATACAGACATTAATACAGACACCAATACAGACATTAATACAGACATCAATACAGACATCAATACAGACATTAATACAGACATCAATACAGACATCAATACAGACATCAATACAGGCATCAATACAGACATCAATACAGCCATCAATACAGACATTAATACAGACATCAATACAGACATCAATACAGACATTAATACAGACATCAATACAGACATTAATACAGACATTAATACAGACATCAATACAGACATCAATACAGGCATCAATACAGACATTAATACAGACATCAATACAGACATCAATACAGACATCAATACATACATTAATACAGACATCACTATATACATTAATACAGACATCAATACAGACATTAATACAGACATCAATACAGACATTACCACTTACAGTGCCATCTCAGTGCGAGCAGTACCACCACGAAAATAGTGATGGCAGAGACGGAGACTAATAATCCAACGTACATCAGTTTGTTGTATATCATGGACATTACTGCGGAAAGAACATTTTATCGCTTAAAATTACTTGTAAACTATTAATATTCTTCTTCTTCTTCTGCGTTCGTTCTCAAACTCTTGCAGATTAGCAGGATGTAGTCCGGAAAACGGAATGCGTTGTGTCATGGTTTACAGAATTGCTGTGCTATCTGCGCCTTTCGGTCTGACACATACGACTTCAGCATGGCTTTGGGTCACTGACACTATATCATCACAATAAAGGTAATACTGCTGTCAAACTGAATAATAATAGTGCTTACGTAGCAAACAGGTTTCTATTATATTTCACTGGATGACAACTGACAGACTATCACTAAAGGGATGCAGGGCGTAAACACGAAAAAATAGAAGTAGCAATAAGCAAGACATTTTCAACGTTTCGAACCATTGAAAAAAGACCTAACGGTTCGAAACGTTGAAAATGTCTTATGTATTGTTATTTGGATTGTTCCGTGTTTACATCTAATAAGTGGAGCGCATGGCCATGTGGTTCTCAGATCCTTGTGGTCCTGGGTTCAATCCACGGTTGGGACAGGATTTTTTCTTTCGGAGGTACAATCAAAATACTTCCTGTACATGTCGCGACGTCTGCTATGGCATAGCGGCCTTTATTTCCACAGCCCATAGAAAGCCTCATTAAACAAACCAACACCTTCAAATACTTAGGCGTAACATTCTCTTCAGATGGAAAGATGGACACCGAAATAGACATTCGTTGTAGCAAAGCGAATCAAATACTGGGTCAACTATCCCCTTTATTGCAAGACAAAATACTACCAATGTCAACACACAAAAAAACATCTTATCCAAAGTATCTTCATTCCAACCCTGTGCTACCAATGTCAAACATGGTCTTTAACAACAAAACATAAGAGACAACTGGTTACAACAGAGATGAGATGTCTGAGAAAAGCTACAGGAGTGACCAGAAAACACAGAATTAGAAACAATATCATAAAAGAAAGAGTGGGTGTCATATCAATTCTACAATACATACAAAACCAACAGATACAATGATTTGATCATCTGGAAAGAATGTCACGTCATTCATTAGTTTATAAAGCATATACGAAGAGAGGAGAAGCAGAAAGAAGAGCCAAGGGTAGACCTAGAGTACTCTGGACAACATCAAAGAGACATTACATGAACACTAAATAACATTATCTGAAGCTGCCAGAAAAGCGAGACCAAGAACATTGTATCTCCCTCGACACCCGTAAAGGGTAAAAGAGGAAGGAAAGAAGAAGAAGATAGAAAGCCTACCTGAACTCCTTCACAGGAAAACATGCTGAAACGAAATTTTTAATTTTTTTACACCCAATAGCCATTTAGTGATAGTATGTCCGTTGTCATCTAGTGGAACTCAAAAACCTGTGTTCTGAGCAAGTACTATTGTTAAACTGTTAACCGCTTTTCTGATATTCTTCTAGCTACCAGCGTCATCATCACATGAAATGTGGGTGTCTCGGATGTTCAGGTGACCATCATCACATGAAATGTGGGTGTCTCGGATGTTCAGGTGACCATCATCACATGAAATGTGGGTGTCTCGGATGTTCAGGTGACCATCATCACATGAAATGTGGGTGTCTCGGATGTTCAGGTGACCATCATTAAAGTATGCTCTACGGATGACCAGACTCAGAATGCACATGATAACCGGTGTATCAACAAACTTGTTAACAGTTGAAGAAGAGTTAACAGTTGAAGAAAAGTTAACAGTTGAAGAAAAGTTAACAGTTGGGAAAAAGTTGGGCTTTCAGTTGATTACTATTTATATACATGTACTTGGTATCGCCCACCAAAAATAGCCATGGCGATTCCATGTATAGAAATAGTTACCAAGCGGATGTCCGACAATAATTAACATATAAAACTATTGGGGTCCTTTTGGAATGTCTTCTATACTGCTGAGAGTCTTGTCTTATATTAACTCCAAGCCCTGTGAATCACCCATTGTACTACCCGTCTATGGATGATCACTTCTCGTTTGGCTTCCTTCTGGTCTGATAGTTTATCGCTGTCAGGGACTTGTAGGACAGACATCATTAAGAAACATCATTGCATCAGTAAGAAACGCCATCTGTTGACATTCTTGTTGTCTTTTTTAATTATTTCTTCAGCGATGCTTAGTGTCTGTACTTTGACAGAACACTGGAAGCAGAAGATTCCAGTTGGTGATTGATTCATGTTCTTTTTGCAGATATTTTATGTACACTCCAGCACCTTCGCTCTTTACTGCTCTGGTTGCTGATCCATCAGTATATACTTGTATCCATTCTTCTCTGGGGTATATATTTTCAATCATGCTGCATGCTTTTGTTTTATTTTGGAAAGTATTCAGTTCTTTCATAGTGTCAGTTGTGTCTTCTGGTGGGTTTTTTATACTCAGATTTGGATTTTTCTCCAACAGAACTGGGAAAAGTATTAATGTTATGTTTCTGCTATATCTGGTGATCTCCCTGGCGTAGCTGTTCGCCTTGTGTTTACGAGGTCACGGGTTCGAATCCGGCTTGTGTCGTCTTTTTTATAAGGTGGATTTTTTTCGGAGATCCCTGTGATCGGAGTTACGTGCTATGAGTGGTGCTCTCGGCAGGCGGCGTGCCGCTTCGTTGAGAGGGACGGAGTACATATGGGAAACCGAGTACAGTGAAGTCAATCTTCTACCGCTTTTATTATCTTATTTTTTTTATTTTTTGCTATATCTGCTAGTCCATCCTTGTATTTCCTGTTTTGAATAATTTAATTTTGCCGAAGACGGATGTATCGGATCAATGGCGGAAATAAAACGGCGACACGGCGCATTTCCATTCTTTGGACAATATCCTGCTGGAAATCTAGTAAGACTAGTGTCCTGTTACACGAGAAATCTAGCGGGAGTTTGAGAATGAACGCTGAAGAAGAAGAATTTAATAAAACTGCTTCTCTTCAGCCTTCCACTGGCTAGTTCACTGAATCTGGTCTTCATTTGGGTGTGCTGGCATGCTCTTGTACTTTTCTGCATGGTTCTTGGTCTTAATGCCCAGCTTATATACCTATGGTAAAGGTGTGATACCTGTAATGTTTTTCCATTTCATTTATGGGAGAGGTTATCATGGCACCTGTGATAAGATCAAGTGCTTGATTTTGTATCTTGTTCAGAGTTTGTAGATGGGAGTTGGCTGCTGAAGTCCATGCTGTTGATCCATATTCTAGTACTGGTCTAAAAACTAGTATGGTTCGGACATGTATGCAGGCACGATTCCTTGTCAAAAACAATACTGCAGGGAACTGTCGAGGGTGGAAGAAGCAGAGGAGGGAAAATAAAGGCATGGACAGACAACATCAAGGAATGTGGACAGGAGAAGCTATTTCCACACTCATCCGCATCGCTGAGGATAGAATTCGCTGGAGGACTCTGTGTGCTGAGGCATCCACTCTGGTACCCCTACGACCCTGAAGGGTTACAGGTTTATTAATTGATTGATTGATATTAATGATGTCAAGGAAACAGATGTATGATTAGCAATGTCAATTATTGCTAAATAAATACGGGTTTATTGATTGATTGATTGATTAGTCTAATTGCACCTGTATATAACTTCTAAGGACCGTTGTAATTCCATTTTACACGAGGACAATTGCAACTTCACCTATTGCATAAGGACAGTTGTAAATGCACATATTACATGACAGTTAGTTTATTTATTTGATGCCACATGCGGCACAAAGCGCAGAGGCTTTGATCCTCCACGCGTTGCAGCCCGCCGCTTGTAATTTTAGTTCTTGTATGGACTTGTAACATATTTTTCTCCGTCTTTAAGTCTGGAGCTTTTTAGGGTAATTTTGGGTCTTCCTCTTTTACTTTTCTCCTCAGGTGTCCACATACAGAGCTTGCTGGTTCAGTCTGTTGTCATCTAGTCTAAGAACTTGTCCTAGGTATTTCCATCTGCGTTTTATTATAAAGTTATTAAAATATTCTTAGTATGTTTTAACATGAGTTGCAACCCCACATGTTACATGAGTTGCAACCCCACATATTACATGAGTTGCAACCCCACATGTTACATGAGTTGCAACCCCACATGTTACATGAGTTGCAACCCCACATGTTACATACAAATGCAACCACACATATTACATGAGTTGCAACCCCACATATTACATGAGTTGCAACCCCACATGTTACATACAAATGCAACCACACATATTACATGAGTTGCAACCCCACATATTACATGAGTTGCAACCCCACATGTTACATGAGTTGCAACCCCACATATTACATGAGTTGCAACCCCACATGTTACATACAAATGCAACCCCACATATTACATGAGTTGCAACCCCACATATTACATGAGTTGCAACCCCACATATTACATGAGTTGCAACCCCACATGTTACATACAAATGCAACCCCACATATTACATGAGTTGCAACCCCACATATTACATGAGTTGCAACCCCACATATTACATGAGTTGCAACCCCACATGTTACATGAGTTGCAACCCCACATGTTACATGAGTTGCAACCCCACATGTTACATACAAATGCAACCACACATATTACATGAGTTGCAACCCCACATATTACATGAGTTGCAACCCCACATGTTACATACAAATGCAACCACACATATTACATGAGTTGCAACCCCACATATTACATGAGTTGCAACCCCACATGTTACATGAGTTGCAACCCCACATATTACATGAGTTGCAACCCCACATGTTACATGAGTTGCAACCCCACATGTTACATGAGTTGCAACCCCACATGTTACATACAAATGCAACCACACATATTACATGAGTTGCAACCCCACATATTACATGAGTTGCAACCCCACATGTTACATACAAATGCAACCACACATATTACATGAGTTGCAACCACACATATTACATGAGTTGCAACCCCACATATTACATGAGTTGCAACCCCACATGTTACATGAGTTGCAACCCCACATGTTACATGAGTTGCAACCCCACATGTTACATACAAATGCAAAAACACATATTACATGAGTTGCAACCCCACATATTACATGAGTTGCAACCCCACATATTACATGAGTTGCAACCCCACATGTTACATGAGTTGCAACCCCACATGTTACATGAGTTGCAACCCCACATGTTACATGAGTTGCAACCCCACATGTTACATACAAATGCAACCACACATATTACATGAGTTGCAACCCCACATATTACATGAGTTGCAACCCCACCTGTTACATGAGTTGCAACCCCACATATTACATGAGTTGCAACCCCACGTTACATGAGTTGCAACCCCACGTTATATGAGTTGCAACCCCACATGTTACATGAGTTGCAACCCCACATGTTACATACAAATGCAACCACACATATTACATGAGTTGCAACCCCACATATTACATGAGTTGCAACCCCACATATTACATGAGTTGCAACCCCACATGTTACATGAGTTGCAACCCCACATGTTACATGAGTTGCAACCCCACATGTTACATGAGTTGCAACCCCACATGTTACATACAAATTCAACCCCACATATTACAGGAGTTGCAACCACATACGTTACATACAAATTCAACCCCACATATTACAGGAGTTGCAACCCCAAATGTTACATACAAATGCAACCCCACATATTACATACTGTTGCAACACCACATATTAGATAGTTGCAACCCCATATATAACAGGACATCTGCAACCTCACATATTAGACGAGGACCGTTACATTCCCAAAAAGACATTTCTTTTTAGTTAGCTGTATTGAAACCTGCTATTCAATTTCAACCCCACATATTACATGACA
The DNA here is from genome assembly GCA_034231615.1 of Meghimatium bilineatum. NCBI lineage: Eukaryota > Metazoa > Mollusca > Gastropoda > Stylommatophora > Philomycidae > Meghimatium > Meghimatium bilineatum. Next base: position 2,888,758 of record CM067302.1, read on the forward strand.
GCTGCAACCCCACATATTACATGACAGCTGCAACCCCACATATTACATGACAGCTGCAACCCCACATATTACATGACAGCTGCAACCCCTCATATTACACTAGGACAGTTTCATTCCCACATATTCTATGAGGAAAATGACACAAACTTCATGGAGACAAATTGATCACTAACTTTCCAAATGTGTGTATGTGCCCGTCACGTTGTATATGATATGGAATATAGACTCAGGTATTGTATCGTTGTCCAGGACACTGACCTCACAGGAAAATGAACACTGGCGGCCTGCGGATAGAAAAAAATACAAACATTCAGAACATTCATATATTTAAACTTTATTTATCTACTATATCTATTCTATATTAATGTATGGCTCAGAAACATGGACAATGAAGAAATAACTAGAAGATAGAATTGATGCCTTTGAGATGTGGATATATAGGATGATAGGGAGAACATCATGGAAAGAGAAGAAATTAAACAATGAGATTCTTCTTCTTCAGCGTTCATTCTCAAACTCCCACTGGATCTCTCTTGTAGCAGGACAATGATCCTACTAGATTTCCAGCAACATGTGGCCCAGAAAGTGGAAATGCGTTGTGTCGCCGTTTTATTTGCGGCAATGGCCCGGCACATCCATCTCCAGCGAAAATGAGATTCTAACAACACTTTGTATGAAAAATGAACTAATAAAGAAATGAAAATATTAAAGGACGCCTTGTTGAAGACCTTACTTGAGGGTAGAGTCGAGGGAGGACGGGCAATAGTTAGGCAAAGATACAAGTGGAAGGGAAACATCATGAAATGGATAGGAAACAGTCTAGCAGAGTGCACCACCAAAGAAAGAGAGAGGATGGTGGAGGTCCGTTGCAGCCAACATTCGTTGCGGAAACAGCACATGAGGACGATGCAGAAGAATCTCCACGACATTAAAACTAGCAAATGACAGATCACTAACAAGGCGTCTCTAGTACATGTTTGCAGAGAAAGCATATTCCTAGTAGCAATTTATGGCTATGAAACATGGATAATTAAAAATGTAGTGACAAAGATAATTTCTTCTTTCAAAATGAGATGCTTCAGAAGGCTATTGAGAATACCATTGGGGAACATCCCTGGCATAAGGGTTAAGTCGTTTGCTTTGTGCTTGAGATTGCAGGTTCGAATCCGGCTCGCGTAGTTTTGTTTATAAAGTGGATTTTTTTACGGACATCCTTGGGTTATCGTTTGATACGGATGGTCTATGGATGGTACTCTGAGCAAGCTGCGTGCCGCTTTGTTGAGAGAGACCGAATACTTATGTGTAATCTGAATACACTTAAGTCAGTCCTCTGTTCCTTGTTAATGCCTTTGAGACCGTTGACAGTGACACGAAGAGAAATCAGGAAGTGGTAAGAAGATTTGGTTGACTCCTAAACAACATTATAGCAAGAATTATGAGGTTTCTTGTCCCCTTAAAGGGACATCGCCCGTGTGTTGCCGGGGCCCGAAAGGGGAGCAAAGACTAGCAACACTGTTTACCTTCAACGCATGTCGTAAAAGGCGACTAAGGAGGTTATGGGTTGGAGTTGTCTGTCCCATCCCATATAGGGTCAGTGACCCAAAGCCATACTGAAGTCGGATGTGTCAGGCCGAAAGTCGCAGATATCGCAGCAATGCTGTAAACCATGACAAAACGCTTTCCATTCTCCGGACTACATCCTGCTAATCTGCAGGAGTTTGAGAGCGAACGCAGAAGAAGAAGAAGAAAGGGACATAATGGCATGGAAAAACTAGTAATGGAAGGCATGGCTGCTGGTAACATGGCTTAAATATGGCTTGGATGGTTTCAATACAGCCACTTTTGACATTGTCCATAAAATTGTATGGCTTCAATATGGAAACTTCTGACAGTCATTACTGAATGGCTTCAATACGGCCACTTTTAACATTCCATATGACCGCATTGTTTCAATACTATGGTTTCTCAAACTCCTGTAGTTTAGCATATCGTGATCTAGAGAACGGAACGTGTTGTGTTATGGTTTGCCGATTAGCTGTAAATAAAATGTGCATGATGATGATGATGGTTGCTAAGATCAACAATGCTGTAATCGATATCACCTTTAATAAGTCTAACCAAGAGTATCGCCTCCATCAGGTCCTCATCCTGCCATGTATAGAAGTCGCATTGTTGGTTATTGTCTTTTTGTGAAATGTATACAAATCTCGGAATCGAATCCAGTATAGTGGAGTTGAGAATTATCTGACAACGACATTGGACGATCCTTTTGCTGGAATAGTTAGGGCATGAGGAGTCTAAAAGCTTAAAGCCGGTCTCATCTAAGTATGAGAGAATGTGATCACAAAATTAGTCCTAGAAGTTCACAATCAGAGTAGATGCAGTTAAGGAATAAGTAATATACATGTCAAATACAAAAATAGTTAGTATTAAATCTCATTTTCCGGAGTAAATTGTGAATATATCTGTCTGTTCGTCCCTCCCTCCATCAATCCACCCATCCACCCAACTATCTATCTATCATGGGACATGTGGACTTCTGTGTGTTCTCGAGTATAAACAACACTTCGACCAGTCGGTCTTGTGCTGAGGTCATTGTAGCTTCGTTGCCACTGAATTGATTCACACTCTACTCTGCCCTCTAGCGTGTGTTACCTTTTCCAGATTCGGTGTGTACTCATAAGATCACCGTATGTTAGGGACATTGACATTGGTCGCCCCTCCAATGTTTCTGCTTTTTAAGCTGGCAAAGATGGAATACACAGATGCCTTGTATCACTGTGTGCCACCGGTGATGTTGGATGTAATGGCGTAGAGGTTACAGAGATACTTCCTGTCTCTCTGCAGGCAATTCTCATTTCATCTACAGCATCCACATCCACGGACACGAGTCTATAAGTGTTAGCCAGGAATACAGCATGAGCTGCTGTATTTCTGTTTTCAGGGTGCACCACGATGAGGTACTTTTATGATCTTGGTTATCTGCTAACCATGGGTCCGCACGAGAGCAACACAAGACCCTTTTCACCTCTATAGGTTTTCCTGATCCTGGTACATAACTGATAATAGATGTTAATGTTCTCCTCACCTCCTGCTTGAATCATTTCAGCTATTTCATCGCACCCAGCAGCCTTTTCTTTCTTCAAGCTATTTAGATCTCACTTATAGTAGGACAATAATCCTACTAGATTTTCAGCAGGATGCAGCCCAGAGAAAAGAGATGAATTGTCTCACCGTGTGATTTGCGTCAATGGTCCAGCACATCTGACTTCATGATTATACTTCAGTTTTATCCATTAAAAAAAATGTGAACATCTGTAGTCATATTTCTTGTAGACAGCAAGCGCATCACAACCTGCTATTCAGGGATGTAGATGTGAACTCCTCACAGTGTTCACAACCTGCTATTCAGGGATGTAGATGTGAACTCCTCACAGTGTTCACAACCTGCTATTCAGGGATGTAGATGTGAACTCCTCACAGTGTTCACAACCTGCTATTAAGGGATGTAGCTGTGAACTCCTCACAGTGTTCACAACCTGCTATTCAGGGATGTAGATGTGAACTCCTCACAGTGTTCACAACCTGCTATTCAGGGATGTAGATGTGAACTCCTCACAGTGTTCACAACCTACTATTCAGGGATGTAGATGTGAACTCCTCAAAGTGTTCACAACCTGCTATTCAGGGATGTAGATGTGAACTCCTCACAGTGTTCACAACCTGCTATTCAGGGATGTAGATGTGAACTCCTCACAGTGTTCACAACCTGCTATTCAGTGATGTAGATGTGAACTCCTTGTATTTAAACCATTGTACGAAACTGTTTATAATATTATTCGAGCGTACAATATAATGTTTTTACAGTATTTACATACGGGGGGTTATATTCCTTCAAAATCAGTATAGCAGTATTAAAGATGCAGTACATAGTTGCCACTAATTTTTCAATGATTTAGTGGCATAAGAAAGAATATATCATTAGTTGTTATTATGTCACAAATATTAAACAGCTGACGAAAACGTATATCGTGAGGGGGGGGGGTGTATATCAACATATTTGTCTTACAAAGGGGGCGGTGGCTCGAAACATACCAAGCGTGGGAACTTTATGATCTAAAACAGTGTTTCCCAACACGGGGCCCAGGCCCCTCAGGGGGCAATTTGATTGTTCAGGGGGGCAATTTGAAAAAGTTGTAATTAGGCTTCATTTATGGAATAACCCAATTTTTAATATAAATACAATAGGTATATGTTACATGCGGAGGGGGGTGGGGTCAGAATGGTAGAAAGACTTAGGTGTCATGTGACGTATTCCTTCCAGAACGTTGTCTTCCCAATGAACTCTCTGAACGTCTCTCTGTCTTGGGCGATGTGGCTTGCATTTTCTAGCGATGTATTCATGTTATCTTTAATGTCGTCAGTCCATCGTCTTCTTGGTCTGCCATATCTCCTCTTCCCAGGTACTCTTCCCTCCATTATTTGTCTTTCTAAACAGTTGTGTCTCTTTATATGACCAAACAGGTGTAGTTTTCTTTTTGTTATTGTGTTTAGTAACCAACACTCTGGAATATTCAGTGTGTTTATAATATCTGAGTTTCTGATTTTATCCTTCCATGATATTCTAAGTATCTTTCTGTAGCATTTCAGCTCGAAGGCGTTGATCTTCTTTGCCGCTGTTTTACTTAGGGTCCATGTTTCACAGCCGTATGTTGGAACCGGAAAAATAAAAGTTCATAACATTAGCACTTTTGTTTCTATTTTGTTGTTTTTCCATATGTTTTTCAGCCGTGTTATTTTGCAATATGCCATTGCCAATCTCTTCCTTATTTCTGCCATGCAGTCTCCTGCACCGTTGATGTTTGTTCCTAAGTATTCAAATTTATCCACACATTCTATCTCGGTATTGTCTATTCTGATTTTTTGTTGTTGTGTTGTTATATCTGTTGACATGATTTTTGTTTTCTGCGTGTTTAAATACAAATTTTGTGATTTGCTATATTTCTTTGTGTTCTTGATTAGTTGTTCCAATCCCTTTATATCGTTTGAAAGAAGTACTGTGTCGTCTGCGTAGCGTAGTTCCGGGATTAGGAATCCACCTATGTTTAAAGCGTGGTAGTCAGTGTTGTGTATGTCTTCTCTCACGTTCCTCATTATACTTTCAGCGTAGATGTTGAACAGGTATGGGGAGAGTGTGCATCCTTGCCTTACTCCACTCTGTACCTCAAACCACTCTGAGAGATCGTCCTCTAACTTCACTGCAGCCTTTTGATCTTGGTAAAGTTCCTCTATTAGATGAATCAGATGTCTTGGGAAACCCATGCTGTTCATTATCTCCCATAGTTGCTGGTGTTGGACGCAGTCGAACGCTTTTGAGTAATCTATGAAACAGACTTAGGTAGGGCATGGTATAAAAAAAGGTTGGGAAACACTGGTCTAGAAGGTGAGTCATTCATTCGGAAGCAAATAAACAGGCGTGGTTGTTATCAATAAACACATCTGGCAGTGGTGAAGCGACGCGTGAAAGTGCGGTTTGAAAATATAACGAGACACCACTCACTTTCTACAATTATATTGCAATAAACAGTTGAGGGTGGGAGGAAAAGAGGCGGTTAAAGAAAATCATGTATTAGTAACAACAAGGGCAGGTCTGTGCATGATATTCTACACTCCTCCGAATGGCTGAGGATAGAAGTATTTTTTACTGATGTCACCAGTGTGGCACCTTTGATGTCTCCAGTGTGGCACCCCTGATGTCTCCAGTGTGGCAACCCTACGACCCTGACAGATTATGTCTTATAATTACGAACCTTTCTTTGGGTAACCCACCCAAAATTTAGCTATTATCATCACTGCTTGACCTTTTTTGTGACTATCTAGGTCGTTATGAAATTGACCACATAAAGATTATAATATTGAAAATGACAAGTGAATAAATACTTACAACCATCATCAGCAGTATTTAATGGCAACTGATATCCGGTCATTGTGTTGGAAATCATTGGCATATTGTCCATTAAGTATGGCCATTCTTGCTGTAATATGTTAGTCCGTCCCCATGGCAACTGTGTAACTAAGGTAACAAAAACACTCATGACCCGATCTAGCATGTCACATCCGGGGTCTATCATCCGGGTATACCCTTTAGGAAGTGACAGAGAAAATATTAGTGAAAAGTCATAGAGGTCAATATCTACATAAATTTCAAGGTCAGCGTTGGGGTCAAGGTCAGCAGTGAACCGGTGTTCCCTCTAAAATTACCGTTGCTTTTACAGATCCGACAGTGGGGTTAGTGCAGCTACAAAACTGAGTGCGTAAATCACCATACAGTCGGAATTTGAGAACCTTTTTTAGCCGCAAATCCAGATTATATACACAGTGCTGATCCTTAGTGCTGCACTCTCAAAAGAAGCGCGTGGCAGTTCAGCTTAGGGGGAATTTTGCAGATAGCGTATAAGGATAAAATGGCGAGGACTCACAGTGTTAGGCTAGTTACAATGCAGATGTTCAGAGAATGATGGACTGACCAGGGGAGAGGAAAGAAAGTGTATTATTTCCGGAAATATCTGAACTTGGTTATGTGCCTAACAAGCCGTGAACCACCTGCTGTACCTCTTCACTGAAGACCCATTGAAGCCAACTCCGTGGAGATTTGGCTTAATCCAGCCAACAGATTCTGAAAACTAAGATTGGTCAGGCCATCCTTCATCGAACAGGACAAAGGTCTTGCCCAAGAAAGTATAGGTGCTGAAGTCGGAAATACCAGGCCTAGAGGCGCACCAATAACAATCGTATCATGCAAATCGGTTAGTTAACATGTCTTCACATCAAAATTTCTTGCTGCAGACAGTAGGCCTATGCAGGACATCCTAAATCAATTTGCTATTGCATGCAACAACTTTGGTTTCACCATTAATACAATGAAAACAGAGGTCATGTTTAAACACACACCAAACAAACGACACTTAAATTCCGATATAAGGAACAAAGAAGAAGAACTACAAACAGTCAATAAATTCACTTGACTAGGCAGCATTCTCTCACAAGATGTAAACATCGACACTGGTGTAAACAACAGAATAGCGAAAGCTAGATGTCACATTTAGAACTGTGAAAAAACGTAAGGGGAATAACAACTACCACCAAACTCATAGTTTACCAAGCAGCAGTAATATCAGCACTCCTTTATGCCTGTGAAACATGGACAGTATATACTAGACATGCTAGAAGCCTCACCTACTTCCACCTAAGTTGCCTTCGTAACATACTCAAAATCCATTGGTGGGATAAATACCAGACAGTGAAGTACTGATGAAATCTAAGTCTGTAAGCTTACACACAATGGTGATGAAGGTGCAGACACGCTGGGCAGGTACATGGTAGATCTTCGTCTACTAAAAAAGTTGTTATATGGAGAACTCCAGACTGGCTCCCGCAAGGCCGGAGGACAGAAGAGGCGTTTTAAAGACACTTAAGAAATCACTGACCCACTCCAATATATACACAAATTCATGGGAGAATCTTACACAAGACAGATCCGACTGGAGTCGTAGAATGTCTTCTTTTTCAGCGATCATTGAGTCGTTGAATAGAGACTGGTACAGCACTAGCAGAGAACCTCAGACATCAAGCTGTGCAACAATAAAACGCGTTAGAAGAAAGGTAAGTGCTGCTCAATGTCCCACATACTCCTCCCACACATGTTAAGAGTGTGGCAGACAATCCCAAGCACGCATATGACTAATTAAACACGGTCAAGCACACCACAGACATCATCATCATCCCAGCAGAGCTGAATGGTCGTCGTCGACTTTGCCGGACTAACAGAAGCAGGCAGGAAGGTAAAATTTGAAATACATACATATTTGGATTTTAAATAGCGGCGATTACCAGAAAAAGTTTATTAAACCGTGGAGGTCCATCGTTCTTCTGTCATGACATTTGATGAGTAATATTGTGGTGAGGATTGTGCCTTGACAGATGGTGACAACGGCTCGTTAGATCTGAACCGACCAGTGAAAAATAAACGGCACAATGTCGAATGAACATACAATTCGTTCCGATGTGTATATATCGGTCTTTGTATTTTTCCACATTACAGACCGGAAGAACTCTCTATTCTTTAAAACAAATAATCGTAAACAGTTTTTTTATGCAACACGAAACAAACTTGATTCTTGCAGCATATTTGGTAATAGCAGTAGTAGTAGTAGTAGCAGTAGTAGTAGTAGTAGTAGTAGCAGTAGTAGTAGCAGTAGTAGCAGTAGTAGTAGCAGTAGTAGCAGTAGTAGTAGTAGTAGCAGTAGTAGTAGCAGTAGTAGTAGCAGTAGTAGTAGCAGTAGTAGTAGCAGTAGTAGTAGCAGTAGTAGCAGTAGTAGTAGCAGCAGCAGCAGTAGTAGCCGTATTAGTAGTAGCAGTAGTAGTAGTAGCAGTAGTAGTAGTAGAAAAGGGACCAATTATTTTTTCTTAATATTTTTTTTTTAGGCAGAACCCCTCTCTACTGAGAACGTATCTACTTCCCCAGTGCATGTAGGTACAATAATTCCCCACTGCATGTAGGTACAGTACTTCCCTACCTAATGTAGGTACAATAATTCCCCATTGCATGTAGCTACAATACTTCCGGAACTTGTAAAAGGTTGACCACACTCAGAGCCGCACATTTTCAGCAAGGAGGGGATTTTACCTAAATTTTTTAAGGTATTTCACCCGTTTTCGTGTGTAGGATGAGACTTTTTTAGGATGAGAAATTTTTTAAATCTGTAGTCTGAGAAATTTTTAGGATGAGAAATTTTTGTAATCTGTAGTCTGAGAAATTTTTAGGATGAGGATGAGAAATCTTTTGGATGAGAAATATACTACCCGTTTTGTGATAAATCGCTAAAAGTTGGGGGGGGGGGGATTATCTGATTTTCGGTTACATACAGAATACTAAGAGGCATATTCTCATTTGCAAAAGGGGGAGGAGTTAAACCCTAATCCCCCCTTAACCACTGTCTTGTTTACGCTACACGATTGAACAAATGCACCATTCGGAAAGCGGTGAAAAACGTCGTTCAAGAGCACAGACACAAAAGTAAATAAAATGGAACAAATAACCAAAACTAAATTGTCTGAGTTTGACTGTTCACAGAACGAAAATCTGGCACATATGAGCTTCCTACAAAACAAGTTGTGGGGAAACCATGGTAACCTAAAACAAACCGCTATATACACGGCTAATATTGAACTGAATGTTTAGCAATTGATTGTAGAAGAAGAAGCGACATGCAACGCTTTATTCTGACATGCTTGATTGCGAATCTCTACAACTAGCGTCAATGTTTTCAATCAAGTTTTTATTGACACTGCCATAATAATAATAGTAATAATAATAATAATAAAACACCGCCGAAGATGTGTTGAGCCATTGGCGCAAATAAAACGGCAGCACAACGCTTTTCCATTCTCTGGACTATATTCAACTGGAAATCTTGTAGGACCATTGTCCTGTTACAAGAGAAATCTAGCGGGAGTTTAAGAATGAACGCTGAATAATAATTATAATAATAATAATAGTAAGTAAGTAATAATAATAATAATAATAATAATAATAATAATAATACCCATAATCGTAGGGGTGCCACACTGGAGGCATCAATGCAGAAAGCCTCCAAATATCTCTATCCTCGGTCATTCGGAGGAATGTAGAAAAATCATGCCCAGACCATTCCTTCGTGTTATCAATTTATGATTTTCTTTGCCCATCTCTTCTACCCGTAGCTGTCCCTTGCAAAATAATTTCAGAAAGTGAATCGTATCTCATTCAGTATCGTAGATAAGGGACAGAGGGTGGGGTGTTTAAGCCTCCATTCTCTTAGTAAATCAGAACATGCCATTTAGTACTAGAAACTTCGCCAAAAGAACGGTAAAAACCCTTTTTTAAAATGATTTTTCACACTAAGGTCTACAAATAGTATGTCAAATAGTTATATTTCCGCACGAAAACGAAGGAACGTCTTTTGTTTTAGATAACCCCCTCCCTCCCCGCTTAATCTTTTCGAAAATTATATCTACGACCCTGGTCTCGTTACATTTCTAAACCAAACAAGTTTAACCAACTAAGTGTCAAGATATACAGAAATAGGTAGGTGTGTTACCAAAATAAAACATAAAACAACAACGAAGTTATCTTGACATTTTGTCCAGTGTTACCCCAGCCACCTACTTCCTGTTTAGGGTTGTTACCCTAAACTGGAAGATGTATCCCTTGATTTATCCAACTAAGCCGGTTTTGACACTGCCATGCAAGAACTGCTGCATTTGTGACTGGGTCTCTTCTGGGTCTGTATACACCTAGGTTGTTTGAGAGAAACATTTTATTTCTAGTTCCCTGGTTATGCATCTAGCGACAATTCTTTCCTTTCATGTGAAGTTTATGACGGTTTTCAGAATAATATTTCAGCGATAGACCTGGAATAGACCTGTACAATAGAGTTAGTTACACCCATCTTGTTGACATGCTAAGGGAACAAGATATCCATCCCTGGATCATACGCTGGATGACAAGTGTGCTAATCTGAAGAAAAGTTGCTCTGAGGTGTGGATCCTGGACGTTTGAGATCAGAATAATAGCACCTGGTCTACCACAAGGATCGCCTCTGTCCTCAGTGCCGTTTAATGTGTAGCCTATACGTTGAAAATTGCTCAATTGAAAACCTCAGACATTTGTAGAGTTCTAACATACGCTGGAGATATGCTACTATACAACATGGGCAGGAATAGAACATATATTGCTGACAGTGTACAGTGTGGACTAGATCAATTGTACAACATACAACACTGTGATAAATCCCTCGAAAGCAAAGGTCGGCTGGTACTCCTTAAGTAATAATCTGGTCAGGGACAAACTGGCAGCTGTCAGTTGCATGGGCTCATTCATTGAAAGAGAACATGACCTTAAATATCTTGGGATAATCTTTGATAGAAGTCTCTCATTCAACAAACACAACATGAAAAATGTGGTTCAGTAGGTTAAACGAGGGATCAGTGTTATCAATGTTATGGCGATCTTCGACATGCATCAATGGGTACTTTTTCTGCTCCTACAATTGATGGTGCTATCTGTCATAGATTATGGCCTCTGACTAGTAACACTCACAGACACAAGTCGATAGATTGAAAAAAGTCCAATATGAGGCAATGAGAGCGGTACTGGGGTGTACTAGGGATACACCCATCTCTGCTATGAGACTTCTGCTTGATCTTTCCAGCATTAGAGTGCGACATCAGGTAGCACAGGTTAGGTCGTACCTTAAAGTGACAGAATACAACAACCACACATTACACCAACGTTTAGATGAGTCAAAGGGAAAACGAATCAAGCGTGGGAGATCATGGATGGCAGAGGCTGAAGATACACTGCGAAGAGGATGTGAATTTGAAGAAATAGGAAAGGGCAGTGAATGGGTGGAGGTAGACACTGAGAAGAAATCACTGACTAAAGTAATAATACAAATAGATAAATAATATCGAAAATGGACTGATGTCAGGGCCCAGGATACAGTGCATGAACTTGCCCAGCTACAATCGAAAGCACAAGACATAATTATATACATAGATGGCTCAGTTAACAGATACACAAATAAAAGTGGTTGGGGTTTGTTGATTACAGAAACGGCGTGAAGTTGGTTGAGAAATCTTCAGCATATTCTACTGTCACATCGAGCATGAGGATGGAGATAGAGGGAGTTACAGCAGCACTTAACTGGTTGATGACTGATACATCAACACACGCGGTAATACCCACATACTCTCAAAGCATTCTCAAGAAGTGCAGGCTTTAATCAGTGAGAATACCAAAGAGGGGGATGTGATTATATACACTGATGGATCTGTAATTAGGCATGTTTGTAGTGCTTGGGCCTTTACAGCTCAGTGCGCAGGTAAAACGATCAAGGAGGAAAGTGGTGCCTTTGCGGTCACTACGAGTAGTATGACCATGGAGACTATGGCGGTGACCAAGGCATTTGAGTGGCTACGCACACAGAAGGTAACGCAGGTCTGCATCTTGAGTGACTCTATGAGTATGATTAAGAAGGTACAAGTGGGTCTCGTTCGCGAACAGTGGATTGAGGCCTTGAGAAATGCGAGCTTGAAAGCGGTTACATTTATTTTCGTGCCGGGACATGTGGGCGTTCGAGGCAATGAAAGAGCGGATCAACTGGCATCGTGTGCGATTGTGGCACAGGGCGATGGGGCAATGGATCGCGCTGACGTTTTAAACTCCTTAAGAGAATAACACGCGAGAGTGAAACTAATGTGGATGATGATTCCTTTTCAATGGCTAGGATTAAAGATCAGGGATTGAAATGCGGTGTTGCTAGAGGTGAACATTTTGGAGTGCGCAGAAGAATGATGGTCAACCAGCATAGGACCGGTACTGTCAGCAGAAGTGTGATTTCGGATACACTCAAGGAGAGATCGGAGCAACTATGGATGTGTCCAGTTTGTAGTGATGATGATCCGACGACTAACTAACTAACTAACTAACTAACTAACTAACTAACTAACTAACTAACTAACTAACTAACTAACTAACTAACTAACTAACTAACTAACTAACTAACTAACTAACTATCTCAAAGCATGCTGCGCAAGGTACAAAAGTCCACGCTGAGAGACTTATTGAACAACTCAATTGTCCAGAGCATTACATGGATATACTGCCCCGGTCATGCTGGGGTTAAAGGAAACGAGAGAGCCGACTTATTGGTAAGAAATGAGGTGATAGACGGCACATTGCAGAGAAGAGATAAAACAGACTGATCAAAACAGTAATAAATCTATTTGAAGATAAAGTCAATGAGGCTGAGAACGTCACATACAGTGAATGTTAGAAATAGAAGTTTCTAGATGGGATGGAAGGAAAAGTAAATTTTTTGGAAAGCCCCCGAAGATTACGTAATCAATACCTGACCGGGATTCTGAGTCTACATACACTGGGATGGCTATTGGAACGGAGAGCGGATCACTTATGGAATGACACACGTGCTGTAAAGCTAGTTTCTAATGAAGAATCAAGAGCCACTGATATGATTACAGATCTAGAAAGAAAAATTGTTTTACAGTAAACTGCGACACTCTTGTAAACAGGAAAGCAGCATAAGTGTCCTGAAGCAGAAGTTGGCGCTAGTCCTTACAAAAACACGGGGAAAGTGTTGTCTGCCATTGTCGATCAGTGGAAGTGGAAAACTAGGTTTGTTTTTGTAAAACCTAACATGTTTCTGTAATTAGAATAACAATTTCCTGGTATAATCATGTCGTAGATATGTTAAAACATTGTACAATTCGAGGATATTCGTGGATTAATACAAATGTGTCTAATTATTCTAGTAGTAACAGTAAGTGAGTAGGGAAAGTATTGAAATGCACGGAATGATTGCATTATAAACCTAACTCAAATTGCCCGTCTCGTTTTGGTCTATGCCTGTCTGTCATGTCTATGTTATCTATACTGTAAAAAAAAACAAAAAAAAACGCAACATTATTGCAGTGAAGAGAGTGCTTCACCATCGGTATCAGAAACAATGAAGACCCAATACAAATAAATTGAATAGACATGTAAATCTATGACAGTATGACATCCACCCTATCTTTGGTCCTAGAGGAATAACTAACTGACTAGGTAACTAATGGACAGCAAAACTTCACACATGTATCGAAATTTTATTTTACGGAATAATTTAATGTTTCAACGTTTGGATGAAATAAAAAACCTTTGAGTTTAACAAAATGAAATGTGTTTAGTAGTAGTTTCACTGATGAAATTCTATAGTCTATAGTTCTCAGTCTAGTTGATCATTTTTGTGTTTATGGACCATACAACAGTACTGATGTAACATTGATGCTTCAATATTTCATCAAGTTTGGAGCAATGTTTCATCATGCTGGGAGCAATGTTTTATCATGTTTGGAGCAATATTTCATCAAGTTTGGAGCAATGTTTCATCAAGTTTGGAGCAATATTTCATCATGTTGGGAGCAATGTTTCATCATGTTGGGAGCAATGTTTCATCAAGTTTGGAGCAATGTTTCATCAAGTTTGGAGCAATGTTTCATCAAGTTTGAAGTAATTTTGCAACAAATTTGGAGAAATGTTTCATCATGTTTGGAGAAATGTTTCATCAAGTTTGAAGCAATGTTGCATAAAGTTTTATGAAATATTTCATCAAGTGTGGAGAAATGTTTCATCAAGTTTGAAGCAATGTTTCATCAAGTTTGAAGCAATGTTGCATAAAGTTTTATGAAATATTTCAAGTGTGGAGAAATGTTTCATCAAGTTTGAAGCAATGTTTCATCAAGTTTGAAGCAATGTTGCAACAAATTTGGAGAAATGTTTCATCATGTTTGGAGAAATGTTGCATTAGTTTGGAGAAATGTTTCATCAAGTAAATATAAACCTAACTCAAATTGCCCGTCTCGTTTTGGTCTATGCCTGTCTGTCATGTCTATGTTATCTATACTGTAAAAAAAACCAAAAAAAAACGCAACATTATTGCAGTGAAGAGAGTGCTTCACCATCGGTATCAGAAACAATGAAGACCCAATACAAATAAATTGAATAGACATGTAAATCTATGACAGTATGACATCCACCCTATCTTTGGTCCTAGAGGAATAACTAACTGACTAGGTAACTAATGGACAGCAAAACTTCACACATGTATCGAAATTTTATTTTACGGAATAATTTAATGTTTCAACGTTTGGATGAAATAAAAAACCTTTGAGTTTAACAAAATGAAATGTGTTTAGTAGTAGTTTCACTGATGAAATTCTATAGTCTATAGTTCTCAGTCTAGTTGATCATTTTTGTGTTTATGGACCATACAACAGTACTGATGTAACATTGATGCTTCAATATTTCATCAAGTTTGGAGCAATGTTTCATCATGCTGGGAGCAATGTTTTATCATGCTGGGAGCAATATTTCATCATGTTGGGAGCAATATTTCATCATGTTGGGAGCAATATTTCATCATGTTGGGAGCAATATTTCATCATGTTGGGAGCAATGTTTCATCAAGTTTGAAGTAATTTTGCAACAAATTTGGAGAAATGTTTCATCAAGTTTGGAGAAATGTTTCATCAAGTTTGAAGCAATGTTGCATAAAGTTTTATGAAATATTTCAAGTGTGGAGAAATGTTTCATCAAGTTTGAAGCAATGTTTCATCAAGTTTGAAGCAATGTTGCATAAAGTTTTATGAAATATTTCAAGTGTGGAGAAATGTTTCATCAAGTTTGAAGCAATGTTTCATCAAGTTTGAAGCAATGTTGCAACAAATTTGGAGAAATGTTTCATCATGTTTGGAGAAATGTTGCATTAGTTTGGAAAAATGTTTCATCAAGTTTGAAGCAATGTTGCATAAAGTTTTATGAAATATTTCATCAAGTTTGGAGAAATTTTTCATCAAGTTTGAAGCAATGTTGCATAAAGTTTGATGAAATATTTCCTTATGTGTGAAGAAATGTTTCATTAAGTTTAAAGCAATGTTTCAAATTTGTAGAAATGTTTCATCAAGTTTGGAGCCAGAAAGGGAAAAAAAGCAAACGTTCGACCTGTTAAGCAGATGAGACTAGGGAAGTTTTGAGGTGGAGATGGCTGCCCCATCTCATAGGTCAAAGTAACCCAAAATGCATGCTCGAGTCAGATCAAGCTGAAAGGGGCGGATATTCTAACCAAGCTATAAACTATGATACATTTTATTATCTGTACTACATCCTTAGAGACAGCAAGTAAAATGGTTCGGTCACCTTATGAGAATGAAGCCAAACCAAATACCAATAAGAGCATATAATACAAGAATATCCGGGCGTAAAGCCAAAGGTAGACCAAGGAAACTGGATAGAAAAGATCAAGACAACCTTGAACAAACATGGACTAAATGCAACCTCGGCGACACATCTGGCCTTAAAACGACAGCTTAAGCTACCACCCCTACACTTAACGGCAAGTGTGAATGCGATCAACAATCATTCACCTGGGGATAGACAATAGTCTACATCCTTCTAGCCAGAAGGAGTTTAAGAATGAACGCAATAGATGAAGTTAGAAGATTGTGCATAGTCAGTAACAGATGCCATGTTGATATCTTTAACAGCCTTGGTTGGTTGCTGATCCAGAGGTCCATGGGCTCATAACAACGACTTGTAATGAATGGTTAAAAAAAATGCTGAGTGTGTGCACCTGTGGCCAAGTTGATAGTGACATGGACCTTCAACATCCTCAGTATCTTGTCATGTTTACACACTCAGACTGTATCTTATACATCTCATGATGTTGAAGGTAACCCTAGCCCCTCTATGAGTAAAAGGATTCTTTAATAAGCATTTTTCTTGTCATGTATCGTATTCTCTCCAGAACATTTGTCTACCCAATGAACTCGTTGAACACTTCTTTGTCTTCGGCCACACGGCTTTCATTTTCCAATGACATATTCATGTTATCTTTAATGCAGTAACTCCATCGTCTTCTTAGTCAACCCTTTGTCCTTCTCCCAGGTACTCTGCCCTCCATTATTTGTCTAAACAGTTGTGTCTCATTATATGACTTAATGTGTAGTTTTCGTTTTGCTATTGTTTTTAGTAACCAACACTGACATCTTCAATGTGTTTATAATATCTGAGTTTCTCTCTTTTTCCTTCCGTGATGTTCTAAGTATCTCTGTAGCATTTCATCTCAAAGGCGTTGATCTTCTTTGCCGCTGTTTTACTTAGGGTCCATGTTTCACAGCCGTATGTTGCAACCGGAAAAATAAAAATAAAAGCTCTTAGGAGTAGCAGTTTCGTTTATATTCTGTTGTTTTTCTATATGTTTTAAAATGTGTTATTTTACGATATGCCATTTCCAATTTCTTCCTTATTAATAAGCATTTCATTAAGCTAAAAGCTGAAAGTCTTCTTGGTATGAAAGAAAACTCTGAAAAACCACACAACTGCACATAGAAAGTAAAAAAAAGTTGCTCAAAATTCCAGCGGGGATAGTGTGACAAACAAAACCAGCCCACAAATAAACAGCATATTTTTACTTAAGAAGATTCATAATGCAACAGATGGGATTTGAACCAGGTCAGATGACACCCACTCGCCTCGCAAGTTGTCAACATGTTCCATTCTTCAAACTCACCACATTCCAGTGTCGAAGAGGGAAAAACATGGTGACTTGCAAGGCACGTAGATATGATTACTCCTTATATTACCCCTTGGAGAGGTGTTTGTCCAAAATTTTTACAAATTGGTCATTTCTCCATTTTCGTGTGTAAATTTCGCTGCTTCACGGAAAATTTGAAGATCTTTTTGTTAAATATATCCAACTGTGGGGAGTTTTATCAACCTTTCGGTTAAGTTTCTAGTGCTAAATGTCATGTTAGATTTACTACGGGGCGGTGGTTGTTATTTGGGGAAACACCCTCTTTCCCAAAGCTACAGGCCTGCACGTTTTTACCGTCTAAAAGGACCTGACTCAATTCCCATTTGCTGAATTATGATTTTTCTTGAATAATAAATCCTCGATGCTTTTATATTATACTATTCTTATTAAATCTCTTTCAGATCCTTGATCTTCAGATTCGACCTACATTGTTGTGAAAGAACTTATCTTCAGGTACGACCTACATTGTTGTGAAGGAACTTGCAGATTAGATGTGCCGTACATTCACATAACCAGTCCATTACACTGTGCCAAGTGCCATTACACTGTGCCAAGTGCCATTACACTGTGCCAAGTGATGACTTATAGTTAGACCTGTAAAATGTATCACTTCTAGGATTATTGTGAAGTAAGCCCTGAAGCAAAATATTTCCATGATCAGGAAGACATCACAACTACGCATCAACTGTCTTGAATAAAGTGAGTTTCAAAGATATTTTGGTAGTTGATTGACGTGTCTTAGGTACAGACAGAAACCATGGCAATTTGTATAGTTATATCAGCGATCATTTGTGTTCTAATTACAACTGTCGCTATCATCATTTCGTTTGCGACACCCAACTGGGTTCGGTTTGAGAATAGCACATCTGAATTGTGTGGTTGCACAAATTGTGAATGTGGCATGTGGTTGTCCTGTAATGGTGGTTTTCTACAAGATGGTTCCATTGATAACTGTCACTGGTTCTTCTCGAACGGATTTGAAGTGGAGAACAAACTGCCAGGTAGGCTGTTAATTTTTTTAATTATCAATACATGATTTTGTAAAATGTGAACTTATCTTTATGTTTCGTTTGGTCTGCTGAGGTTGTTCAGCGGTTAGAGTACTAGCTTCCTAATTTAAAGCTCCGACTTTGATTATCTGGCTCGACTGAAAATATTTTTATACCACAACTGCGAAGTTCATGCAGCTTTATGAAACACAAGATGCAAGTTTATCTTTATATTTATCTTTATGTGTGGGTATCTTCCATACATCTGTGTTTTAATTTTGTTTTGCTTTATATGTATTTCTGATCTATTTTGTTTGTTGTATATATTTATATATATATATATATATATCATATGTAAATGTATGTGTGATGTATATATATATATATATGTCTATATTTGTTTGTCATTTCTTCTTCATGCGCTGTCAAATGCTGATCCCTCCTATATATTTCTATAGCGCCCCCCCCCCCCCTCCATGACCAATTTCTTACTCTTTCCTTCTCAAACACCCCCCCCCCCCCTTCCTGCCCTGCCCTTACACCTCGTCATTACTCATTAATAGTGCGTACAAAAATATATCCGCATATTGAAAGCACACAGTATCTCTTTTACTGGACAGTGTGTTACTGCATCCGGTACTAGGTTATGTTTCCCGTGAGTGAAACATGACCTCGTCAAACTCATTCATAGTTTGTGTGTATTAAACGTTATTATTTTTCTTGATTAGGTTATTTTGGACCGATACGTCGAAAATTGTCCTGTTTTGTTTTATTGCATGTTTTATACTTTTTCATCTACATTTATCCATAGTTAGGTAACCTGTTTAACTTAGTTTGCATTTCTAGATTTCTAAGTTCACCCAGCTTTATGAAACACAAGGTGCAACTTGGGTCTAGACTTCCAAGTTCAACCCCCACTGAAGACAGATGTGTCAGGCCATTGGCACAAATAAAACTGCGACACAACATATTTCCATTCTCTGGATTACATCCTGCTGAAAATCTAGTAGGACAATGGTCCTGCTACAAGGGAGATCCAGCGGGAGTTTGAGAATGAACCCAGAAGAAGAAGTTCAATCAATCTTATGAAACACGAGTGCCAACTGAGGTCTAGACTTCTAAGTTCACCCAGCTTTCTGAAGCATGTGCCAACTGGGGTCTAGAGTTCTAAGTTCACCCAGCTTTCTGAAGCATGTGCCAACTGAGGTCTGGTTTTCTAGTTCATTATGCAAATAACACGGCCATTGCTTTCTTTCCAGGCATGTTTTCGAAACAACTAAGGAAAGTTTGGGAATAGACATCCTGGACTTCTAGTTCAGGATGCAAAGAATAGGACCATTATCTTTTTTCCATGCATGTCGGAGGAGGCAACTAAGGAAAGTTGCAATTCCCTACCTGTGAAAAAAGTCAGTGCCACTGCAAGTCTTGCCATGATTTTTTGCTTTTGCCTTTTGTACAATGATTCCACTCAGATTCTGCAGATTCTTAGATGGAGGGGAGTCCTAGGTTGGCTATCACTACGAATGAGTCAACAGATTAGAAGGAAGAATGATGAAGTTATTGGTCCAGATATATGTGCTGCACCTAGCAGGACTTTATGATTTTGACTCTAGCAAAGAATTGCTTGTTTAATTGACTTGATAGTTCTATGGAGGAACATGTGAGAGTTTAGTCTCCCCCCCCCCCCCCCCCCACAGTTGATGGATAAGGATAAGAGTATACTGTTATTTGCTGTCCCACTCTACTCATTCTGCCTGTAGGTAACTAGTGGTGTCCCACTCTACTCATTCTGCCTGTAGGTAACTAGTGCTGTCCCACTCTACTCATTCTGCCTGTAGGTAACTAGTGCTGTCCCACTCTCCCCATTCTGCCTGTAGGTAACTCGTTCTGTCCCACTCTCCCCATTCTGCCTGTAGGTAACTCGTTCTGTCCCACTCTCCCCATTCTGCCTGTAGGTAACTAGTGCTGTCCCACTCTCCCCATTCTGCCTGTAGGTAACTAGTGCTGTCCCACTCTCCCCATTCTGCCTGTAGGTAACTTGTGCTGTCCCACTCTCCCCATTCTGCCTGTAGGTAACTAGTGGTGTCCCACTCTACTCATTCTGCCTGTAG
The DNA here is from genome assembly GCA_034231615.1 of Meghimatium bilineatum. Lineage (NCBI taxonomy): Eukaryota > Metazoa > Mollusca > Gastropoda > Stylommatophora > Philomycidae > Meghimatium > Meghimatium bilineatum. The sequence continues at coordinate 2,909,050 of CM067302.1, forward strand.
GTAACTAGTGATGTCCCACTCTCCCCATTCTGCCTGTAGGTAACTTGTGCTGTCCCACTCTCCCCATTCTGCCTGTAGGTAACTAGTGCTGTCCCACTCTCCCCATTCTGCCTGTAGGTAACTAGTGGTGTCCCACTCTACTCATTCTGCCTGTAGGTAACTAGTGATGTCCCACTCTCCCCATTCTGCCTGTAGGTAACTTGTGCTGTCCCACTCTGCTCATTCTGCCTGTAGGTAACTAGTGCTGTCCCCTCTACTCATTCTGCCTGTAGGTAACCTCCGGTAGTACTACTCCCATTCAAAGTCCCATAAATATCTCCTCATTGAACCTGTGAATTTTACCCCCCTTCCTGAGTAGGTCTCCTCCAATAGGTTTTGCACCAAGCGTGAAAGATGAATTCTCCTCCAATAGGCTTTGCACCAAGCCGAAAGGTGAAGTCTCCTGGGTATGAAACAAAGCTCAGAAACTTCCCCATTGCACATAGAAAGTAAGTACTAATCGCTCGTAATTCCTGGGGTTCTCACACAACAACAACCTTTGGATTAGTATTGTGTACGCAGACACGCATCAGTCTTGTGTACGCAGACACGCGTCAGTCTTGTGTACGCAGACACATGTCAGTCTTGTGTACGCAGACACGTGTCAGTCTTGTGTACGCAGACACACATCAGTCTTGTGTACGCAGACACGCATCAGTCTTGTGCACGCAGACACACATCAGTCTTGTGTACACAGACACTCATCAGTCTTGAGTATGCAGACACACATCAGTCTTGTGTACGCAGACATGCATCAGTCTTGTGTACGCAGACACGCATCAGTCTTGTTCATCTTCTGCCATTAATTTTGTTACTGTGATCCCATTCCAACCCCCCCCCCCCCCCCCCCCTCCCTGTCTATCTGTCTGATTATTTCCCTTGCATATGCTTTTTAGTTTATAATTTAATAATGTAGATATTATTATATTTAGGGTTAGGGTTTGGAAATTGAGAAAAGATGGTTTTAAGTTTCACCAAGTATATTTTTCTTGCTTGTACCCAAACAAGTGTAAAGTGTGTATTTGCAGAGCTATGCCTAGTGAAAGCATGACATGCTCTCAGACTGATGAAAATCTGGATTAGTTCTAGTCATGCATGGATCAGATAACAGGTGGCACAAGAGCTGGTTCATGTGTCCGCTTAGAGAGAAAACAAAAGCTTGAGTCTTATCTCTTCTCCACTTTATTAATTTGTGACGTTACTGACTATATCAGAAGGGCAAGAGATGTAGTTAGCACAGCTGGGAACAAAGACTTGGTTAGAAATGAGGTCTGTAGACTGAATGGTTAAACAACATTTGGTCAGTCTCACTGGGAATAAAAGAACTTGGTTAGAAATGAGGTATATAGACTGTCTGGTGTAACAGTCAATACGATACATTATGACTATACTGCTATTGTACCGTTTTTGTGTTGGTTTACTAATTTTTCAGTTTACTATTTTTTTCATTTGCCACAGGGTAGTCAGCTTAACTGCAGTTTTTCTGTCTTGTTTACTTTTTCTGTCTTGTTTACTTTTTCTGTCTTGTTTACTTTTTCTGTCTTGTTTACTTTTTCTGTCTTGTTTACTTTTTCTGTCTTGTTTACTTATTCTGTCTTGTTTACTTTTTGTCTTGTTTACTTTTTCTGTCTTGTTTACTTTTTCTGTCTTGTTTACTTTTTCTGTCTTGTTTACGTTTTCCATATGTGAGAAAGATAAGATGAAAGGTGGGAAGAATATTTTGATACAAGAATCCGTGGACAAATCACGTGACAACATACTAACTTTTTAATTTCATATGCTATTGCATTATCTCGGAAACTTAAAAAGTCGTAACTTAAAATACCGATCTATTGATTTATGTGTAATGAACTGACCACCCACCCAGTGTGCAGCTCGCATTTCGAGTGATCTCTCATCTAACAATGTGTAGAATATTGGATGCGTCGGTATATGCGTCTTTATCGGAATTTCGTTCCGTTTAACTATGTTAGCTATTTGTTCCGTAGAAACCTGTCCACTGATTCTTGTATTGTACCAATATTTTAAAGACCTCTGGAATATAAAGGGATAAAAGTTCCAGTGCTGGGTAACAAACCTACAAATATCAAAATGCTCAAAAATAGGCATAAGTGTTACCAAAACAAGTCGAAAAAAACAGCCTAATAATGAGACATACATCAGTGGTCAAATATATCGAAAAACAGAGACTGAAAAATGGTTCGTCCACTTAATGAGATTGAACCATTATTGGCCAAGCGGCAAAAGCACAGGTTTTAGACATACAACAAGAAAATGGAAACATCAAGATGCAGAGGGACCTAGATTCTCATACGTCACAATATTACTGCGTATCAAGCGATCAAACATCCACAATCTGATTGTCATTCATCATAAGCTGAGAAAAGATGATAGATAGAATGAAGGTTAAGAACAATCATTTTGAAATGAACTGTAACACCAGTGCTTGCGGTATACGTATTCTGTCTAGTTGTAGTAATATTAGTTTCTAAATAATATAGGTGGCCCAGTTACATCACAGGCACAGCCCGAAACTCTTGAGATACAAGATCTCGCCCTCTGCTCTAGCCTATGCCGTGCTTAAGTTGTCAAGTGCTACTTATATCCTGTCTCGTGTGCGCTGACTAAATCAGAAGCTTCAACATTCAATTGATGGATGAAAGTTAGGGTTAGGCTTAGGGGGCTATGCAAATATTTAGAATACTAATATAAAATTGTAATAGTAGCAGTAATAATAATAGTGGTAATAAGTAAAGTAAATTTTCCATTTTCCACACGATTGAGCGGTATTGAGAAATCCAGCCAAAAAATGCTGGGTTGATAGTCACATCCTACGCATGTGGTTGCATCTGTGGGTCTGACCAATGGACCACTAGACATACCACCCATGCAACAGAAAACCTTAGTGGATGACATGCCGTTATATTGAGGTTATTTTCTTATATAAGCTTCATGGCACGTCATCATGGCACGGAATGCAACGGGTGTTCCTTATCTGCATGTATTTGAAGGTACGCCCGTGCATGGCAATACTGTAATCTATGCTCAGCTGTTGGGCAGTCAAGTAGGTATCGCATAGCTCTTGTCGATGTGTCTCTTGTGCATACCAGAATGATACGCATTGCTGCATTCTGGACTCTATCCAGTCTTTCGATCTGAGTTTGGCTAAGAGTCAGAATTGCCAGTGCATATTCCACCACAGCCACAACCAAACCCTGGTACAAAAGAAATAAAAATCTTTGCTCACACTGCGCAGCAGCCATAACCTTCATTGCTGCTAAGCCTTTGCCTGCCCTTATGATAATGTGGTCAACATGTTCCCTGAAACTCAGGCTTCTGTCAAAAAACCCACCCAGATATCTCATTGTGCTAGTTCTTTCTAAACTTTTCCCGGACAACGAAACTTGTGGCATGGGTGTCTTTACCATGTGATTGTTCAAGGAAAACCACGTCACGAATGCCTTAGACGGATTAACCACTGCTCCCGTATCTCGACACCAATTTGTCAGTCTGTCCAGCTCCTTCTGTAGTTCCACGACGCACTCTTCTCGATTTCTGCCCTGTCTATACATCATGATATCATCGGCATATGACATCGTTCTGCCAACACCTGTGATTTCATTGCCAGCGATATGTACTGTGTATACATTGAAAAGTATAGGAGATAGAGGTGATCCCTGTGGCAGGCCAGGGCTAATAACCGTTGGTGTAGATATCCAGTTACCACACTTAAGAACTACAACCCTGTGCATCAGGGCGGCGCCAACCCAACGCACGACAAAAGGATTAACTGCAAGATTTAACAGCTGGTGCATCAAGATATCCAAGGACACCCTATTGTACGCATCCTCAAGGTCTATTGCGACCGCACGTCTCCATGCGCGAATCGAACCCCTCAAAAACATCCTGCGCAAATATGGCTTTATTCTGCCATGTCTTCTTTCCTGGACGATATCCTCCTCACAATGTTGGTAAACACTTATTTCTTTCAAGATAACACGATACCTGGGCCACAATTTTTTCCAAAAGCTTGCCAATCGTATTCTGCATAGTTATTATTCTGTAGCCATGTATCCTGGTGTGGTCCTTCCCAGGTTTGTGTAGTGGAACTAAATAGCTGTACAACCAGTCTTCTTTCACTGTGCCCTTTAGAAGGCTATTATTGAACATGTCCGCCAACTCTCCCAACTCCTCATCCGTGTTCTTCGACTAATGTCATCGTATCTAATGCCATCTGGCCCTGGTGCTGTATTTTTTGTACTTTTCAGAGGCACAGTGACTCAGGATGTGACAATCCTTTTGACTTGAACATTTGGTTGCATTCCTGGAGCAATAGAGAAGTTCGGCATAACCAGTAGTCAATTGGTGGCAGGGAATGAGCACAGTGAATCTTATCTTGGCTACAGTAGCTAGGAGCAGTGCATATGTTGAAACCTACCTTCCTGGAGGTGTGATAGTTATTCTCTGGCTCTGTCCCGGGGTGGGCCGAAAATCCACAGACTTCCCATCAATATAATGGCATTAGGTCAAAGGGCATGAGCACATTGACCGCTGGATCAGCAACCAACCAACCATAGCCACGTCCTGAATAGGATATGCTACCAAAAGTATAATAAGCATGAGAGACGAAAGCGTGGGATATTTGTGATTGTGTCAAATGTTTATTGTTCAGTAGTATAATAACTATGAGAGAAGAAAGCGTCGGTGATTTGTGATCATGCCAAGTATTTTGTCGATTCGTCTCGAGATCCTATACATCACATACATGCATGCCATATGTTTGCTTAATGGGACTACGCACCTATGGGTGAACATGTATTATTGGGATAACATTTTCCGGTGATAGAGGAAGGAAATATAGTTTACCAAGAACTGGGACACATTACACAGAACAATGAAGTTAAGAGGAGGAAAGAGTGACACACAACCAGGAAGCTCGGCAACCAGGATACGTATTCTGTGATATATTTTTTGAAGAGATGTAAATAACGCAGTTTCGTGACATTGGTTACGGAGATCCAGACGTACGCAAATACATGTACATAGAAGAAGGTTGGCTCCTCAAATACTATCAACTAAAAAAAAAATGCAAACATATCTTGGGCGTATAAAAACACAGTCTCTTATAAAGATTATATCTCGCCAAGGATGTGTCGGAACATTGGCGCAAATAAAACTGTGACATAACGCATTTCCATTCTCTGGACTACATCCTGCTGGAAATCTAGTAGGACCATTGTTCTACTACAAGAGAGAACCAACGGGAGTTTGAGAATGAACGCTGAGGAAGAAGAAATTCCTGCACATTAGCAGGAAGTTGTCCGGAGACCTTAATACTCTGTGTTATTCTGTACAGCGTGGTTACAATATCAGTTCCTTTTTGTCAATTTCAACATAACTTCGTATGAATTTGACCCTGTAAGGTCAACCTATCTTACTATCAATATGTCTATCATACTATCTGTCTGTGTCTGTCTGTCGAATCTATCTTTGCCTGTCTATGTACCTGGCTCTGTGTATGCCTGTCTGTCCGATGGCCTATATGTCTGCCTATTTCATTTCATGTTTATATGGTACATAGGCTTGCAACTGTGGCAGCGATTTCACTGTTGATTTGTCCTTGTCACGTGCACACACGATCCCCAATCCATCTGGTCTTCTCCCCAGCTGTTCTTCTCTCCAGCTGTTCTTCTCTCCAGCTGTTCTTCTCCCCAGCTGTTCTTCTCCAGTTAGTTCTCATTTTGTTGTATCGTATAAGTGGTGCTTCAGTATGGTATTAAATTTACCTGCAAGTGGTTGGGGTTCCAACTTCCCCATCCTATCTACAAACTTATTATTCATTAGCTGTTGTGGGATGCTAAGGTGGTTTGCACTGGTCATGTACAATTCACAGGGCTAGTAAATGTTGTTGTTATTGTCGATATCCAAATGCTTATGAGTACTCTACCCTTGTCAGCACAATGCCATTCTTTAAAAAGTTCAGGTCTTCCGAGGTTGATTTAGTGATCCATACAGTCAGTTAGTGACCGTTAAGGGAGTCTGTAGAAGTTTTTTCCTGGCAGTTGAAATGTAAGGACAGTCAATAAGGAAGTGTTCTACTGTTTCGTTGGGATGAGAACGGCGTCTACAAATTGGTAGTTGCTGGGGTATGATACAGTTTAAACGGCTATTGACTCTCGAAAGTCCTGTTCGATACTGAAAGTTAAGAGAATTTTCTCCTGAGTTTTTATATTTACTCATTATCCTGTAGTCGTGTCATTTCAGTAAATACATTTCAACCAGTCAATCCATTTGCCCATCTATCCAGCCAGATTTTGCTGGTGTCATTTCTTAAAAACTGTTTGACTGTTTCCATACTACAAGATCTTTGTTTTTTTGGGTTTTTTTTAAAGCGCCAATTTTTGCAAGTCTGACTGTTGTTTAATTTTCAGCTTGATCGGATATGATTCAAATCAGTCATCTATTTTGTGTCGTATTGTTTAGTTTTTAAGTTAGTCTCTTGAAAAAGGTCCATTTGGACCGACAGGTTGAGAATTGTCCTATTTAGTTTTATGGTATGTTTTTTATTTACTTTTTTATATATTATTATTCCTAGGTACGGTAAGTTTTTCGAGTAACCAGTTTAATTTACTTTCCTTTACCATTTGTGCGTTCGGTTACTGCGACACCCTCCACTTTGTCAGACACCCTCCGACCATTTGGTTATTTATATCGGATATGATATAGACCCCCAAATAAGTATAAACCAAGTTGGATGTAGGAAAGGCATGGACTCCACTGACACCCTTTCCACACTTAGACAACTGAGCGAACAGACAATATAATACAACAATCAACTGAACATCACATTTATCGACCAAGAAAAGGCTTTCGAAATGTTTAACAGAGATAATACGACTACCTTCACTAAATAATTATTTTAATATTTTTTCTTGAGAGTTCCCCAAATAATTTCTACTGTTTTAATTGTGATAGTCTTCCATGCATCATATTGCCCGTACCATCATCGTGTAAAATAGGAATATTTAATCCCATCTATTGAATTTAAGATTGGTTAATCCTATAATCTATTTAGGATTGAACACATGACACTACTTATATGCTGGAAAGGGTCACTCGAATTTTTCTTTCTTATTTCTATCATGACTGACCATGAGATTTAGGAGCTTCTGGGTCCGTGTCAAACCCGTAGTTACTATATTTTCCTGTAGCGAGGATAAGACAAATGTGTACATTAGAAATCAGAGAATGTTGCAGGTACACAAGAATCACTACTTTCAATAGTAAAACCATGAAAGCTTGCATGGTGTTTGGACATGTATGCCGACATGATTCCTTGTAAAAAAACTATTGTAGGTTACAGTTGAAGGTGAAAGAAACAGGGGGGGGGGGCAAAAATAATCATGGGTATACAATTTCAAAGGCAGGACTGGTTAAAATTTTGTCCACACTCATCCGCATCACTAAAGGTAGAAACCGCTGGGGGACTGTGTGTTGACGCATCCAAGGTAGTTCCCATACGATCCTGACGGGTTCCTGAATGTATGGATTTTATTATATAACATTGGTTTTAGAGCCAGACCATGGACATCTAGATAACAGGCAAGGACTAAATATGGTTTTTGTCACATCACAGTAGCAGGCGGTTGTAAATAAACTTGTCGGAATTTCCTTTACACTACTGTCAGATTTTCTATACATTACTGTCAGATTTTCTATACATTTTTGATTGCTATTGATAAAAACCTGTCAAACTGGGTATCACGTCCCTGAAATAAATCTCTCCAGTAGCTAGAAGCTAGTAGCTAGCTCGAATAGCTAGACAATGTATAATACCGTAGGAAAAATCCAGGCAATATAGGTTTACAACCAACTGTTTTGTGACGTAATAAATACCGTAGTTAGCTCTTGTTTTTTATTCGGATGTCAGTGTCTAGGTTCATAATACTCGTGACATCAACCACGAAGTTATAGGAGACCTGTCAACTAAACGTAAACATGAACTAATTTCCGATTTGCGTGAAATCTATTGGTTGGACTTCGCTATTTTTGGCATGTGACTCCAAGTATGTAAATAGCGACAAACGAAAGTCCATAAATAATCAAAAACGTTACAAACGGAGTCCAAATTAATTCACCTAGAAAGCGTGTACGGTCTTGAACCATGCCCTACAGTGGCATACAGTTGGTTCCGTCATCCATGACCATATGTTGTATGGAAGACTTCTTCACAGAATTAATTAGGACTACAATCGTTACGTTTTTTAAAATTAGTCGTGTTTCCGTTGGTCACTATTTAGGCCCTATATACTTGGAGTCGACTCGGTTATTTCTCGCATGCGATTTCAAGTAGGCCTATCTATCTGCAGGGGTTTATATGTTCCTTCAGCGCCGAACACAGTGCATAGGGCCTAAAGCAGAAACCAGAGCTCTCCTGTTTGAGCGATGTGATGCTATTGTCTTTTCTTGGGTGGTTTGTGATCCACTCTTGCCGTTAAGCGTAGGGGTGATTGGAGCTCGAGCTTGCTTTCTTGAGCCAGATGTGTGGCCTTGGCTGTGCTATGATTGTTTGTTCATGATGTCCCTGACGTTTTCTATCCATCTTTTCCTTGGTCTTCCTCGGGTTTTGTACCCTAATCTCATTTGGTTATATGCTTGTACGGGCAACTTTTAGTGATGCATTCTCATAATGTAGTCAAACCACTTGATCTGTTCCCTCTCTATGTAATCTGTACAAGGTATTATACCTATTCTTTCCCTAATAGATTCATTTCATAATATATCGAGCCTGGTGACCCCTGAAGCATTTCATCTCACATGTCACTATCTTTCTGTAATCTGACGATGAGAGAGACCAGGTTTGGCACTGGTAACACAGTGTTGGTAGGAATATACTGTAGATCATTTGTCTCTTAACTTCCATCTCGATCTTGGGGTGAAGAAGTAGTCGTGACAGTTGGTATGTTACTGCATTTGCCTTTTGACATCTCATCTCTATTTCTCTATCGAGGCTTCCATTTTCTGTAAAAATACTACCGAGATATTTGAACTCTATGATACTTGTTTTACTCCTATGATGTCTATCTGTGATGTGATGTCTTGATGTGATGTCTTGATGTGATGTATTGATGTGATGTCTTGATGTGATGTATTGATGTGATGCTACTGTGTGTAATTCTTGCTTGTTGTTGAGACCCATAGTCATATCCTTTTTGATAGAGATAAATGTTCCAGTGCAGGGTAACAATCATAAACAAGAAGTGAGTGGCCGAGGTAACACAGGGCAAATATCAAGATGAACAAAAATTGGCAGTCATAAAGCTATTTCGTTGTTAGGTTATTTTATCCCTTTCTGATAGTTCTTCTGCGAAGAGCTTCTCTATGTCTTCCTCTCTTTCTTTTCTTTTGCCACCTGGTACCCATTTTAATGCTTGTGGTGGCAATCTGTTTTCATTAATTTTAAGTACATGTCCGATATATGCCTAAGTCCATAGTTTTTTTCGTAGGTTTATTGTTGTAGATAGTCACAAATGATGGCAGATGTGAAACAGAAGTTAAAAGGAGAATAGAAATGACTAAAAGTACCTTCAATGACATGAGGAAATTATTAACATCTAAACAAATTACAAAGTTAAAAATGAGAATTATAAACTGCTACATCTATTCCATATTAATGTATGGCTCAGAAACATGGACACTAAATAAATAATTAGAAGACAGAATTGATGCCTTTGAGATGTGGGTATATAGAAGAATAGGGAGAACATCATGGAAAGACAAGAAAACAAATAAAGAGGTGCTAAAAACACTTAATATGAAGAAATAATTACTAAGAGAAATAAAGATCAGGCAAATAAAATATTTTGGACACATTAAAAGACATGACATTATTGAAGACCTTACTTGAGGGTAAAGTCAAAGGGAGGTGAGCAAGAGATAGGCAGAGATACAAGAGGGAGAGTAACATCACACGATGCACAGGTTACAATCTAGCAGAGTGCACCACCAAGACTAGAGACAGGGGATGTTGGAGTTCTGTTGCAGCCAACCTTCGTTGCGGAGATGGCACGTGATGATGATGATTGTTGTAGATGAAAAACAGAGAGGAAAAAAAGAAGAAAAGAAATATAGGCTATATACCTATTGCTGTCTTCTCTTACTTGCTTGTTTGACTTGATCTCTTCCCAACCAATAATTTAAGTTTTTTAAGACATTTATTGTTAAATGAAATCAATGTCTTTTCCAGCGCCTTTTGTCATTTTCCAACAAATTATATAAGTAAAAAAAGTAAGTAAAGTAACCCATATCTTTTATTGATGCCGTAGGGTGTGAGATGTTAGCGATCTCACATTTCAGTGGCTATGCAAATGAGCGCGGTAGCCATCTCCTCTCCCTCGCAGTCTTTACTTCCTGGATAAACCCGGTATATAACAAAGAAAAAAGTCACCACAGTCAACAAATGCTGGGTTGATAGCTACTTCCTGTAAAGAATATGCTACCAATATACAAATATAAATAGACCAATGAAAATCATGACAATAATTTAAAAAATGTAACAAATGAAGTCCTTATAATTATGTGCAGGAGTCTTCTAAAGCAGACGGCCATGCGTCATCTGAGTGATCGCCTCAGAACTAACTAACAATGACATTTTTCTATGACAAGCATCTATTTTGGTTACAGCGACAATCGTACAGTAGTTAGCAACACTTGACTCCCTTTTAAGTTATTCACCATCACTCAGGCTTTGATCTCTGTAATGCACATCGCTTCACTCTACAGCTGCGAAACTTAGGCTTATGCCTGTACGTGGGCATGTGCTCAACCACGTATGGGCATATATAGGTCTATATATATCTCTGTGTGTGCGTGCATCCTATATATAACACACACAGGCCTATACACGATATAAGCCCTTAGGACTATATTTCAATATGAAATCGTGTATAGAAACTTGATTGTACGTGTGAAATGTTGTATAATAATTTCATGTGTGAAATGTATAGAAATATTAGTTTATGGTGTGTGAAGTGTAGACCCTATATAAACTTGATGGTGTGCGAAATTTTGCATGAAAACTTGACAGTGTGTGGGAATGTTGTATGGAAACTTGATGGTGGGCAAAATATTGTATTGTGTGTGAAAGTTTGCATAGTGTGTGAGATGTATAAAAACTTGATGATGTGCAAAATGTATTAAAACTTGATAGTGTGTAATGTATAGAAACTTGGTGGTATGTGAAATGTATGGAAACTTGGTGGTGTGTAAAATGTTGTATTGAAACTTGATAGTTGTCTTCTTCTTTCTGTCCTCATGTACCTTTCGGTGTTGAGGGGAGAGTGAGTGTACAGTCTTTTGCCCTTAATCGTTTAAGTGTTGTTTTTTTTATAATACTTTGCTCTTTCTGTCTGGTTATGTGGCCGTACCATTTAACTTGTTGTTTCTGGATGTATTCTATTGTTGGTTTGATCCCTAATTGTTTCCTTAGTGCTTCATTCCTGATTTTGTCTCTCAAGCTAACTCCAATCATACGTCTCACACATTTCATTTCAGTGGTGTTAATCTTATGTATTGTTCTAGAATCTAATGTCCAAATTTGACACTGATAACACAATGTTGGTAAGAAAATGGTGTTGAAAAGCGCTTTCTTTGTTTCTAGTGTAATATCTTTGTTTCTTAGTAAAGGTGTTAATTGACCAATGATCTGACAGGCCTTACTACATCTTGCGTTTATTTCTGCTTTATTTCTGATAGTGTGTAATGTATAGAAACTTGATGGTGTATGAATGTTGTTTAGAAACTTGATGGTGTATGAAATGTTGTATAGAAACTTGGTGGTGTGTGAAATGTATGGAAACTTGATAGTGTGTAATGTATAGAAACTTGATGGTGTATGAAATATTGTATAGAAACTTGGTGTGTGAAATGTTTTATGGAAACTTGATGGTGTGTGAAATGTATGGAAACGTGATAGTGTGTAATGTGTAGAAACTGTGTGGTGTGTGAAATGTTGTATTGAAACTTGATAGTGTGTAATGTTGTATAACAACTTGACTGTGTGTGACTGAAATGTTGTATAACAACCTGATGGTTTGTGAAATGTATAGATACTTGATAGTGTGTAATCTTGTATAGAAACTTGACGTTGTGTGACTGGAGTGTTGTATATAGAAAGATGAACATGTTGTCGTGTGCTCCAGTTAGAAAGCTATAACATGATATGTGGAATAATCTGTTAATTTCTGTCTGTCATTATTTATTATTCCTTTCAGTTTGGTTCAAGTCTGTCCAGGGTCTGATGTGTGCAGCTGTGGTCACCAGCCTGCTCTCACTTCTCCTCGGCTTGTTCTCCTTATGTTGCCGCTGCAAGAGCTGCCACCCATACCGGGTCACATGGGTATTTGTTAGTCTAACGTGTAAGTGCGTCAGTGTGTTGTCTCCAATATTAGTTAGTGTGCTATTGTGTTTGTCTGTATTTAGTTGGTTGGTTGGCTGCTGATTCAGCGGTCAATGTGCTCATGACCTTTAACCTAATGCCATTATATTGCTGGGAAGTCTGTGGATTTTCAACCCACCCCGGGACAGAGCCAGAGAATAACTATCACACCTCCAGGAAGGTAGGTTTCAACATATGCACTGCTCCTAGCTACTGTAGCCAAGATAAGATTCACTGTGCTCATTCCCCGCCACCAATTGACTACTGGTTATGCCGAACTTCTCTATTGCTCCAGGCATGCAACCAAATGTTCAAGTCAAAAGGATTGTCACGTCCTGAGTCACTGTGCCTCTATGATGGGTTTCAGCCATAGGAAAAAACAGTGCTGTCAGTTTCCTCCTCCCTAGTACATCTCTGGCTCCCTCCCAACAACAGAGGGTGCATACATATATATTTAGGTAAACAGGAAACACATTTCAACAAAAAATACAAACATAATTGTATAGATGTCGTGCTATGAAGCTTCTCTAAGAAGATAACCTCAATATAACGGCATGTCATCCACTAAGGTTTTCTGTTGCATGGATGGTTTGTCTAGTGGGCCATTGGTGAGACCCACAGACGCAACCACTTGTGTCTGTATTTAGTTACGTTGTGACTGTTTCACCTCACTTACTTATTATCTACAAGTTCAGAGTTAATTTCTGTATGTATGATCTGAACTAGTTATTATCTGCAAGATCAGAGCTTAGTTCCTGTCTGTGTGATCTAAACTAATTATCTGCAAGATCAGAGTTAATTCCTGTCTGTGTGATCTAAACTAATTATCTGCAAGTTCAGAGTTAATTCCTGTACGTATGATCTGAACTAGTTATTATCTGCAAGATCAGAGTTAATTCCTGTCTGTGTGATCTAAACTAATTATCTGCAAGTTCAGAGTTAATTCCTGTATGTGTGATATGAACTAGTTATTATCTGCAAGATCAGAGCTTAGTTCCTGTGTAATATGAACTAGCTATTATCTGCGTGATCAGAGTTAATTCCTGTATGTATGATCTGAACTAGTTATTATCTGCAAGATCAGAGTTAATTCCTGTCTGTGTGATCTAAACTAATTATCTGCAAGTTCAGAGTTAATTCCTGTATGTGTGATATGAACTAGTTATTATCTGCAAGATCAGAGCTTAGTTCCGTAATATGAACTAGCTATTATCTGCGTGATCAGAGTTAATTCCTGTATGTATGATCTGAACTAGTTATTATCTGCAAGATCAGAGTTAATTCCTGTCTGTGTGATCTAAACTAATTATCTGCAAGTTCAGAGTTAATTCCTGTATGTGTGATATGAACTAGTTATTATCTGCAAGATCAGAGCTTAGTTCCTGTGTAATATGAACTAGCTATTATCTGCGTGATCAGAGTTAATTCCTGTATGTATGATCTGAACTAGTTATTATCTGCAAGATCAGAGTTAATTCCTGTCTGTGTGATCTAAACTAATTATCTGCAAGTTCAGAGTTAATTCCTGTATGTGTGATATGAACTAGTTATTATCTGCAAGATCAGAGCTTAGTTCCTGTGTAATATGAACTAGTTATTATCTGCAAGATCAGAGTTAATTCCTGTCTGTGTGATCTAAACTAATTATCTGCAAGTTCAGAGTTAATTCCTGTATGTGTGATATGAACTAGTTATTATCTGCAAGATCAGAGCTTAGTTCCTGTGTAATATGAACTAGCTATTATCTGCGTGATCAGAGTTAATTCCTGTATGTATGATCTGAACTAGTTATTATCTGCAAGATCAGAGTTAATTCCTGTCTGTGTGATCTAAACTAATTATCTGCAAGTTCAGAGTTAATTCCTGTATGTGTGATATGAACTAGTTATTATCTGCAAGATCAGAGCTTAGTTCCTGTGTAATATGAACTAGCTATTATCTGCGTGATCAGAGTTAATTCCTGTATGTATGATCTGAACTAGTTATTATCTGCAAGATCAGAGTTAATTCCTGTCTGTGTGATCTAAACTAATTATCTGCAAGTTCAGAGTTAATTCCTGTATGTGTGATATGAACTAGTTATTATCTGCAAGATCAGAGCTTAGTTCCTGTGTAATATGAACTAGCTATTATCTGCGTGATCAGAGTTAATTCCTGTATGTATGATCTGAACTAGTTATTATCTGCAAGATCAGAGTTAATTCCTGTCTGTGTGATCTAAACTAATTATCTGCAAGTTCAGAGTTAATTCCTGTATGTGTGATATGAACTAGTTATTATCTGCAAGATCAGAGCTTAGTTCCTGTGTAATATGAACTAGTTATTATCTGCAAGATTAGAGTTAATTCCTGTCTGTGTGATCTAAACTAATTATCTGCAAGTTCAGAGTTAATTCCTGTATGTGTGATATGAACTAGTTATTATCTGCAAGATCAGAGCTTAGTTCCTGTGTAATATGAACTAGCTATTATCTGCGTGATCAGAGTTAATTCCTGTATGTATGATCTGAACTAGTTATTATCTGCAAGATCAGAGTTAATTCCTGTCTGTGTGATCTAAACTAATTATCTGCAAGTTCAGAGTTAATTCCTGTATGTGTGATATGAACTAGTTATTATCTGCAAGATCAGAGCTTAGTTCCTGTGTAATATGAACTAGCTATTATCTGCGTGATCAGAGTTAATTCCTGTATGTATGATAGGAACTAGTTATTATCTGCAAGATCAGAGTTAATTCCTGTCTGTGTGATCTAAACTAATTATCTGCAAGTTCAGAGTTAATTCCTGTATGTGTGATATGAACTAGTTATTATCTGCAAGATCAGAGCTTAGTTCCTGTGTAATATGAACTAGCTATTATCTGCGTGATCAGAGTTAATTCCTGTATGTATGATCTGAACTAGTTATTATCTGCAAGATCAGAGTTAATTCCTGTCTGTGTGATCTAAACTAATTATCTGCAAGATCAGAGTTAATTCCTGTATGTGTGATATGAACTAGTTATTATCTGCAAGATCAGAGCTTAGTTCCTGTGTAATATGAACTAGCTATTATCTGCGTGATCAGAGTTAATTCCTGTATGTATGATCTGAACTAGTTATTATCTGCAAGATCAGAGTTAATTCCTGTCTGTGTGATCTAAACTAATTATCTGCAAGTTCAGAGTTAATTCCTGTATGTGTGATATGAACTAGTTATTATCTGCAAGATCAGAGCTTAGTTCCTGTGTAATATGAACTAGCTATTATCTGCGTGATCAGAGTTAATTCCTGTATGTATGATCTGAACTAGTTATTATCTGCAAGATCAGAGCTTAGTTCCTGTGTAATATGAACTAGCTATTATCTGCGTGATCAGAGTTAATTCCTGTATGATTTGAAACTGGCTTGAGCTTAATTTATTGAACGTTATCTTTCCTCAGTTCTCCTGCTTGCAGCTTCCGTTTGTGTCTTCGGAGTCAAAAGTCACTTAGATTACAACATTGAAGTCCTAGCAACAAGTGACACAGGTCTTCCTCAAGTCGTCCTCGGTTGGAGTTTTTGGGTGGCAGTTGGAGCAGGAGTTCTCGCTTTAGTGTCAAGCTGTCTTTTTCAGTTTGCTGGTGAAAGCAATGATGAATACGTGTAGTGTCATTGTATCAAGTGTCAGACACAAGTGATATAACAGACACAAGTGATATACGACTTAGTTTGTGTGTTGAAAACATGTTGTTATTGTGAAAAGTTCTTCTTTTTCAGCGTTCATTCTCCCGCTGGATCACATTTATAGCAGGACCATGGTCTTATTAGATTTCCAGGATGTAGTCCAGAGAATAGAAATGTGTTGTGTTGCCGTTTTATTTGCGACAAAGGCGGCCCGACACATCCATCTTCGGCGGTGTGAACAGTTCTATTTGATTGTATTGACACCATTGCAGGCAGTCATATGGAATGTTTAGTCAAAATTGATACTACAAAATGATTGCAGGCTTTCATTGGTTGAATGTCGTCATACAAAATGGTCGCTGGCACACGTCTTTTACATACACACATAGACTAGCGTTACCAGATTTCCATTTTGTAAACAGAAGACAAAAAAGTATTTTTATCAGAAAGAGGACAAAAAGAGCAGGCATTCTTAGGTGTAAACAAAAAATGTTTATATTATACACGTCATCATCATCATGTGACATATTCTTTCCAGAACGTAGTCTTTCCAGAACGTAGTCTTTCCTATGGATCTCTTGAATTCTCCACGGTCTTGAGCAAGTTGCCCTGCATCTTCCAGTGACATGAGCAGGCATTCTTGAATGTCTTTTGTCCAACGGCGTCTTGGTCAGCCTTTGCCCCTGTTGCCTTCTATCATCCCCTCCAGTAACACTCTCTCCATGCCGTCGTGTCTCTTAATATGACCGAAAAAAACTAGCTTTTTCTTTAATATAGTGTCCAGAAGCCAGCCTTCCTGGACGTTAATTGTTCGTAACACCTGCTGGTTTGTTTTCTTCGCTGGCCATGATATTCTCGGAACTCTTCTATAACACTTTAATTCAAATGATGTTATTCTCTTGGCCACTGTTTTATTTAGTTTCCATGTTAGTGTCCATTACACACATTATAACAGGAAATAACATAAATCTTAAATTTTCTTTTTTTTTAAAAAACGATAGGCCTATTTCTAATCAATTATTTTCTTAAAAGTTTGAAAAATATCAATAACAAAAATCGTTGATTAGTTTATGGTTGATATAGAATATTCTGACTTTCATCAAATTAAAAGTACATATCCACTACTACTGCACTTCTATAAACAAAAATGTAGCTCTCATTATTTCAATATCTGTGCCACCGTATTTTTATTCAGTGAAAGCCTGTTAATAACGCATACCGATTATAACAAAGTTCCCTATTTAACAACACTTTTCAAAGTCCCCAATTATATTTATTCTTTATCTTCTTCTACGTTCGTTCTCAAACTCCTGCAGATTAGCAGGATGTAGTCCAGAAAACGGAATGCGTTGTGTCATGGTTTACAGCATTGCTGCGATATCTGCACCTTTCGGCCTGACACATCCGACTTCAGCATGGCTTTGGGTCCCTGACCCTATATGGGATGGGACAGCCTACTCCATCCCATAACCTCCTTAGTCACCTTTTACGACATGCGTGAAAGGTAAACAGTGTTGCTATTCTTTGCTCCCCTTTCGGGCTCCAGCGACACACAGGTGTTTAATCTTTATTGATATATTCTATATAGCGAATGTTTGTTATCACTTAAATATTTCATCAGCCTGGACCAAATTGTTATAACAGGATTACACTGTACTTATCTGAAGATTGAATTTGTTCTAGCAATGTTTTTTTTTTACTTTGTATGTACCTATGAAAATGTTGACATGTATCTGAAGTTATATATCATATATATTGTTATTCATCCATCAAATTTGATGATGACCATTCAACTCAATGTGGAGGGTCATGAAGATAATAATGTCTGTGGTCTGCCCGACCTTGTTTAATGAGTCCTATGCCTGCTTGGAATTGTCTACCACACTCTGGGCATGTATGGAGGAGTCTGTGGGACATTGAGCAGCTCTCGCCTTTCTTCTAGCATGTATTTGTTGCGCAGCTTGGTGTTCTCTGCAGCTGATGCACCACTCTTGACCTTGTGATGCAAGTCGGGTCTGGCATGTGCAAGATTCTCAGAGTTTGTGTATATTTTGAAGTGAGTCAGTGATGTCTTAAGAGTGTCTTTGAAATGCTTCTTCTGTCTTCCAGCTCAATAAATAAAAATTATGTAAAAAGAAAAGCACACACATCCAGAAAAAAAATCATAAAAAATGGACCTTCAAGAATCAGCCTTTCCATGCCATCATGTCTCTTTAAGTGTGCGAAAAACTGTAGCTTCCTTATTATGATTGTATTTAGAAGCCACCCTTGATTTAATTTCTGTATTATGACTGTATTTATAAGCCACCCTTGATTTAATTTCTGTATTATGACTGTATTTAGAAGCCACCCTTGATTTAATTTCTGTACCTTCAAAACTTCTACATTCTAAAAAAATGTCAAACTATATTTCTTTTTTTTTTCAGACTATGATATTTGTAGAATCTTTCTGCAGAATATTTAAAGTATTTAGTGGATATAATGTGGGATTTAAATGTATTTCATTGTAGTCCAATAGTTGATGGTGTGAATGTGCTGAATTACAAATCATATTCACAAGATAAACCGTGAATAAGAACAATTATTCAGATTTAATGTGGAAATTTAGCGAATTTTCAATTTCTAGATAATCTGAGTTCACTATCATTTTTATCTGACTCTATTAATGAATTCTATCGGACTCTCAAGGTATATGCGCAAGATAGAAAACTATGATCAGAACTGAATGGGTCACTCTTCTCAACAATGTGCAGAGCATTACGGTACATGGATTTACTGTCCGGGTAATGCTGGGGTCAGGGGAAACGAAAGAGCTGATGTGTTCGCTGGTAAAGCTTTGGTGAATGGCACCGAGATAAGAAGAGACAGGATTGAATTGATTAGAGCAGTCATGGATACCCTACGAGAAGATGAGGAGGAAGTTGAACGTGACAATGTACATATTCAGAGAATGGGAGTGACTAGAGGCGATGGGAGAAAGTGCTCCCTCTCCGGAAAGATCAGAAGAACGCGTAATTGCAACTGACTGGGACACTGAGCTTATACACTTTTAGATGGCTAATGGAACGGCAAGCAGAGCATATATGGGAATGCCCCCGGTGCTCTGACGCTTGTTCTTAATCAAGAATCAATCACTATCATTTTTGATTTTCCTGTAATTGTTAAAAAAATATTAGACAGTTTTTGCATAGCAACATACGTCATAGATGATACTACAGTCAAATCCCATGGTAACAACTTGTTCCTGGCCAATGAAGTATTTATGTAATAACAGAAATTTGCAACTTACAGTACAAACAATAATAAAGATAATTGGGGATTTTGTTAACACTTTGCTGGCCAACAATGCAGAACATGCTTATCTCATATTACTAAAAGTGTCAGCCAATTTTTTAGACATCAACATAGCCGTCTTAAAAATCAGATGTTTTGTAGACATCAACATAGCCGTCTTAAAAATCAGATGTTTTGTAGACATCAACATAGCCGTCTTAAAAATCAGATGTTTTGTAGACATCAACATAGCCGTCTTAAAAATCAGATGTTTTGTAGACATCAACATAGCCGTCTTAAAAATCAGAATAAATTGAACTTGCGCAAGAGAGCCTTTAAACTTTCTATGTGTCGTAACGACTGTTTGCATTTTCTGAATGAATTTGAAAGCCCCAGAGTTATTTCAAGAGCGAAATGCTACTTATTATAATGCTAGGCCTAGATTTGCATTACTTTCTATATATCATGCAATCTCATCTGCGAAAAATCTTTCTTTCTGATTAATACTCATTAACGATGTCTATAGACTGTATTTCATGGGTGCCACCATTTTAGAATAACATACTGTCATGGGCAAGCTAATTTGGTACATTTCAAGTAGACGCCACCACATGTTTAATTATTTCCCTTGTCCACGTTTGTAAATTTCATGTTCATCATTTAGTAATTGAAATATTTATTTATTTAGGGTTGGGGTTAGAGATAGCTATGTAAAACACAACTATCCCAACCCTAACATAAATTAATATTTAAATTATTAAATGATAAACATGAAAAAATTTACAAACATAGACAAGGGAAATAACTCGACTGTGGTGTCAATAAACCAAAGTTATATAATGGAAATTCGACAACCTTCGAATTTGGCCAGTAAAGTGTTAAATAGGAAAATGTGTAATAAAAGGATGCACTATAAAGGGATGCAACTGTAGTATAATCAGTGTATCATGTGACATATTCTCTCCAAAACGTTGTCTTCCCAATGAAATCCCTGAACCCATCTATGTCTTGGATGATGCTGTTTACATTTTCCAACGACGTATTCATGTTATCTTTAATGTCGTCAGTCCATTGTCTTCTTGGTCTGCCTTTCCTCCTCCGTCCAGGTGTTCTGCCTTCCATTATCTGTCTTTCTAACCAGTTGTGTTTATATGACCAAACAGGTGTAGTTTTCTTTTTGTTATTGTGTTTGGTAACCAACACTCTGGAATCTTCAATGTGTTTATAATATCTGAGTTTCTCTTTTTTTCCTTCCATGATATTCTAAGTATCTTTCTGTAGCATTTCATCTCAAAGGCATTGATCTTCTTTGCCGCTGTTTTACTTAGTATAATCAGTACTGAAGGGTATACATCCACAACCCAATAGATCAATATACTTCTGTGGAGATAATCTGGTGGTTTGTAAAAATGTGTCCATTTACAGCTTGTTCTTGAATGAAATACTTAGAACTTTTCTAGTGATCATAATTGCTACAAATCTAGCATTATAGAGTAGTGCTTCCTCTGTGCCTTCTGGGAAAAGTGCTTCCTCTGTGCCTTCTGGACAAAGTGCTTCCTCTGTGCCTTCTGGACAAAGTGCTTCCTCTGTGCCTTCTGGACAAAACAACTCACAGTAGTTCGGATTTATTTGGAAAAATATTTTGTTTACAGTAGAACTGGATATCATCTTCAGAATAATGGTATTCATCATGTTCATTGTTTCAACAAACTTACGAACTGGAAAGTTGCTAGAGACAGATTATGTTAAGTTGTGAGAACTGGAAAGTTGCTAGAGACAGAATGATAAGTTGTGAGAACTGGAAAGTTGCTAGAGACAGATTATGTTAAGTTGTGAGAACTGGAAAGTTGCTAGAGACAGAGTATGTTAAGTTGTGAGAACTGGAAAGTTGCTAGAGACAGATTATGTTAAGTTGTGAGAACTGGAAAGTTGCTAGAGACAGATAAGTTGACTAGGAAATACATTTTCCATTTCTTTTCTGCATCTAAAATTTGTTTCACTAATACTAGATTCATTCATTTTCCTTTTGCGCTGAAGTTAGCGCACAGGGCAGATCTCTCCAATTCTGTCTGTTCAAAGCTATTCTGTGCAGCTCTTGGATAGTATGGATATTGATTGTTTTACTTTCTCTAAGTATTGTTCTTCTGCATGTTTCTTTTGGTCTACCCCTGGCTCTTTAGCCTGTAGGCATCCATTCAAGAGATTGGAGATGTATTCTGTTGATGTCTGCGCGTAGGACCAGCTGCGTTTTCTGATAACATCTGTGATGAAATTTTGATGTGTCTCTTCTCTGATTTTATCATTCGATTTGAATTCACTCCAATGTGTGTTGGACTAGATAGTCTGTCCTAAACATTTGTTGATATTCTTTTTCTTCTTATTCAGCGTTTATTCTCAAACTCCCGCTGGATCTCTCTTGCAGCAGGGGGGGTGAAAGAGTTCTCTGGAGATGGCTTTTTGTGTGCTTCATGTTTATTTCCATTGACTCTTTTGCAAGGTCTGCCCCCTGTATCAATCGTTTCTGTTAGTTTTTAAAAGGACACAGTCTGAAAGCATGTGAAAACGTTTATGATTCTATATCTTCATTTATATTTAACATTCATTTGTATGCACCTTCAGACAGAACAAAACGTTAAAATTCATTTTTATGCACACTTTCAGACTGAACAAAACGTCAAAATAAACTCATGTTTTTTTTATAATTATATAGTTATAAATGAGTTGAATTCAGAGCATTCTTTTTTTTTTAAGTATCTTTTTTCTAAACATTATCTAATTCTCAAATGCATGCACACACACAGACTCCCTTACTATCTCCTAATCTCTAATTCTCAAATGCACACACAGACTCCTATCTCTAATTCTCAAGTGCACACACGGACTCCTATCTCTAATTCTCAAGTGCACACACAGACTCCTATCTCTAATTCTCAAGTGCACACACAGACTCCTATCTCTAATTCTCAAATGCACACACAGACTCCTATCTCCTAATCTCTAATTCTCAAGTGCACACACAGACTCCTATCTCCTAATCTCTAATTCTCAAGTGCACACACAGACTCCTATCTCCTAATCTCTAATTCTCAAGTGCACACACAGACTCCTATCTCCTAATCTCTAATTCTCAAGTGCACACACAGACTCCTAATCTCTAATTCTCAAGTGCACACACAGACTCCTATCTCCTAATCTCTAATTCTCAAGTGCACACACAGACTCCTATCTCCTAATCTCTAATTCTCAAGTGCACACACAGACTCCTATCTCCTAATCTCTAATTCTCAAATGCACACACAGACTCCTATCTCCTAATTCTCAAGTGCACACACAGACTCCTATCTCCTAATTCTCAAGTGCACACACAGACTCCTATCTCCTAATTCTCAAGTGCACACACAGACTCCTCACTATCTCCTGATGCTAATACACTACATTCAATCAGATCTTGATCTACTTTCAACGATGATGTCAGAGTTAGAGATGATGATGATGATATATTTAATGGCGATGATGAATAATGCTGAGGTGACATCCTATGGAGAGTTTCACAATCTTCTCCTATTGCTGATGAGGGAGGTAATGAATGTAATAAAGGAGTTATCTCTTCTTGTTTGCTATCAGGAAGTTCTGCCTCACTTTCAATATTAGCTACGTGAATATCCTTCTGTATAGATAACCTAGGATTCTGAGGTGATGGAGTAGAAACATCTTCCTGTAGAGTTTTAGAAATGCCTTGTAGATTATCTACAGATGAAACATCAAAGAATTCCGACAGCTTAGATACCGGATCCTGCACATCACCGTCCTGATCAATATTTGAAGAACTGGGTTTCTGTAAGAACTCATGTGAGAGCAGAAGATCGCGCAGCTGCGATGACGAGCGAGTTATCGATTCCACGCACAGGGACATCCTATCCTGCTGCCGTTTGGTTGATGATGAATACACTAGGTCTCTCACTGCTTGACAGATCTGGATGTTGGCTGAAGCTATACTCATAACTGGCCCTGAAAGAAATTCAAATAATGTTGTATTCATTGTTGTACCAGGTATTCATGAGGTTTATTTCTGGTCGTGACCAAAAGACCTAGGTTTGATTCTGGTCTCTTGACCAAAGTGCCTAGGTCTGATACTGGTCTCTGACTAAAGGACCTAGGTTTGATTCTGGTCTCTTGACCAAAGTGCCTAGGTCTGATACTGGTCTCTGACTAAAGGACCTAGGTCTGATTCTGGTCTCTTGACCAAAAGAGCCTAGGCCTGATTCTGGTTTCTTGACCAAAGGGCCTAATCTTGGTTCTGGTCTCTTGATAAAAAAATATATTAAAAAATTGATTTTCAATTGTCATCAGTAAATGGATATGTCTATTATAAGACTTAGCGTCTGTCTGTCTGCCTGCCTGTCTGCCTGCCTGCATGTCTGTCTGTCTGCCTGTCATTGTGTCTAGTATTAATTAAGCCATTGAAATAGACCAAGATACATGGGAAGAACTTGCACAAAATAGTTCTACAAACTTGCACAAAATATCAGACGATGTCCGATAGAATGGAAAGTGCCGCAGTAACCAGACAAATAAGAGGTACCGTATATTTACTACTTACAAAATAGATCTACATGGCGCTGAACAGTAAACATTTTGTGAAAAGATTAGAAATGCAGCAGCTAAACAGCGGAGAGTAGCTAGAAAGTCACGGGTAGATCAAAAACTATCTACAAGTGGTCATCCAATGCCCAAAATGTCCAAGGACATTTGCAGCCAGAATAGAGATTTATCAGCCATCTACGAACTCATAGTCAAGACATAACTGAATTTCAAAAGTGATGGAGTATGTATAAAGAAGTGGTTCCTCTGTCTCTTTTGAACTCTGTAAAGTGTTTCTATACTAAATAAGGTAGACAGGTTACTGAAGAAAACTGTCAATATAAAATAATAAAATATAGAAAACAGCAACAATTGTGTTGAGCTGGATCTGTCACTGGGGGATGATTTTCTGGTGACAGAAATCATTCTCCCAGCCATTTGGTTATATTGGTTATGTTTTTTAACTGTTTTTGTGTCTTGAGAAAGGTCCTAATCGGACAGACACTTCGACAATTGTATTTGTTCTTTCTTTTTATTATTTTCTATATTTTATATTGACAGTTTTCTTCAATAACCTGTCTACCTTAAGGGAGTCGCGTAGCGCAGTGGTTAGCGCACTGGCTTCGCATATGAGTGGTCCTGGGTTCATTCCCCAGTTACGGTGGAAATGTTTTTCAGATCACAACGACTCCCGGGTCGACCAGCCTTAAATGGATACCAGATTAATCAGGGAAGTAAAGACTGTGAGGGAGAGGAAATGGCTACGCCCTCATTTGCAGAGCCTCTGAAATGTGAGATCGCTAACATCTCACACCCCTACAGCATTAATAAACGCTATGGGTTACTTTACTTTTTACTTACTACCTTATTTAGTATCTATCTCTATTTGTCTGGTTACTGCGGCACTTCCATTTTGTCGGACATCCTCCGATATTTGGTTTATTTAAATTCCAGTTTCTATTCATCTTTAGAACTCTCAAAAGTGTTTCCAGTTTCTATCTATCAATGCCAATTGTACTATTAAGATTTGTGACTTATGCTGCTATATTATATCACCAGAATCTGAAGTCGAATTCACAACTGTCTTATAAACAGTTACTGGGTACATGCAGTTCTGTGAAATATTCAAGTATTTCAGAACTGATGCCACAGCTGTCTTATTCTTGAGACTAATGGGAATTGAACCATGTCTGTTCTAATGGAACCGATTCGCCTTGCAACTCGAATAAATGGGTTTTTTCGTACTTGACTAACTTTATCTGTAATAAAAGATGCAATTTTGTCAAGACATTCAAACTGTTTACGCTAGTCACTGAAAATGGAACAACCTGTTTACTCGAGTTGCAAGGCGATTCGGTGCCGTTATAACGGACCTGGTTCAATTCCCATTAATCTAAAGAATTTTTAATTGATCCTCTTGCTTCCTACTTGAATTTACTTGTATTAGCTGTCTTATACACAGTTACTTGGTACATGCAGTTCTCTGGAATATTCAAGTATTTCTTTTTCAGCGTTCATTCTCAGACTCCCGCTGGATATCCCTTGTAGCAGGACCATGATCCTATTAGATTTCCAGCAGGATGCAGTCCAGAGAATGGAAATGCGTTGTATTGCCGATTTTTTGCGCCAATGGCCCGACACATCCGTCTTCTGCAGAAAGTTTGTATTTGACTCTAGGTTTTTCTCCTGGTGAATCACTGAGCTGGGCCGATTTCCATAACATTCAAATTTTACAGCTGTCCCACTCAATATGATCATCATCATCAAGTGCCGTCTCCGCAACGAAGGTTGGCTGCAACATATCTCCAACATCTCCTGTCTCTTGTCTTGGTGGTGCACTCTGCTAGACTGTAACCTGTCCATCGTGTGATGTTACTCTCCCACTTGTATTTCTGCCTACCTCTTGCTCGCTTCCCTTTGACTTTACCCTCAAGTAAGGTCTTCACTAGGGTGTCATGTCTTTTAATGTGTCCAAAGTATTTTATTTGCTTGATCTTTATTTCTCTTAGTAGTTCTTTCTTCATATTAAGTGTCTTTAGCACCTCTTTATTTGTTTTCTTCTCTTTCCATGATGTTCTCCCTATTCTTCTATATACCCACATCTCAAAGGCATCAATTTTGTCTTCTAATTGTTTATTTAATGTCCATGTTTCTGAGCCATACATTAATATGGAATAGATGTAGCATTTTATAATTCTCATTTTTAACTTGTTTGTAATTTGTTTAGATATTAATAATTTCCTCATGTCATTGAAGGTACTTTTAGCCATTCCTATTCTCCTTTTAACTTCTGTTTCACATCTGCCATCATTTGTGACTATGTGTCCAAGATATTGATAATGTTTTACTTGTTGTACGAGGCGTGTTCAAATGAAAACGGGACTTGTGGATTTATTTAAAAAGTATCATACGCAATTTAATATTTTCAACGGAATTGAACAAAGCAACCACTTGTGAATAAGAATGCACCTGGGTTCATCAGAAAAAATCTCCGTATGCATTTAGGCAAGCATCCCACTGTTTAGGTAGACGTCGAATGCCGTCCGAGAAAAAGTTGTGTGGCTGTTCTCTGAACCATGTGGTCACCGCTGTCTTCACGTCTGCGTCGCTGTTGAATCGCTGTCCCTTTAGTGCTTTCTTCAACGGTCCGAACAAATGGAAATCACACGGGGATAAATCGGGACTATAGGCTGGGTGATGAAGAACTTCCCAATTCTTCTTTGCCAATGTTTCCTGCACAATTTTTGCGACGTGCGGACGAGCGTTGTCGTGGAGAAGAATCACACCTTGAGAAAGTCTGCCTGGTCGCTTAGCCTTGATGGCCTTATGCAGCTTGTCTAAAGTGTCTTTATAATGGGCGGCATTGATGTTGACACCAGATTCCTTAAAATCAGTCAACAAAAGCCCTTCATGGTCAAAAAATGCAGTCACCATAACCTTCCCAGCAGAAACCTCCGTCTTTAAACATACGCACCCACTCCATCACTCTGGTCCTCGACAAACATTTGTCACCATATGCTGCCTTCATTCTCCGATGAATGTCTACTGCTTGACATCCTTCAAATGAAAGAAACTGGATCACAGCACGCTGATTCACTTTGGACGGGTTCGGAATCACACCCGCCATATTGTTAACAGTCTTCTGCAGCACATATGCATGCTGGGAAGATGAACACGTGACCGTATGTAAATTATTGGATACTCATTACTAGTGCAAAATGTCATCAATATCAGTGCGCTCTATCACGCGTGGTGTAACAAGTCCCGTTTTCATTTGAACACGCCTCGTAGTTTCTCTCCCTGTATGTTTATGTTTACCTCCTGTTCTTCTGTGTCTTTGCTGATTATCATGGTTTTTGTTTTTTGAGTGTTTATATCCAGTCCATATTCATTACTCAATATGATAATCACATACAATTGGAAATCTAAAAAAGGGGACTTAATTCTAAATGACAATAAAAAGTTAGATAACTCTTAAAGCAACAATCTCTCACCGAGGATAGACTTGTATACTTCAAGACCATCAACTGACAGCACTGCAGAAACACCCATAAAACTTTCTTCAGAAGCAAAATTTAACAGGGCTGCACTTGCAGATATCACTGGGTCGCAAAATGTGACCACCCTTCTGAAATGTGCTTCCGTTGGTTGGTGTTTGAAGCTTTTAATGCTAGACACCAGACAGCCTGTCGTAGATGTTATTGCTTTGACACACAACTTGAACTGATCCTGTGAACAAATATAGGTTTCATTATATGGTGCAACAGTAACCTGAGATGGGAGACTTCAGGAAAATGCTGGTCAGAATTTGTAGGTTTATGCTGGGACTGTAGGTTTATGTTGAGACTGTAGGTTTATGTTGAGACTAGGTTAATGTGAGACTCTGTAGGTTTATGTTGAGGCGGTGTAGGTTTGTGTTGAGACTGTAGGTTTATGCTGGAAGTCTGTAGGTTTATGTTGAGACTAGGTTTATGCTGGGACTCTAGGTTTATGTTGAGACCGTAGGTTTATGTGAGACTCTGTAGGTTTATGTGAGACTCTGTAGGTTTATGTGAGACTCTGTAGGTTTATGTGAGACTGTAGGTTTATGTTGAGACCGTAGGTTTATGTGACTGTAGGTTTATGTGTGACTCTGTAGGTTTATGTGAGACTCTGTAGGTTTATGTTGAGACTAGGTTTATGCTGGACTCAAGGTTTATGTTGAGACCGTAGGTTTATGTGAGACTCTGTAGGTTTATGTGAGACTCTGTAGGTTTATGTGAGACTCTGTAGGTTTATGTGAGACTCTGTAGGTTTATGTTGAGACTAGGTTTATGTTGAGACCATAGGTTTATGTGAGACTCTGTAGGTTTATGTTGAGACCGTAGGTTTATGTGAGACTCTGTAGGTTTATATGAGACTCTGTAGGTTTATGTGAGACTCTGTAGGTTTATGTGAGACTCTGTAGGTTTATGTGTGACTCTGTAGGTTTATGTGAGACTCTGTAGGTTTATGTTGAGACCGTAGGTTTATGTTGAGACCGTAGGTTTATGTGAAACTCTGTAGGTTTATGTTGAGACTGTAGGTTTATGCTGGGACTCTGTAGGTTTATGTTGAGACTGTAAGTTTATGTTGAGACTAGGTTTATGTTGAGAATCTGTAGGTTTATGTTGAGACTGTAGGTTTATGTTGAGACTATAGGTTTATGTTGAGACTAGGTTTATGTTGAGAATCTGTAGGTTTATGTTGAGAATCTGTAGGTTTATGTTGAGACTGTAGGTTTATGTTGAGACTATAGGTTTATGTTGAGACTGTAGGTTTATGTTGAGACTGTAGGTTTATGTTAAGACTAGGTTTATGTTGAGACTCTGTAGGTTTATATTGAGACTGTAGGTTTATGTTCAGACTGTACTTTTATGATGAGACTAGGATTATGTTGAGACTAGGTTTATGAATATACTTACATACAACACATGGTCTAAAAGCTTTACAATGACTAGACTATGAAACTATTGGATAAGGATATTAAAAAAATACAGATAACAGTATACAAGGCAGTTTCAACCTTTAGGTCTTTTTCAAGAAAATACAAGAAAAACAGTAAAAATATAGTTGCCATCACGTGAATTAGACGGCAGACATTTAACAGCTGAGACATCAAATTGATAAGACTAAACAAACTTATTTATCAATTTGAATAGATCTAACACACTGCATTTAAAATATAGAGAGACGGCAAATAAAATGGTTTGGAAACTATGTTCGAATAAAATGAGACTAACCTTAGATAAGTGTAACAAAAGAAAATCCGGAGATAACCAATAAATTACAGGAACTGACAAAGTTCACGAGCTTTCATATTTTTGGAGACTCGAGCACCTGAGGCTTGGAACTGGTTTCCTCTGGATTGTGATGAGTTGGATTTATTCACCAGATCCCCATTAGAGTCTCCATGTGTCGCTTCAACTGGTAGCCCCTTACAGTCGCCGTTAGACGCTTTTTTATTAACTTGTTTCGTTGCGATCAATATTACATTTTAGTTTGCGCTGGTTAATACCTGACCATGACCTTTGCATAGGTCACAGTTCACTCTGTCTTTGCATATTTACATCGTGGAAATATGTCTAATTTTTTATGAATTTGTAAAAATTTTCATCGCCAATTTTTCCGCATTGGAGGATATTCGTGTGTACACTTGATGATGATAACCTAAGTTACGAGGAAATATGCACGATGTAGGTAATTTGCATATCAAATATAACGTGGAAAGTGACATTCCTTTTAGATAGACTTAATGTTTCCTACAAAGAGATGGAAATTCGCGGTAATAATTGTGACATCGTGCAATTCACCAGAGTGATGTGGTTTTTCAAGTAGAAGTTGAGAATTTTGTACACAAAGTTGGATCTGTACATAAGCTTGATGAGATTGCCACTCATTATGAATACTTTCGCCAGTGTGTTGCCGGGCCCGAAAGGGGAACAAAGAATAGCAACACTGTTTACCTTCCACGCATGTCATAAAAGGCGACTAAGGAGGTTATGGGATGAAGTTGGCTGTCCCATTCCATATAGGGTCAGTGACCCAAAGCCATGCTGAAGTCGGGCCGAAAGGCGCAGATATTGCAGCAATGCTGTAAACCATGATACAGCGCATTCCGTTCTACGGACTACATCCTGCTAATCTGCAGGAGTTTGAGAACGAACACAGAAGAAGAAGATGAATACTTTAGCATCATTGTCAACTAGGGAGTTTACCAATTTGCAGCCGATCTGACAAATTTGTATGTAACAACACAAAGAACACATGTGCTGGACATCTGTTTCTGCCATTGAAATCAAACTTCTTTTTCAAATTTATATTATGATGGACTTGCATATTCTACGTGAGTATGGGATGTACTGGAGTACAAATGATGGGTTCAACATTTTTGGCATATCACCCTGCTTGGGAAAAATCAGATTTGAGAATATATCTCAATATTTACGTCTCGAAATGCCTCCACTACTCAGCATCCCCAAGGTATAAAAAAATTTCCCTCACATTATGTCAAGTTTGACGGTTTATTTTTTAAAACATATACGTATTAATCTATCTTTGATATAGGTTTATACGAGACTATTCATTTTTCTGTTGATCTGCCAAGTCTGAGTGTGATATGATGAATAGTTTGAAAGAAAATGCAATTTTATCATCATCATACCCATAAAATGGAAGCGTTGTGCCCCTTACCTTAGTGATGGCAGATTGACAATAGGGAAATCTCATAGTGGCGAAAGGGTTTAAGTACAACTCTGATATTCTTCTCTCTTTCATAGAAATTGCAGAAAAAGTAAGCATAATAGAGTTTCTAGCTAGGATTTGCTGATTCCGGTCACATGAGCCTAAACATCTTGTAGTTCCTCATTGATAAATCAGTGCATAGCAACGGGTGGTGTGCACCACTGACAGCTGTATATGAAAATAGGTGTGTCCTGCCGATAGCGTGATACAGGTTAAACACTTTACCTGGCAAGATGGGGTGTTTAATGAAACTGTACCTGATCATTTGAATCCAGAATCTTGTGTGCAGCTTGTCTGCAAATGTCTGTCATGGTAGTCAGTGACTTAGTAAGGGTGCTGCACAGATCAACCTGGTCAAGAAATAATAATAATAATCAGACCCGCAGATCGGGGGGGGGGGGGGGGGGTGAACTAAACACACACACACACCCCCACCTTTAATCGAAACAAGACTTTAAGTGCTAGGAACTCAGTCAAAAATACTAAGAACTAAGCAAAAAGCACCCCCCAACAGCAATTTTTTAGTAAAAGGACAATCTAAAATAGAAAACCCAGAAATTACTTTTTTTTAGTTTAAAAAAAAGTCAACTACTCCCCCTCCCTTTGAGGAGTACATCTCTACAGCCCTGATAATAATAACAGTAGTAGTAGTAGTAGTAGTAGTAATAATAGTAGTAGTAGTAATAATAGTAGTAGTAGTAGTAGTAGTAGTAGTAATAATAGTAGTAGTAGTAATAATAGTAGTAGTAGTAATAGTAGTAGTAGTAGTAGTAGTAGTAGTAGTAATAATAGTAGTAGTAGTAATAATAGTAGTAGTAGTAGTAGTAGTAGTAGTAGTAGTAGTAATAGTAGTAACAGAAATAGTAATAGTAGTAGTAGTAGTAGTAGTAGTAGCAGTAGTAGTAATAGTAGTAACAGAAATAGTAATAGTAGTAGTAGTAGTAGTAGTAGTAGTAGTAGCAGTAGTAGTAGTAGTAGTAGTAATAGTAGTAACAGAAATAGTAATAGTAGTAGTAATATTAATAATAGTTTGATACTGAGTAGTAATTTAGTAGTTATTGAGTAGTAATACCAATAGTAGTAGTAATAGTAATAATAGTAGTAGGGGAATATTGCGTTTAAAATCTCAATTTGTATGTTTTCATGTATACAAACTCCATCTCTCAAGATATAATCATGTATACAAACTCCAGCTCTCAAGATATAATCATGTATACAAACTCCAGCTCTCAAGATATAATCATGTATACAAACTCCAGCTCTCAAGATATAATCATGTATACAAACTCCAGCTCTCAAGATATAATCATGTATACAAACTCCATCTCAAGATATAATCATGTGTACAAACTCCAGCTCTCAAGATATAATCATGTATACAAACTCCAGCTCTCAAGATATAATCATGTATACAAACTCCAGCTCTCAAGATATAATCATGTATACAAACTCCAGCTCTCAAGATATAATCATGTATACAAACTCCATCTCAAGATATAATCATGTGTACAAACTCCAGCTCTCAAGATATAATCATGTATACAAACTCCAGCTCTCAAGATATAATCATGTATACAAACTCCAGCTCTCAAGATATAATCATGTATACCTACCTACTCCAAGATATAATTTTTATTTTCTGCTCATTCATTCCTCTAAGAACAGATGAAAAATAAACCAACATTTTATGAACTTTATTTTCTTCTTCAGCGTTCATTCTCAAACTCCCACTGGATCTCTCTTGGAACAGGACAATGGTCCTACTAGATTTCATTCTCAAACTCCCGCTGGATCTCTCTTGGAACAGGACAATGGTCCTACTAGATTTCATTCTCAAACTCCCACTGGATCTCTCTTGGAACAGGACAATGGTCCTACTAGATTTCATTCTCAAACTCCCACTGGATCTCTCTTGTAGCAGGACAATGGTCCTACTAGATTTCATTCTCAAACTCCCACTGGATCTCTCTTGTAGCAGGACAATGGTCCTACTAGATTTCATTCTCAAACTCCCGCTGGATCTCTCTTGGAACAGGACAATGGTCCTACTAGATTTCATTCTCAAACTCCCACTGGATCTCTCTTGGAACAGGACAATGGTCCTACTAGATTTCATTCTCAAACTCCCACTGGATCTCTCTTGGAACAGGACAATGGTCCTACTAGATTTCATTCTCAAACTCCCACTGGATCTCTCTTGGAACAGGACAATGGTCCTACTAGATTTCATTCTCAAACTCCCGCTGGATCTCACTTGTAGCAGGACAATGGTCCTATTAGATTTCCAGCAAGATGTAGTCCAGAGAATAGAAATGCATTGTCACCGTTTTATTTGCGACAATAGTCCGACATATCCGTCTTCGGCGGAGGAGCTTTATTTAAAATCAGGGGACTGTGCCATTCTATGTTGTGCTTGCCCTGCACAATTTTTGCTTTAAAAAAAAACCAGACATTAAGATAAAGAACAACATACCAACAAATGAGGTTGTAAATCATTCATCCGTGACCGTTTCAATCTTGTACAAGAGAACTTGATATCCAGATCAGCTTGAGTGAGTTGATGAATGTTGGCGACAGGTCCAGAGACAGCTAGTTGAGATCCGTCAGTGTTGACAGCTATAAGATAAGCAATGTGGGCAGACAGTTCAGAAAGGTGAATCACTGCAGTTGCCAGTTCTTGAGTTCGTTGACAGAATGGTTTCCATTGAATTTGTTTAGCATGCACCTGGAAGAGATGATAAAGTGGTCTTGTATAAAGGTGATTCTTTTTTTATTATTAAATTAACAAATGTTATCAAGAAACATCTTTATTTCAAGCAAAATGGGAGCAAAGAATAGTAGTTTACCTTCCACAAGATGCGACTAAGGAGGTCAAAGTGACTCAGCAGCCATGCTGAAGTCAGTTGTGTCTGCTTTTTTGTCCCTCTAATTTTAGCCACTATTGTAATCTGGGTTTTTCCAGGTTTGGGGCCTGCTCTTACAACTTTCCTCTAGCACAATTTGATCTGTCACAAGTTCTCTCCACTTCCCTGATTTGATCTGTCACAAGCTCCCTCCACTTCCCAGATTTGATCTGTCACAAGCTCCCTCCACATCCCTGATTTGATCTGTCACAAACTCCTTCCACTTCCCTGATTTGATCTGTCACAAACTCCCTCCACTTCCCTGATTTGATCTGTCACAAACTCCCTCCACTTCCCTGATTTGATCTGTCACAAGCTCCCTCCACTTCCCTGATTTGATCTGTAACAAACTCCCTCCACTTCCCTGATTTGATCTGTCACAAGCTCCCTCCACTTCCCTGATTTGATCTGTCACAAACTCCCTCCACTTCGCTGATTTGATCTGTCACAAACTCCCTCCACTTCGCTGATTTGATCTGTCACAAGCTCCCTCCACTTCCCTGATTTGATCTGTAACAAACTCCCTCCACTTCCCTGATTTGATCTGTCACAAGCTCCCTCCACTTCCCTGATTTGATCTGTCACAAACTCCCTCCACTTCCCTGATTTGATCTGTCACAAACTCCCTCCACTTCCCTGATTTGATCTGTCACAAGCTCCCTCCACTTCCCTGATTTAATCTGTCACAAGCTCCCTCCACTTCCCTGATTTGATCTGTCACAAACTCCCTCCACTTCCCTGATTTGATCTGTCACAAACTCCCTCCACTTCCCTGATTTGATCTGTCACAAGCTCCCTCCACTTCCCTGATTTGATCTGTCACAAGCTCCCTCCACTTCCCTGTAATCATGTCTTTTGACATCAGATCCCATTTACAGGCATCTTTAGAGTGAAGGAATGGTAGTTCCTTGGTTCTGTTCTTTCTATCGTCCATATTTCATATCTGTCGGTATAATCTGATTGCTTGTCTGTCTATCAGATGTTCTCTTCTCATCTCATCTCTCTGTCTATGTTCTCTTCTCATCTCATCTCTCTGTCTATGTTCTTTCAGCATTACATACAGTGCATAGGACAGAAACCAGAGCTCTCCAGTTCAAGCGATGCGATTCTACTGGGTGTAATCCTTGCATTTTGATGAGACTATTAGAAATGTGGTTTATTCGAAGAATGTTACACATTCCTTGGACAGCAAGGATTACTAATGAAGAATGGCTTAGAAGGATGGATATGAAAAGATGCATGATTGATAATATAATAAAAAGACAGTCAACATTTATTGGGTACATAATGAGAAGAGGAGGCATTGAAAATATAGAGACAACAGGAAAGATAGAAGGGAAAAGATCAAGGGGAAGACCGAGAGAAAAGATATTGGACAGTTTGACTAAATGGCTTCGATTGACGACACCAACAGAGATGATGACATATATAAGAGATCGATGTACATGGAGAAATATGATCACCAACGCCATTCGGTACGGCACTTGATGATTAGTCATACACTCTTTGATGGTTGTTCTACAAGAAGTTTTTCTTGGTCTTCCTCTTTTTCTTGCACCATCTGATACCTATTTAAATCCTTTTAGTGGTAGTCTGTTTTCATTCATTCTAAGTACATGTCCGATATATGTCCATCATTTTCTTCTTATTGTTGTAGAAACATATTGCTGTTTGGTGTCTTCTCTTATTTACTTGTTTGACTTGAATTCTTCCTGGCTATTTGATGTTCTCTGCTATGTTGGATGATGCTTTCGGAGATCTAGACCTGGGAGTAAACATCACCTTTTGCATAGATGTAAAATTGTTCAACCTTTTGGTGGCTCCGAGCAAAAACCAAAGTTAAATCACACACAATCAGGGATATCCTATTTGCTGATGTTAGTTAGTTAGTTTGTTCCTTTCATGCCACAAGCCACACATAGGGCAGAGGTTTTGGTTCTCCATATGATGCGGTCCGCTGCCTGCAGCTTTAGTTCCTGGATGGTCTTACAGCCTATTAATTCCCCTTCTTAAGAATGGTGTTGATCAAAGACTTAGAGGAGAACAAGCGGGCTTTAGACCTAACCATTCGTGTGTAGATCACATCTTCAATCTTAGAATTATTATAGAAAATTCAATTGAGTTTCAAAGTCCCTTGATAATTAACTTTATAGACTTTCAAAAGGCATTCGACAGTATACATCGATCTGCACTATGGGAGATTCTTAAAATCTATGGATTCCAGTTAAAATATATAAACATCATAAAAGCCCTTTATCATGAAGCTACCTGTTGCGAAAGAACAGAAACAGGAAATTCAGAATGGTTCAATGTCAACACAGGAGTCAAACAGGGCTATTATCACCAATGTTATTTGGAATAGCCATCGACTGGATCATGCGTAAAACCATTCAAGATGAAAAAGTGGGTATGCAATGGCTCAAAAAAGCACTTTAACTGACATTGTTTTTGCAGATGACAGCACATTATTAAACTCTACTCATCAACAGACACAAGATATAACAAAAAAACTATGCACACTCGCAGAGCAAATTGGCCTTCAGATCAACACGCCAAATCAAATATCATTTGCTGATGACTGTGCCCTAAATGCCAACACTGAGGCTGATCTACAATTTATTATAGACAATTCTCCAGTACCAACTTTAGACTTACCATTAACACATAGAAAACAGAAGTCATGTTACAACCAGCACTTGGCAAAAGCTATCTCGAGCCCTGCATGAAGGTAAATGGTGTAGCACTGAAAGTTGTGAATAGATTCACATATCTAGGCAGTACGTTATCACAAAATGTCAACGTTGATGATGAAGTGTATACAAGGATCGCCAAGACAAGCAGTACTTTCGGTAGATTGTACGCAAATGTGTGGCGTAGAAATGGCATTGACCTACAGACTATGTTGAAAGTTTACAGAGCAGTGGTACTTCCAGCGCTGCTATACGCTAGTGAAACATGGACTGTGTATAGACGTCATGTGAAAAAAAGTCAATCATTTTCATACAAATTGTCTCAGAAAAGTTATGAACATCAGATGGCAAGACAAGATTCCAGATACCACTGTCCTTGATAGAGCTGGCATCACCAGCATTGACACGATCCTGATGCAGTCACAGATTCGTTGGGCAGGTCTTTTGGTAAGTATGCCAGACCATCATCTGGCAAAGATACTTCTCTTTGGTGAACTGGAGAAGGGTACGTGATCTCAAGGAGGCCTAAAGAAGCGTTACAAGGACTCATCAAAGAATTCACTGAAAACCTTTGAAATAGACCACGATACATGGGAAGATCTTCCAAAAAATAGATGTACATGGCGTTCTACAATCAAAAAGAGCGCATCATCTTGTGAAAAGAGGAGAAATGCAGCAGCTCAACAGCGGAGAGCAGCTAGAAAGTCAAAGATAGACCAAGATCTGTCTACAGTGGTCATTCCATGTCCGAACTGTCCAAGGACATTTACAGCACGAATAGGGCTCATTAGCCATATACAAACTCATAATCAAGGACATAACTAATTTAATTTTCAAAAGTGGATGTAACATATGGTCATCATCATCATGTGATGGACAAACAACATTCCTGGCCAATACTTATGAGATTTTAAAAGAAACTAGCTTGATTCTGTTACCATTCTCCATACTGAATGTTTGTTTTATTCTCAAATCCTCCATTCAACACATGTGTCTTAATTATCTTGGGGACATTGATGGAAGAGAGGGGCCCCCCATACTGGAACTCCTACATAAACAAGTACCTCACTTTGTCCCCTGATCAAGTTACCTCAATCAAGTACCTCACTGTTAATCAAGTACCTCACTGTTAATCAAGTACCTCACTGTTAATCAAGTACCTCAATCAAGTACCTCACTGTTAATCAAGTACCTCAATCAAGTACCTCACTGTTAATCAAGTACCTCACTGTTAATCAAGTACCTCAATCAAGTACCTCACTGTTAATCAAGTACCTCACTGTTAATCAAGTACCTCACTGTTAATCAAGTACCTCCCTGTTAATCAAGTACCTCACTGTTAATCAAGTACCTCAATCAAGTACCTCACTGTTAATCAAGTACCTCACTTTGTCCCCTAATCAAGTACCTCACTGTTAATCAAGTACCTCACTTTGTCCCATAATCAAGTACCTCACTGTTAATCAAGTACCTCACTGTTAATCAAGTACCTCACTGTTAATCAAGTACCTCAATTAAGTACCTCACTGTTAATCAAGTACCTCAATCAAGTACCTCACTGTTAATCAAGTACCTCACTTTGTCCCCTAATCAAGTACCTTACTGTTAATCACGTACCTCAATCAAGTACCTCAGTTAATCAAGTACCTCACTTTGTCCCCTAATCAAGTACCTCACTGTTAATCAAGTACCTCACTGTTAATCAAGTACATCACTGTTAATCAGGTACCTCACTTTGTCCCCTAATCAAGTACCTCACTGTTAATCAAGTACCTCACTGTTAATCAAGTACCTCAATCAAGTACCTCACTGTTAATCAAGTACCTCACTTTGTCCCCTAATCAAGTACCTCACTGTTAATCAAGTACCTCACTTTGTCCCCTAATCAAGTACCTCAATGTTAATCAAGTACCTCACTTTGTCCCCTAATCAAGTACCTCACTGCTAATCAAGTACCACACTTTGACCCTAATCAAGTACCTCACTGTTAATCAAGTACCTCACTTTGTCCCCTAATCAAGTACCTCACTTTGTCCCCTAATCAAGTACCTCACTGCTAATCAAGTACCTCACTTTGACCCTAATCAAGTACCTCACTGCTAATCAAGTACCTCACTTTGACCCTAATCAAGTACCTCACTGCTAATCAAGTACCACACTTTGACCCTAATCAAGTACCTCACTGCTAATCAAGTACCTCACTTTGACCCTAATCAAGTACCTCACTGTTAGTTATACTATCATGTAGTATGTGGACTGATGGTGTAGTCCTGGGGCCAGCAACCTATGGCACGCGTGGCATGCCAAATAATTTCAAACGGCACGCAGACTCTTCACGTTTCCTGTATAAAGTTGCTTATAAATCAATTAGCAGGGTTTCCTCGCTCATTTCGGCACTTGGGCGTAGCAAGATACCAGCCGCAGACTTATCCAGAGTATTCTGTCGATATTGAGCAACTGGCCAAGACCATGCAAGGGCAAGGCTCCCATTAATAAAAAAAAATTTTTTAAAATCTTTCAAGAAACTATTTCTTTTAATATTGTTTACAACTTTACATATTATTGAATATCACTATATATTAATTAATTAAAATATAAAAATAAAATATATGGTAAAATAAGAATATTGGCCTCGACTTGTATAAAATGATATGTGATGTTGGCACTGTGAATAATTTGAAACCTTAAGTTGGCACACAGTTAGCAAAAGGTTGCCGACTCCTGAGTTGTACTATCATGTAGTATGTGGACTGATTGCGGGCACACCGTTAGCAAAAGGTTGCCGACCCTTGAGTTGTACTATCATGTAGTATGTGGACTGATTGCGGGCACACCGTTAGCAAAAGGTTGCCGACCCTTGAGTTGTACTATCATGTAGTATGTGGACTGATTGCGGGCACACAGTTAGAAAAAGGTTGCCGACTCCTGAGTTGTACTATCATGTAGTATGTGGACTGATTGCGTAGTCCATTCTTGGGGGTCATACTTTATTCTTCCAAACCTTTGCCAAACCTTTGTGCAGAGTGCAACGGTGAGGGCGGTAGATTCTTCTTCTGCATTGAACTGGTATACTGTCACATTCTAGGGATACCCCCTGTATCCGTCCATTGTCTTATGATACTTTGTGATCCACACTTGAATATTAATTCCAAACATAAAATTAATTTAGACTTTGAAAAAAAAAAACTTTTACTATCAATTTGAGTCTTATTTAAAGAAAGTTCCTAAAACAGCACACGACTTCACGTTTTTGTTTCTATTAGTTTAAATATGCAAATGACACTGTTCTTTTAGCAGAAAGTGAACATGAACTACAAAGACTAATAGATCAAGTCAATAAATCAAGTAATGAATATGGACTGGATATAAACATTCAAAAAACAAAAACCATGATAATCAGCAAAGACACAGAAGAACAGGAGGTAAACATAAACATACAGGGAGAGAAACTACAACAAGTAAAACAGTATCAATATCTTGGACACATAGTCCCAAATGATGGCAGATGTGAAACAGAAGTTAAAAGGAGAATAGGAATGGCTAAAAGTACCTTCAATGACATGAGGAAATTAGTAATATCTAAACAAATTACAAACAAGTTAAAAATGAGAATTATAAAATGCTACATCTATTCCATATTAATGTATGGCTCAGAAACATGGACACTAAATAAACAATTAGAAGACAAAATTGATGCCTTTGAGATGTGGGTATATAAAAGAATAGGGAGAACATCATGGAAAGAGAAGAAAACAAATAAAGAGGTGCTAAAAACACTTAATATGAAGAAAGAACTACTAAGAGAAATAAAGATCAGGCAAATAAAATACTTTGGACACATTAAAAGACATGACACCCTATTGAAGACCTTACTTGAGAGTAAAGTCAGAGGGAAGCGAGCAAGAGGTAGGCAGAGATACAAGTGGGAGAGTAACATCACACGATGGACAGGTTACAGTCTAGCAGAGTGCACCACCAGGACAAGAGACAGGAGATGTTGGAGATACATTGCAGCCAACCTTCGTTGCGGAGACGGCACTTGATGATGATGGTGATGAGTTTAAATATATTATCGTAATGGTTCATTACAGGTCAGCCCAAAAAGTATAAGGATGCAGTTACACCAACATACTATGTTTTTGCAGAAACTCAGCTAAATTAACTATTAAGTACTGTCAATTATTTTCACTGGAAGTTTGAGATTTCAGACAATACAATCACAGTTATGGCCAATGACACAAGACTAGTCACTTTGATACCGTGTCCCTGCAGATACCATAACTACAGACACACATCCTGTGTATATGGTCCAGCAATAACATCAGATGGTTATATATCTTCCTTCATTAGACAAAGGCGTTGGACTTACATCGGCCATGTTCTCAGAATGAACAGGCTAAGAATTCCCCAGCAATCACTATATTGGGTGCCACCTGGAGTAAGAAGAAGAGGGAGACCTAGAGAAACTCTACGAAGAACCATTAATAGAGAAGGCATGTCAATGAACCTAAACAACACGCAACAATTGAAAGACCTGGCAACACAAAGACAGAAATGGAAAGCTATGGTTTCTGCCCTATGCGCCGCCTATGGCCCTGGAGGAACATAACATAACAATAACATCAGTTGAGTAACAACTTTTAAACTTTCAGCAACCGTATGTCTATATTACATGCTAACATCCTGAACCGTATCTCTCTGGGGTTCATATGCCATTACCAATACATTCACCGTTACCCGTACACCGTAAATCACAATCGTTGGCAGTCAGTTTAGGTGGACATACGTTCGAGCTGACTTCATCAATACGGAGAACAATCTATAGAATGCAGTATATAGTCAAGTAAACATTCATTGTAAACGTGTATGACTTGACCTCCTGTCGTGTTGTGATTATAGGTTGGGATAATAATAATAAAAGACAACCCTGATGTCTTTGATTTCACGTATCATTCAGGCTACAGACTAGCAGAGTGCACCACCAAGACAAGAGACAGGAGACGTTGGAGATACGTAGCAGCCAACCTTCGTTGCGGAGACGGCACTTGATGATGCTGATCAATAAAGCGAGGCACAGGAACACTAAAACGACAGGCTGGTCACAGGTTGGTCACTAACTGAACAAGCAACTGTACTCACCATCTTTCTTGTTATTCCTTTTTTTCTACGTCATTCCGTTTCTATGTCTCACGTCATCATTAAATTTCTGCTAGTTAATTCTAACTCTACCAAAACTCTCTAACAAATTTAATGCGCTTTTGTACAGGAATGGGGCTGTTACACCCCCCACCCCCGTGTCAGGTTTTAATGACCCATCTCACTCCATCTAAGCTGAGTTCTGATTCTGTTTTGCTGATATTCGTGGCATTTTCTGAGCTTTTAATTGTTCTTCATACATTTCCTGTCAGTATTCTTTCCAGTATATCTTCATTTTCTGTCAATGTGTTTCCCTGTTTATCTTTTCTGATGGTTATTGCTGGTTTGAAATCACCTTCTTCTTGATTCTTGATTAGAAAACTGGCCTCACAGCATGTGGGGCATTCCCATAAGTGCTCCTCCCTCTGTTCCAGCAGCCATTCGACTCGATGGTGTTTCGAGTCCAATGCAGCTGAAACAGATGTCGACATCAGGGAACAACTCTGGCCCTTGCGAAAGGTTTCTTTGTTTGTAACTAGTTCAAGCACAACGTTGGCCTGTTGGAACAACATGGTAACTGTTATCAAAGGTTATGACCATGGGATTGTATAGATGATGTGCCATGAAGCTTCTATAAGAAGATAACCTCAATATAAAGGCATGTCATCTACTAAGGTTTTCTGTTGTATGGTTGGTTTGTCTAGTGAGCCATTTATGAGACTCACAGATGCACCTGTGAATCACCTGTTACAGCTCTCACCTCTCTCAACATACTATCACTTTTTCCTTCATCAACTCCATCCAGCAGCATGTCTTCGTTCCAGTCTATATTCTTTTTTTGTCTTTTCTTTTGCTTGTCCTAATTTTCCTGGTAAGTTCTTTATATTTAGTGTCATTTGCCCCATCGAGGCCAGAACCTTGAAGTGGTGATGGGGCTTAGTTCAGCCATCAGAGGCTGGAAACTAAGACTGGTCGGGCACTCCCACTCGAGCAGGACCATAGTCCGGCCCAAGTAAGCAGAGTGCTGAAGACGGAGGCAACCAGCCAAAAGGCGCACAGATAATCAGGTTGCCATGCATAAAACACAATGGAAACATGTCTGCATCTAATAAACGTTATGGTGCCTGCCCTGTGGCGGACGTTCAGGCAGGGACGGTGCCGGGCCCTATACCTCGAAAGGGCCCAACCTCAGTTACTGGAAGTCCTTCTCAATTGCCCCGAGGAGCCAGGAGGCAAGGGAATAGAGCTACTGGCCAAACAAACAAACGACCAATAAAAATAATGCACTGGAATGCTGAGGGTGTCAACAGTAAAAGAGATGGATACAGCAAAAAATTGGAACTTGAAAATGTCCTCAGTGAAGAACAAGTTAATATATGCTGTATCCAAGAAACACACCTCAGCAGCGACATAGCCTTCAAAATCAGAGGCTACCAGTGCTACTGATCTGACCGAAAAGACAGGCGAAAGGGTGGAATTCTGACACTAGTTAAAAACAATATCAGCGCATGTCAGCTGGAAGTATACATGGACGGGGCAGAATACCAGATGCTCCACCTAAAAACAGACAGTGCAGAATTCCATCTCCTGAACTACTACTGCCCAAATGATAAACCATTGGCACTAGACACAATTCCAGACAAAGAAAGGCTTATGGTGTGTGGTGACTTCAACAGCCACTCTCAGAGCTGGGGCTACGATCATATCGACAAGAGAGGTGAGGAACTTGAGAGCTGGCAGGATGAAAATAATCTCATTCTTATTAACCAGCCAGCTGACTCACCAACCTTCTACTCGAGAGCATGGCACACCACCTCTACACCAGACCTGGCATTCTACTCACCAGGCCTGGAATGGAACATCACGTGTCGTTGGAAAGCAGCTTGGGGGTAGTGACCACAGACCAGTATTTCTGGAAATTCACAATGAATATATCAAGGACAGCAGCACGCTCACTAGGTGGAACTATAAGAGGGCAGACTGGAAAATGTACCAGCATTTAACCAGTGTTCTAGCTAAGGACATGAACTTGGACAAAGACATCAATAGAGCAGTGAGTGAATTTAATAGATGTATACTACATGCTGCTAGTAAAACCATACCCAGGGGGGCACGCAAAAACTACAAACCCTACTGGAATGATGAACTGGAAAAGCTGCAAAATGAGATGGAAACATCTAGACAGCAGGCTGAGAACAGACCTAGCCAAGAACATCACAACAAATATCAGCAAACAAAGGCTAAATTTCAAAGAGCCAAGTTACAAGCCAGACGGAACAGCTGGAAAGAAAAAACAGAGTCGTTGAACCTAGAAAGAGATACTAGGAAATTATGGAAACTTGTAAAACAACTAAATGATGAAGGTACAGGGAGAAATACCAGGATCACACTTTATAAAGATAAAAACATTTTAACAGGTAAACATGCAGCTGATTACTTTGCAGATTCCTTTGCAGAAGACAATAATGTCAAAGTCAGCCCAGACAAACAACAGGAGGTTCGAGTGAACCAGCAAAACATTGGACAAGACGAACCTATACCTGAAGTCATGGAGGCACCAATCACAATGAGAGAACTGGAGCATGCAATATCCAAATTGAAAATGAAAAAGTCCCCTGGAGCTGATGGAGTGTCCAATGAAATGATTAGAAACCTGGGAATTGCAGCAAGAGCAAAGCTGCTGCAAATCTTTAACACAAGCTGGTCCACAGGTAATGTACCACAGGCATGGAGAGAAGCAATAATGATACCTCTCCTCAAATCAGGAAAAGATGGCAACACAGTCTCCAACTACAGGCCCATCAGCCTCACAAGCTGTCTATGCAAAACAATGGAACGCATTATCAATCTTAGGATGCAGTGGTACCTTGAAAGTGAAAACCTTCTGGTATCACAGCAAGCAGGTTTCAGACAGTGCTACTCTACTGAAGATCAGGCAACCTACCTCTCCCAAGAGATTGAGGATGCCTTCCAAGATAAGAAACTGGTACTAGCAGCATGGATAGACCTCAGGAAAGCATTTGATAAGGTCTGGAAAGAAGGGCTCCTAAAGAAATTGCGAAATTGCAGGGTTAGCTCAAGAATGTACAAATGGGTAAAAGCATACCTGCATAATAGAAGAGCCAGGGTACAATTAGATGGTCGCAAAAGCAAGAAAGTCCTACTGCGTCATGGAGTCCCCCAGGGAGGAGTCCTGTCACCCACACTTTTCTTGGTTTACATCAATGACCTAGTTGCTAAACTACCACATGGGATCAAAGTGGCAATGTATGCTGACGACCTGGT
Source organism: Meghimatium bilineatum (assembly GCA_034231615.1). Lineage (NCBI taxonomy): Eukaryota > Metazoa > Mollusca > Gastropoda > Stylommatophora > Philomycidae > Meghimatium > Meghimatium bilineatum. Next base: position 2,953,798 of record CM067302.1, read on the forward strand.
GATCTGGTGCACGGAAGAACATGCGACAGTGGCCACTAAACAAATACAAAGAGCTATCGATGCCTTAACCTTATGGGCAAATAGATGGTGTGTCAGCATTAACACAGATAAGTGCAGCACTACACTCTTTACCCTCTCACCAAAACAAAAAGCCGGTCATATCAAGATAGACGGAGAGCTCTTGAAAGAAGACAAACAACCAACATACCTCGGAGTTACTTTTGATGATAAGCTGACATGGAAGCAGCACATAAACAAAGCAACAACAAAAGCCAGGAGGAAGTTAGCTATCCTGAGAAAACTAAGTGGAACCACATGGGGAGCCAGTGGGAATATACTCAGTAAAGTTTACCAGCAAGGCATAAGACCACACCTGGAATATGGTTCAGCTGCGTGGTGTCCTGCATCAAACACCACATTACAAGATCTAGATAAAGTGCAAAACCAGGCACTTAGAATAATGTTGGGAGCAATGAAATCAACACCCATAGCAGAGATGCAGAAAATGGGAAGAATGCAAACACTTGGCGAACGCAGAGACACAAAAGTACTAATTCAAGCGGAAAAGTTTCAGTGTATGCCAAGTCATCCAATGAAGGAAAGATTCCAAAACCTAGCAATGGGGCGACTGAAAAGAAGCAGCTTTATCCATCAAGCTAAACGACTCCGTAGACAACTTACAGACCTACCTGAAGTTGACAGCCCCTTAAGGTCTGTACCAGAACAAACCCCATAGAGTGAAAGGCATGGAATGCCAATATACATTCAGACCCATGTGAAAGGAATACTAAGCGAGGACGAACAGAACAGTGTGCAGCGGAGGACAGCCACCCTCAGTTTCCTGGACGAGGAATATCCACAAGATATATGGGTCAGAGTATACACAGATGGGTCAGCACAGAATGCTGTGAGGAATGGAGGTGCAGGTGTATATATAGAATATCCACACAAGCCTAGAGATACAATCAGAACACCGACAGGAAAATTCTGCAATAATTATGATGCAGAAATCCAGGCAATTACTGTGGCAGCTAAAAAACTGCTGAACTCCAACTCTGACCTACAGCCTGTGGTATTCCTGACAGATGCAAGGTCAGTGCTTCAAGCTCTCCAGTCTGGAAAACTAACAGACTTGAAAAAACTACTTAGCGAATTGTCTTACCAGTATAGGGTAACCATGCAGTGGATACCCTCTCACTGTGGAATACCAGGAAATGAAAAAGCAGACCAACTGGCTAAGGAAGGTGCTGCCGAAGATCAACCAGATATACCAATCACCTACCATCAGAAAAAACAGATGATCAAGTCAATAAGAAAGCCACAAACACCAACACAAGATGACTATCACATTATGAACAGATCAGAACAAGTTATAATTCTACGTCTCAGAACAGGACACAACCGACTCCGCAGTCACATGTATACAAAGTTCAAGATTGGCAACACGGCCATGTGTACATGTGGACAGGCAGCACAGAGTGCCAAACATATACTTCAAGAGTGTTCTGAGCATGAAACGCTGAGGCAGACATATTGGCCAGAGGAAACAACACTGGAATCAAAGCTCTATGGGACACTGTATGAACTACAAAAGACAGTGAGTTTTATTAAGGAGACAGAATTGCAGATATAGACATGTTTCAAGTGAACGAAAGAAGAAGAAGAAGTGTCATTTGCAGTGTGTTTTGTTTCATTTAAAGCATGTTTTGTTGGTTTCATTTAGAGTGTGCTTTTTTCGTTTCATTTAGTGTGTTTTTATTGCCTTCATTTGTCATATTTTTTTTTTCCAATTAATTTGAGTGTTTCTTCTGAGAAGTAGAATTCTTTCTTGGTAATTTTTCTGGGTATCAGATTTTCATATAATGTGTCCATGTCTTGAACTTGTGCTGCTGTTGTTGGTTGATATACTTTTAATGTTTAGCACGCTGTGTATACATTTTGGGGGAAGCATTTCATGGAATTTGGCATATATTGATCGCTGAAGCCGAAATCTACCGCCCGGTTCGCTAAACCTGAAAACCCAATGAAAAAATTGAGATCCGAATAATTTGTAACTTTTTGACAGAATCCGATGGCAACATTGAGTAGAAATTTTACTGCCATTTTGTTTAACCTTCAGAAAGCTAAGGGTGGTACTAGCTTAGTTTTGACGAAAGGTGTCTGGGGCCACCTATAAACAAGGCGTGTTTATATGACGTAGCACAGCCTTATATGGTAATGCACATAAACTGGGACATGCGCAGATGAAGCCTATTCATTTGCACTTTAGATAGAGGTAATTTTAGTGACACTGAGTCTTTCGGAAGCATGGATATGGACATTCTGAAAGATTAAAAATTTGCATGTCCCTTCGGCATATAGCCATGATTGGCGTAGCGACTTCGATGAAATTGTTGGACATATAGGCCTAGCTGATAACGTTAGTGTGTTAGACGTGTTTTGAGAGGTAAGTTGATTTTTAGAATAGAATATAGTATTGATCACGCTGATTTCATGATTTAGATGGTGAATATCGACTGTGTTGGAGCGATAAAAAATTACTAGGTCTATCTTTCAGATAACGATTTATGGCAAATCTATGAGGTTCATTCATTCTTACCAGTGACATTATGATGATTTGACAATGAAACCACATAAATACTATTTGAATTAGGTTTATTTTACAAGGTTCCCACTTCAGAAAATATAAAAACCATAGATAAGTAATTTTTTAATAATTTTTTTTCCTTTTTTCTGTTATAATTTCTTTATTTTTTGGTGAAAAATCTTCATTACTACTTTCTAATACGTCTGGTATCACACACACATGAAAAAATATTACACCAATATATGCAGTATTCAATTCTTTATTTATATGTACAAATATTAATTAATTATCTCTAACAACAAAAAAGTTATTGAATTTTTAAAACAGCCACAATCAATAACACAAATTCTCAAAAAAGAATTCAGTGGCAGGGGGGAAGTTTTTTAATTTGTAAACACAGCTTGCTAAAGGTTAAATTGGCGCTAAAGCCGATATGAAGTGATTTTGTCATGGAAATTCGAGGAATTTGTGGTTTTCATCGTGTTGAAGCGACAAGACAATGAATCGTGTTTATTATACTATTTGCTAATAGTATATTCAGTGAAATCAATGAAACAGCTGGAAATTTGCAAATTATCAAAGGTGAGTTCTTCATTTGTTATTATCAAAGTATTCTACAGTGTTTCCATTATGTTAAATATATAATATTCAACAGACTTCACTGCTTACGATCAATCAAAAATACGGTAGGTCTAGATTGAGATAGGTCTAAATTTGACTTTATCATTTTCTCACACGTCTCGTATCACACACACACAAACAAAACTTACACCAATATATGCAGAATTTAATTATTTATTTATATGTGCAAATATTATTTAAATATCTGTAACAACGAAAAAGTTATCGCGATTTCAAAACAGCCACCGACGATTGCGTAACATTTGCGAAAACCAATGACGTGGCAGTCAGCGACAAAGGAGAATATTACATAATTGTAAACTAGCGTGCTAAAGGTTAAGATTATAATGTTCTTGGCTCTTCTGTTTAGCCTGAAAGTCAGTACCTGATGAATTATATATACAAAAATAGCGATGATAACTACGATCAAGCACCTACCTGTGTTGCAATATCTCTAGACAATATTAACATCCTGTTCAGCTGTCCAATCACTTTATCCCGAAACCGAATGAAATTCTCTTTAGTCACAGCCAAATCGTCCGGACGTGTGAACACAGGTCGCGGAATGCAGGAGATAAGTAGCAGCTCCGAGACTGTCTGGATTCGAGTATGAGACTCATCAAATACAAGAACAATACTGCGAGCATTATCACTCATCATAGCCAGACTGGACACTACAGCTAAATGGTCATTCTTGACTTGACTTGAGCAAAAGACAAGAATAAACATTGTATCACATAATTGAAGATCAAATTTTGTTGGGAAGTTGAAATAGTACATGGATTTAGAAACTAATGTACAGTATTAGTTTTTTGGTACAGTTAGTAAATGTTGGAATAGTGCATGGATTTGCAGTGCTTGTATTTAGTCTGTTTTCATTCATTCTAAGTACATGTCTGGTTGGTTGGTTGCTGATCCAGTGGTCCATGCCCTTTGACCTAATGACATTATATTGCTGGGAAGTCTGTGGATTTTCGGCCCGCCCCAGGACAGAGCCAGAGAATAACTATCACACCTTCAGGAAGGTAGGTTTCAACCTATGCACTGCTCCTAGCCACTGTAGCCAAGATAAGGTTCACTGTGCTCATTTCCCGCCACCAATTGACTACTGGTTATGCCGTAGTAGCTCCAGACATGCAATCAAATGTCCAAGTCAAAAGGATTGTCACGTCCTGAGTCACTGTGCCTCTATGATGGGTTTCAGCCATAGGAAAAAACAGTGATGTCAGTTTCCTCCTCCCCAGTGCTGCACAGTACATCTCTGGTTCCCTCCCAACCACAGAGGGTGCATACATATATATTCAGGTAAACATGAAACACGTTTAAACAACAAAATAAAAGCATAATTTGTATAGATGGCGTGCCATGAAGCTTCTATAAGAAGATAACCTCAATACACGGCATGTCATCAACTAAGATTTTCTGTTGCATGGGTGGTTTGTCTAGTGGACCATTGGTGAGACCCACAGAACATGTCTGGTATAAGTCCATTGTTTTCCTTATTGTTGTAGAAACATATTGCCATTTGATGTCTTCTCTGACTTGCTTGTTTGACTTGAATTTTTTCCAACCGATATTCAAGAGTTTTTAAAGACATTTATTACCAAATGAATTTAATTTTATGTCATCCTTATTAATGTAGTTCTGGTCATCCACTGGTTTTCGTCCTTATAAAGATCTTTTAGTTGAAATTAAACGCATGCAGTTGCGTCTGAGGGTCCCACCAATGGCCAACTAGACTAACCAGCCATGCAACAGAAAACCTTAGTAGATGACATGCCGTTATATTGAGGCTCTCTTATGGAAGGTTTGTAGAATGTCATCTATACAATTATCAACCTTCTCTGAGTAGAAGGTTCCTTCAATAGGCATTGCACTAAGCTGAAGTCTCCTGGGTATAAAAGAAAGCTCAGAAAAACCTCCCCACGGCACATAACAAGTAAGAGCTAATCGCTCACAATTCCTGGGGTTTCTCAATCAATCAGTCACAATTTTTTTCTTCTTCTTCTTTCGTTCACTAATAATGTCTATATCTGCAGTGTTGTTTCTTGTATAAATTGGACAGTGTTTTCCATTTCTTGTTTTGTACCATAAAGTTTAACATTCATTGGTGTATCAGAAGGCCAGTATGTGCATCTTAATGTGTCATAGTTTGCACATTCTTGAAGGATATGTTCTGAAGTCTGGTTGACTTGTCCACAATTACACTTTGCTGTTGTGCCAATTTTAAATTTTGTATACATGTGGCTGTTTAATCTATTGTGTCCAGTTCTCAGTCGAAATATGATGACCTGTTCTTGTCTATTAAGTAGGTGGTAGTCATCCCATGGAGGTAAGTTGGGCTTTCGTTGTGCCTTTATCATGGATTTCTTTTGGTGATAGCTGATTGGTACATCCGGTTGCTGCATGTTCGCACCTTCCTTGGCGAGTTGATCAGCTCTCTCATTTCCTGCTATTCCACAGTGTGATGGAATCCATTGCAGTATAACTCTATACCTATTTTGTACTATGGACAATACCTCTTTTAACTCTGGATGTTTATTGGATTGTAATGCCTCTAGTACTGACCTTGCATCTGTAAGTATTACAATAGGGTGTGAGGTCCTGTCCAATGTTAACAGTTTCTCTGCAGCTGTATAAATAGCTTTGACTTCAGAGTCATAGTTGTTGCAGTAATTCCCTGTTGGTATACAAGTGGTATCAGTGGTGCCATCTGGGTATATTACATATACACCACTTTCTCCATTTTTTACTGCATTCTGTGCTGATCCATCTGTATATACTCTGGTCCATAGATCACTTGGGTAAACATCATCAAGGAAACTGAGAGCTGCTACTCTTTTCTGCAGATTATTCTGATGTTCATCCCCATGCACACCTGCTACTGTTGTTTTGATGGTCACTGGTAGGCATGTCTGTTTTTCCCATGGGGTGTGTTCTGGTTGAGATGTCAGTGGTATTGTTACCTCTGGTATATCCGATGCCTGTCTACGTAGACGCTATCAGTCACAATGAATGTGCTTGTGTTTCATTCTTCCTCTTCTTAATTGTTCGTACTGTGTGGGTGTTGGTTATCATGTCTTTCCACTGCCTTCTATTTCATGTGCTGTCAATCATTTCTCCTTATATTTCAAAAGTGGATGTAACAGATGGTACAATAGTTAACTACACACAATAGTTAACAACACACAATAGTTAACAACACACAATAGTTAACAACACACAATAGTAGTTAACAACACACAATAGTAGTTAACAACACACAATAGTTAACAACACACAATAGTTAACAACACACAATAGTAGTTAACAACACACAATAGTTAACAACACACAATAGTAGTTAACAACACACAATAGTAGTTAACAACACACAATAGTAGTTAACAACACACAATAGTTAACAACACACAATAGTTAACAACACACAATAGTAGTTAACAACACACAATAGTTAACAACACACAATAGTTAACAACACACAATAGTTAAAGGTCTAAAAAATTTAATTTGTTTTGGTGATAGTATTTTCAACGTTGTCTTTATAACTATAGTTACTAAATGTCTAGTAGGTCTAAGTACAGTCATCCCTCGATACTTCGAGGTTCATTTATCGCGGCCTCAGTACATCGCGGATTTCTAAAAACATATTTACAGTATGTACACTTTAGTTACATCTACATATGTTACACACACTTTAGTTACATCTACGTATGTTACACACACACACGTACCATATTTATATTATTTATACATTATTTTATATATGTTATTTATACTATTAGTATTTTATTTACAAGTTTGAAACTATTCTTTAATGTTCTAATGATAACATATGCACTTATATGGTTTCATATACACTTATTGATATTACACATACACAAAATATGTACGTGTGTTAAAAATGAGAGGATGACACTACTTCACGGTTTTTCACTTATCGCGGCAGGTTCTGGTCCCTATTAACCACGATAACCGAGGGATGACTATATAACACTCCACATGAGTGTACACTATATTATTAGTATAATTATACTATTAGTTCGTTAGTTATTCCTCTAGGGTCAAAGACGTCACATAGGGTGGGTGTCATAGATTTCCATGTCTCTCGTTTCATTGCAATTTGCTTTAGATCTTTATTTTTTCTGATATCGATGGTGAAATATTATCTTGTAATAGTTTTAGGCAAAGTTTCTTTTGGTCTTCCTCGTTTTCTCTTTTCCTTTGGTGACCACATCAAAGCTTGACAGGGGAGTCTAGTATCCATTTGTAGTGCGTGTAATTCCAGCAACGATTATACTATTTTATTACTATTAATAAAGTAATACTAGGACTAATAAAATGTATAAATATTGTTATACGGAAATTTATCCTATTTGTAACTTATAAAATTTAAGGTAGAGGCGTAATTAACTTAAATGGCCTAATCCTAATCTACTAACTTAACTAAACTAAACAAAACAGTTTTTTCAAACACTAATTCAGGATTTCCGACATCAATCAAGATGATAGTAGCATACCTTTGACTAGTAATTCAAGCCTATATATTTGATAGAAATGTAAGGTATATGTTCCTTCATCTCATGGATTTGATGAAGTTCTAATTCATCGTTCCAGCTCAATCAGCTGTTGGTTTAGTTGACAAGTTCTGCGATTTATTTCGTACGTGATCTTTCGTTTTTCGATTACTCTTTACTTGGAAGTTCAGAGTACCCGAAATCGGAAAATAATCGCCCGTGTGTTTCCGAGGTACGAAAGGGGAGCAAAGAATAGCAACACTGTTTACCTTCAACGCATGTCGTAAAAGGCGACAAAGGAGGGGATGAAATGGAGTTGGCTGTCCCATCCCATATTGGGTCAGTGACCCAAAGCCATGCTGAAGTCGGATGTGTAAGACAGAAAGGCGCAGATATCAAAGCAATGATGTAAACCATGACACAACGCATTCCGTTCTCCGGACTACATCTTGCTAATCTGCAGGAGTTTGAGAACGAACGCAGAAGAAGACGGAAAAGAATAGGAATCAGTGATGAAATAAGAAGAAAAATAAAGTTAACATATCAGGGAAGACCAAAAACAACGCTCAGAAGAACATTTATGAATGAATTAAAATCAACACGCATAAATGTACAAGACCTGCAATCCTTGGCAACTGACCGACAGGTATGGAGAACTATGACATCCGCACTATGTGTCACATTTGGCAAAAGAGGGACTGCCTGACTAACCCATATCATTTAGTGAAACCGTAGAAGTGTTAGATGTTAGCGATCTAATATTTCAGTGGCTCTGCTATATGAGGGCGATAGCCATCTCCTCTCACTCACAGTATTTACTTTCTGGATTAATCCGGTAGACTTTTATGTAAGCTGGGTCGACCCATTGCGATCTGAAAAACGTTTCCGCCTCTCATAGCGCGTATGCGAAATAAATTCAAGTAGGAAGCATGAGTGTAGATAAAAATAATTCTTACAGCTGACGGGAATGGGTTGCAGAGACGAAGAAGTGAGCACCTGCTCACTTCACTCGCCAGAACCAGGACTCTTGTCGTCTACAGTAGGGTCTCTCGTGCATGTATTGACATTGTTTTTGTTGTTTTGTTTTTGTTGTTCGTCCATCACAAGTGATGATGACCATTTGTTACATCCACTTTTGAAAATTCAATTTTAGTTATGTCCTTGATTATGAGTTCGTAGATGGCTAATGAGCCCTATTCGAGCTGTAAATGTCCTTGGACAGTTTGGACATGGAATGACGACTGTAGACGGATCTTGGTCTATCCGTGACTTTCTAGCTGCTCTCCGCTGTTGAGCTGCGCATTTCTCTTCTTTTCACAAGATGATGCGCTCTTTTTTAATTTTAGAACGCCATGTAGATCTATTTTGTGCAAGTTCTTCCCATGTATCGTGGTCTATTTCAAAGGCTTTCAGTGAGTTCTTTAACGAGTCCTTGTAGCGCTTCCTTTGGCCACCTTGAGATCGTATACCCTTCTCTAGCTCACCATAGAGAAGTATCTTTGCCAGACGATGGTCTGGCATACGCACCAAATGACCTGCCCAACGAATCTGTGTCTGCATCAGGATCGTGTCAATGCTTGGGATACCAGCTCTATCAAGGACAGTAGTATCTGGAATCTTGTCTTGCCATCTGATGTTCATAACTTTTCTGAGACAATTTGTGTGAAAATGATAGTTTTTTTCACATGACGTCTATACACAGTCCATGTTTCACTAGCGTATAGCAGCACTGGAAGTACCACTGCTCTGTAAACTTTCAGCTTAGTCTGTAGGTTAATGCCATTTCTTTGCCAAACATTTGCGTACAATCTGCCGAAAGTACTGCTTGCTTTGGCGATCCTTGTATACACTTTATCATCAGCGTTGGCATTTTGTGATTGTAAATTGTAAAGCAAGGGATTAGACAGCTGTTCAAGACACTCTTGTTGATAGCGCGATAGACGCCCTGATCAGCGGCTTCCTGTTAGTTTATATATGATAAACGTTCTCTTAGTCAGTTTACGTATATCTTCCTATTAGTTTACGTATATATTTCTATTAGTTTACGTATGATTAGTAGGTAGGTGTTAGGTATGTTGATTATCCTCTTCGCACACAGGACAAGTCCATATCTCCGCTTCAGTAAATCTCTCAGGGTATAACGGGTGATGGTTCAGGTTCTCTGTTGGTTCACTGCTCTTTTTGAAATCTTTGCCAGGGGTTCTCTATGGGCCACGTCCATCCTCACTCCCAATTCGCGCATTCTCCATATTGACTCATGCTCATTCATCTCAAAATTCTCTGATCGTGAGGATTCACGAAGAGCAATGAGTATTTCAGCTCGGTCCATAGGATGACCGTCTGTTGTGGTGGCGAGGCTAGCTAATTGGTCGGCTCGTTCGTTTCCCTCCACGCCCGCATGTCCGGGGACAAAAATAAGCGTGAGCCTTCGTAGTGATGCACGCATTTCTGCTCTCTCAAATTACTCCGCCCATTCCCTACGTACGTCACCTGTTTTGACTTTCTGAATCATATTCAGAGACTCACGTAGTATGCACGCATGGGAATAGGTTTTCTCTTATCAGTTTACATTATATCTTCCTATTAGTTTACGTATATCTTCCTATTAGTTTACGTATATCTTCCTATTAGTTTACGTATATCTTCCTATTAGTTTACGTATATCTTCCTATTAGTTTACGTATATCTTCCTATTAGTTTACGTATATCTTCCTATTAGTTAGTTCACATATGATACGGGTTATGTTAATCTTTTTACATGTCATGTTGATCAGTTTGTCATGTCATAGACTACACGTTCTGTAAATCGGATTACATGTGATAAGCTTCCTTGTTTCTTGTTGATAAGCTTACGTTTGATAAGCGTCCTCTTTGATAACACGTGATATTAGTCCGTTGAAATGTGATTAAGCATCTAGTTGGCCTAGTTGCACGTGATTAACCTTTTATTAATATGTTTACACGTGATAAGTGTCCTGTTAATAAACTGACATGTGATAAGTGTTATAGTAGTCAGTTTACAACAGGAAGCAATATCATAATTTCTTTATGCATGTGAAACATGGACAGTGCGAGTATAGGTCTACGTCAGACACGCTAGAAGACTAAATCACTTCCATCTAAACTGCCTTCGTAAGAAAATCAACATCCATTGGTGGCATAAAATACCAGACAGTGAAGTATTGATGGAATTTAAGTCTGTATGCTTACGAACTTTTATTTTTCCGGTTGCAACATACGGCTGTGAAACATGGACTCTAAGTAAAACAGCGGAAAAGAAGATCAACGCCTTCGAGCTGAAATGCTACAGAAAGATACTTAGAATATCATGGAAGGATAAAATCAGAAACTCAGATATTATAAACACACTGAATATTCCAGAGTGTTGGTTACTAAACACAATAAGAAAAAGAAAACTACGCCTGTTTGGTCATATAAAGAGACATAACTGTTTAGAAAGACAAATAATGGAGGGAAGAGTACCCGGGTAGAGGAGAAAAGGCAGACCAAGAAGACGATGGACTGACGACATTAAAGATAACATGAATACATCGCTAGAAAATGCAAGCCACATCGCCCAAGACAGAGAGAGTTCATTGGGAAGACAACGTTCTGGAAGGAATACATCACATGAATATGCTTACAGACTTGATTCTGTAATCAAGAATCAAGTCTGTAAGCATATGCCTACATACATTGTTAATGTATGCACAGACATGCTGGTCATGAAAGATCATCGTCTGCCAAAGAAGCTATTATATGAAGAACTCAAGACTTGCTTCCAGAAGGCCAGGGCACAGAAGAAGAGTTTTAAAACACTTTTAAGGCATCACTGATTCACTTCAATATAAATACACATTCATTAAGAGTCTTGTACAAGACATATTTGACGTGCGTCGCAAAATCAAGAGTGGTGGAGCAGCTGCAGAGAACCTCAGAGATGATGTTGCCCAACAGAAACATACTAGAAGAAAAGTAGGAGCAGCTCAATGTCCCACAGACTCCTCCCACACATGCTCAATGTCCGACAGACTCCTCCCACACATGCTCAATGTCCCACAGGCTCCTCCCACACATGCTCAGTCCCACCTTCTCCCAGACATGATAAATGTCCGAGAAACTCCTCCCACAGACTACCCCCACACATGCTCAGAATGCCGTAGAAAAATTCAGGCATTTATAGTGCTCATTAATCAGAGCTGGACACACCGCAGACATCATCATCATCCCAGTTGAGCTGAAGAGTCCTGGTCAACTATGATGGAACGAACAACAGCAGTTAAATGATAAAAACAGCTCTTTGCAGAGTCTCATGTGTATGAAAGAAAGCTCTGAGAAATCTCCCCACTGCACATAGGAAGTAAGAGCTGATCACTCATAATTCCTGGGATTAGAAAGAAAGAAAAGATGGTTGCTGTTATAAAAAGCATATGGAGGGGAGAAAAACCACACCAGCAATGAAAAGATTGCGTTATATGGGCAGCAAAATTACCTAAGACAATTAATTTTTCTGATTGTAACAATTGACTAGAAATAATTCTGATGTCCGTGCCAGGAAAAAAATTAATATGTAGAATGATGCTATAAAGGCTCAAGGGATTGCTAGATATGTAGCTTGATGCTATAAAGGCTCAAGGGATTGCTAGATATGTAGCATGATGCTATAAAGGCTCAAGGGATTGCTAGATATGTAGCTTGATGCTATAAAGGCTCAAGGGATTGCTAGATATGTAGCTTGATGCTATAAACGCTCAAGGGATTGCTATATATGTAGCATGATGCTATAAAGGCTCAAGGCATTGCTATATATGTAGCATGATGCTATAAAGGCTCAAGGGATTGCTAGATATGTAGCATGATGCTATAAAGGCTCAAGGGATTGCTAGATATGTAGCATGATGCTATAAAGGCTCAAGGGATTGCTAGATATGTAGCATGATGCTATAAAGGCTCAAGGGATTGCTAGATATGTATGTAGAATGATGCTATAAAGGCTCAAGGGATTGCTAGATATGTAGCATGATGCTATAAAGGCTCAAGGGATTGCTAGATATGTAGCTTGATGCTATAAACGCTCAAGGAATTGCTAGATATGTAGCATGATGCTATAAAGGCTCAAGGGATTGCTAGATATGTAGCATGCTGCTATAAAGGCTCAAGGTATTGCTAGATATGTAGCATGATGCTATAAAGGCTCAAGGGATTGCTAGATATGTAGCATGATGCTATAAAGGCTCAAGGGATTGCTAGATATGTAGCATGATGCTATAAAGGCTCAAGGGATTGCTAGATATGTAGCATGATGCTATAAAGGCTCAAGGGATTGCTAGATATGTAGAATGATGCTTTAAAGGCTCAAGGTATTGCTAGATATGTAGCATGATGCTATAAAGGCTCAAGGGATTGCTAGATATGTAGCATGATGCTATAAAGGCTCAAGGTATTGCTAGACATGTAGAATGATGCTATAAAGGCTCAAGGTATTGCTAGATATGTAGCATGATGCTATAAAGGCTCAAGGGATTGCTATATATGTAGCATGATGCTATAAAGGCTTAGGGATTGCTAGATATGTAGCTTGATGCTATAAAGGCTCAAGGGATTGCTATATATGTAGCATGATGCTATAAAGGCTCAAGGGATTGCTATATATGTAGCATGATGCTATAAAGGCTCAAGGGATTGCTAGATATGTAGCATGATGCTATAAAGGCTCAAGGGATTGCTAGATATGTAGCTTGATGCTATAAAGGCTCAAGGGATTGCTAGATATGTAGCATGATGCTATAAAGGCTCAAGGGATTGCTAGATATGTAGCTTGATGCTATAAAGGCTCAAGGAATTGCTAGATATGTAGCATGATGCTATAAAGGCTCAAGGGATTGCTAGATATGTAGCATGCTGCTATAAAGGCTCAAGGTCTTCATTAAGAGTCTTGCACAAGACATATTTGACGTGCGTCGCAAAATCAAGAGTGGTGGAGCAGCTGCAGAGAACCTCAGAGATGATGTTGACCAACAGAAACATAGTAGAAGAAAAGTAGGAGCAGCTCAATGTCCCACAGACTCCTCCCACACAAGCTCAGTCCCACAGACTCCTCCCACACATGCTCAGTCCGACAGACTCCTCCCACACAAGCTCAGTCCCAGACTCCTCCCACACATGCTCAATGACCGACAGACTCCTCCCACACATGCTCAATGTCCCACAGGCTCCTCCCACAGATGCTCAGTCCCACATTCTCCCAGACATGCTAAATGTCCCAGAAACTCCTCCCACAGACTAACCCCATACATAATCAGAATGCCGTAGAAAAATTCAGGCATTTATAGTGCTCATTAATCAGAGCTGGACACACCGCAGACATCATCATCATCCCAGTTGAGCTGAAGAGTCCTGGTCAACTATGATGGAACGAACAACAGCAGTTAAATGATAAAAACAGCTCTTTGCAGAGTCTCATGTGTATGAAAGAAAGCTCTGAGAAATCTCCCCACTGCACATAGGAAGTAAGAGCGAATCACTCACAATTCCTGGGATTAGAAAGAAAGAAAAGATGGTTGCTGTTATAAAAAGCATATGGAGGGAAGAAAAACCACACCAGCAATGAAAAGATTGCGTTATATGGGCAGCAAAATTACCTAAGACAATTAATTTTTCTGATTGTAACAATTGACTAGAAATAATTCTGATGTCCGTGCCAGGAAAAAAATTAATATGTAGAATGATGCTATAAAGGCGCAAGGGATTGCTAGATATGTAGCTTGATGCTATAAAGGCTCAAGGGATTGCTAAATGAGAAAATATAAGAAAAATCAGATTCAGACTAAAATGATTTGTTGACCACATTTTAAGTCTTAAAACTTCTTCTTCTTCTGCGATCAGTTTTCTATGCTCATAAGTCTATACATGAAATTGGGCCGTCTCCACGAATTTAGTCGTCAGCAAAGGTCCTCATGGTTGCCCCACAGCTCTACCTTCAGATCCGTCTCTTGGGGATATATTTTAGTTCTCACGTCATCAAACAGTGGGCATGTCTGCAGAATATGTTCTGGAGTCTGGGGAGCCTTTTGACATGGGCATTGGTCAGTTTAGACAACCTTAATTTTGTGGAGATGTGCTTGTAGTCTACAGGCTCCTGTGCGAGTCTAAAAATTGTGGTGTGCTGAGATCTGCTTAGTTTTAGAATCGGGTCCCGTGGAAAGTTGCTGCCTGTTCTCTGATTCCATGTATGTTTGTATTTTCTTTTGATGAGAGTTTTTGCTTCAGTCAGTGATAGTCTGCACTGGAATTGTTCCTTTTTTGCACCTGCTTTTGCCAATCTGTCAGCTGCTTCATTTCCTGCTATTCCACAGTGTGCAAGGATTCCATTTCAGCACAACTTTATTGTTGGCAGACAGTTGATTTAGAAGTTCTACTGTGGATCCGGAACCCAGACTCCGGAACACATACTTCAGGACTGCCCAACATACAAAGAGCAGAGACAGCAGACCTGGCCAGAGGATACAGACTTGAGGCAAAAGCTATGGGGCAGCCGCTTTGACCTGGAGAAGACAGTGGACTTCGTCATGAGGACATGTCTGACAATATAGCATGACCACAGATTCTGAACGCAGAAGAATAAGTTATACAGTTGTTTTTGTTAGGAGATCTTTAGGTTCATTTTGAATAGTTTGGAGTACTGACATGCAATCACACAAGAAGACTATTTTAGCTGCTTAAATCAATTATCGAAGAATCAGTGGAATTACAATCTCCACTTATTATCAACTTTATTGATATTCAAAAGACATCTAACAGTCTAAACTGCCCAACATTGGAAAATCTCTGTCAAATATGGCAACCAAACTAGATATTTAAACACTGAAATAACTAGAAATGTTATCTATCTATTAGCTAAACCATTTGTTGCCTTTCAGCGTCAGGGGTAGAAGAGTTTTTTGGAGATGGCCCTCATGTATGCTGAGTATTTTGTGGAGTTTGTCGCCTCTTTTATTTCGGTGGTCCATCATTTTCGTGGTTGACCTCTAGGTCTGCATTCACTGTATCTGTGTAGCTTAGCTTGCTGTGGTATGCTGTCTGGTGGTAGTCTGCTGATGTGTGCAAACCATTTGATCTGTTGTCTCTTAATATACTCCAAGATATGGAGAAATGTAATAATCAAGGCTTTATACGATAACTGAAGATGATGTGTTTGAACAAACAAAAGTAAGCTACAACTGAATGATTTTTATATAGAAAGAGGAGTAAAACAAGGCTGCATTTTTACCATTCCTTTTTAGTTTAGCTATAGACTAGATTATGAAAAAATATTCCCAAAATTAACCTTTTGGTATAAAATATAGTAATGCAAAATGATGTAAAAAGGTTACTAAAACACTTACCTAGCCTATTAATAAAAATATATTTTTAAGAAAAAAAACAAAAAACATACAATAAAACTAAACAGGACAATTCTCAACGTATCGGCTCAAATTGAACCTTTTTCAAGAGACAAACAACAGAAAACGACAAAATAAAAAAATAAATAGATGTCTATATTTCATCAAGCCCTCGTCTCCATAATAGCGCAGGGATGGCAACGCATCTAGTCAAGGTGAAAATGCGTGCATTCATTATAAACAAACCGAAAGTGGGAAATTAGAGACACTAATGATGAGTGCAAGAATAATAAAAGAAAAAGATAAGAAAAATACCCCTTTTGTCACTCTATCAGACAGGCAGGTTTTAAGAACATAGTCACAACAGGCACGACTGAAGGGAACAGAGACAGATGGGGACGTGAGAAAATATTCATGTGACAACCTAGCAAGGCTTGGAAACAACGATCCTGATAACAATACTGTGAACAGAGAACCATGGTCACCTACGCCAACAAGAATGGCATATGACAATGATAGATGAGTAATGATGAGGTTGTGTGGTGGTGGGGTGAGTGGGTTTGGGGAAGGAAGGATAGAAGAAGAATCAACATTTGAAAAAGCATGGAATGAATGTGAAACCAAATATAGACATAAACATATATATAAAACCAAACCTAAACATACATAGAAATGTAAACACACACCAAGAGTCAAGAAATAAACACATAACAAGATGGACACAGATGTGTGAAGGATACCCACACAAAATGCACAGGCATGTAAATGTATCCACACACAGGAAAGGGCTCACACCAGAATAGGTATACACATTGACACAGAATGGAGATACGTGCATTAACATAAAAAAGCGCTCACATAAATATACATATATATATGTATACACAAATATGAACATTCATGCACATAAACACTTTCTCGTATAAATAATAACATGAACATTCATACACATAGAAACATATACATATATTAATGGAAATATAAACGTTCGTTCACATAAAGATAATGCTATAACAACTGCATATGTATACATACAAATGTGTGGCCCAAAGTAATTGTGTGGATACATAGAACCATGTAAAACGAAATGCATATACAAATAACTATATATGTGTGGGCACCCATCGAAGAGACAACTGCAATAAAAACGAGGAAATCAAAATCTAAATATGTAAATGATTTAACAATAACAAAATGGCAGAGTACAAAATAATCACATATTGACATACACAAACGAAAGAAGACATAAAGGAATTATATAGAAGAACGGCAAACACAAAAATAATAATTATTCACGAAAGTGTACAAAGACAAATAATTACAAGAATCAGTGCAATACGGGAGTAGAGGGTATAACGAAAAGGTGGGTAACTCAAACAAAACGGTGATTAATGTTCATTCCGTTTGGTTGCAAGACTCCCATATGACAAATGAGACGATATTCCAAGGACTGACGTTGCCGGTCACCGGTATAACAACGTAACAAACCGGTTACAGAGACATCAGAGCTACCATGATGTGACGGGCTGTTAAAATGATTAGCCACTGGGGAGTCACGATGATTCGTGATATCTCTCAAATGTTCGGCGAATCTATCAGCTAAACGTCTACCAGTCTCACCAATATACTTCATATCACAACGCTTACATATGATAGAGTATATTAAGTTACGGGACACACATGAAAAAGAATCATGAATATCAAAGTGTGATTTAGGAAACTGTAAAATAGGAGTGAGAATAACAAAAGGGCAAGTCAAACAATTTCGATGACAAGGGACAGTTCCTAGTTGACCTGCAGAAGTGCGCAGACGAGAATGAACTAAGAGATCCCGAAGGTTTCTGTCCCTCCGAAAAGCGACTAGTGGAAGAGAGGGAAATGCAGGACTGGAGATGGGATCTAACTGGAGGATAGAGAAATGTCGTAATAGGATACGTAGTGCCGGCATATTATGAGGATGAAAAGTGATAGCCAGTATTGGGCGATCAGAGGTATGTTTAATAGATGGTACGAGGGCCACTGAGCGGGAAATAGTACGAACACGTTGTAAAGCTGATGACAGAATATCATCAGGGTATAAGCGACGGCGAAAAAAATCCAGCATCTTAAGAGATTGAACCTGAAAATCTACATCGTCTTGGCAGAGACGACGAAGACGAAGCAGCTGAGAGAAAGGGAGGGCATGCCGACAAGACCTTGGGTGAGATGATGTATAAAGAAGAAAACTATGAGAGGCCGTAGGCTTATAATGTATAGAAGTGGTAAGGGATGTGGATCCTATGGAAACACAAATGTCAAGGAAGTTTACAGAGGTGGAGGAAATAAGAGAAGTAAATTTAATAGCTGGATGGAAACCACTCACAAAGTCAATGAAAAGGTTGAGGTTATCAAGAGAAATATCAGTAACCCCAAACCCATCGTCTATGTAGCGGTGGAATATGGAAGGGACAGGGCCCTGAAAAGTGGTAAAGATAAGATGTTCAAGGTGACCCATAAATAGGCAGGCATAACTAGGTCCCATTTTAGTACCCATCGCTACACCGCTAATTTGATCAAAAAAGTGTCCATTGAATTCAAAAGAATTCAAGGTGAGAACTAATTCTGCCAGTCGAAGAATAGCGGCAGTAGCAATAGACTTATGCGGATTGATGTTAAGAAAGAACTGTAACGCCAGAAGCCCATCATTATGAGGAATACATGTATAGAGGGAAACAACATCTAGAAGGAATATGTGATAGGTGTGAAGAGGATCGAGAGCAATAGAGGAAAAGATTGATAGAGCATGGTTAGTGTCCTTTAGGTAAGATGGAAGAGATGCGACAAGAGGTTGGAAGACACTGTCTAAGAAATCAGAAATTAATTCAGTTGGACAAGAACAGGCGGAAACAATTGGTCTACCTGGGTTAGATGGTTTATGTATTTTAGGTAGTAAATACAGAGCAGGAGAACCCAGATTGCTTTTAATAATCCGAAGTTTGAGGGCACTAACGGGGAGTTGATTGCTGTTAATAAGTTGTTTAAGAGTTTTGTCCACTGTATCATTATGTGCTAAAATTGGATCCTTGGCACATGGACGATAGAAATCCACGTCCTCTACCTGGCGCGTGGCTTCTTTGATATATAGGTCCTTCTGCCACACAACTACAGTGCCACCCTTATCAGCCGGTTTAATCACGATGTCATCACGTGAGCGAAGTTTGGAGAGCGCCCGTGACTCTGATCTAGTGAGATTAGAGCGACGTAGTTTAGGAAAACGTAACTGTTGTATAGCATGAAGGGTAAAGTCAATGTAGGCATCAAGTGTTTTGGTTTCAGGAGAAGAAGGGGGGGGGGTCCAATCATGTTTGTGATGATGGTAAGAGGAGAAAGGGTCATCAAGTGAAACCGGTTCAGAGGACGAAGGGTGGTAATAAAAGTGTTGTTTAAGACGAAGAATACGGTAAAATCGATTGACATCACATTCCAAGGAATAGCGATCACAGCTGGGGCGGAGCGGGATAAAGGTAAGACCTTTGCTGAGAACGGATATTTCATCAGCAGATAAGGGGAGATCAGGCGGTATACAACGTACTAAAGGATGATGATTAGTTGGTAGATCTAAGGAGAGGGGTTCAGGAGTGCCGGAAGGATTAGTAGTAGGTGGAGATGTAGAAGGTGGATGAAAATTGATCGGTTGATAGGTGGGGGAATAAGATGAAGGAAATAGGGATGAGAATTTACGAGAATGGGAAGAGTTAAGAAAAGTGTATAACTGGCTATTAAGGCAATGGATGATGAAGCGTACGAGAAAGTAGACAGGGAAAACGTTTGATGTGAGAGTTAATAGGCGTAGACGGAGTGATTCTAATGAAGAGGACAAATCAGAGATGAGGTCAGAGTGGCAGTTCAGTACGGCACGCATGCAAGAAAATCCATATTGTCGATCGATACGAGTAAAGCGGGAAACATATGACGGTTTGGAGTTACCTAATTGAGGACGGAAATGCGATACGAAGCCACGAGGAAGAACATTACAACTAAGACAACGCCGTAGAAAGAAAGAATGGCATGAGAAGCGGGTCTTCTTGAATGTGTCCAACGCAAAGGCGATGGCGATGTCGGAGATATCAGGAGGTAGACAACTAGAGAAAGTTTTGTGAATAGAAGAATAGATCATTCGAAGAAAACGCTTAGAGGATGGCATGATGATTAACAAGCGTGATGAAGTGATATAATAAAAAAACCTATGCTAAGTGAAAATGAGAAACAAAAACAAGTAGACAACGAAAACCATGTAAAGTAGCGGCTGGAAGACAAATATAAATAACCAAATGGCCAGAGGGTGTCCGACAAAGTGGATGGTGCCGCAGTAACCTAATGAACAAATAGTAATGCAAAATGATGTAAAAAGGTTACTAAAACACTTACCTAGCCTATTAATAAAAATATATTTTTAAGAAAAAAAACAAAAAACATACAATAAAACTAAACAGGACAATTCTCAACGTATCGGCTCAAATTGAACCTTTTTCAAGAGACAAACAACAGAAAACGACAAAATAAAAAAATAAATAGATGTCTATATTTCATCAAGCCCTCGTCTCCATAATAGCGCAGGGATGGCAACGCATCTAGTCAAGGTGAAAATGCGTGCATTCATTATAAACAAACCGAAAGTGGGAAATTAGAGACACTAATGATGAGTGCAAGAATAATAAAAGAAAAAGATAAGAAAAATACCCCTTTTGTCACTCTATCAGACAGGCAGGTTTTAAGAACATAGTCACAACAGGCACGACTGAAGGGAACAGAGACAGATGGGGACGTGAGAAAATATTCATGTGACAACCTAGCAAGGCTTGGAAACAACGATCCTGATAACAATACTGTGAACAGAGAACCATGGTCACCTACGCCAACAAGAATGGCATATGACAATGATAGATGAGTAATGATGAGGTTGTGTGGTGGTGGGGTGAGTGGGTTTGGGGAAGGAAGGATAGAAGAAGAATCAACATTTGAAAAAGCATGGAATGAATGTGAAACCAAATATAGACATAAACATATATATAAAACCAAACCTAAACATACATAGAAATGTAAACACACACCAAGAGTCAAGAAATAAACACATAACAAGATGGACACAGATGTGTGAAGGATACCCACACAAAATGCACAGGCATGTAAATGTATCCACACACAGGAAAGGGCTCACACCAGAATAGGTATACACATTGACACAGAATGGAGATACGTGCATTAACATAAAAAAGCGCTCACATAAATATACATATATATATGTATACACAAATATGAACATTCATGCACATAAACACTTTCTCGTATAAATAATAACATGAACATTCATACACATAGAAACATATACATATATTAATGGAAATATAAATGTTCGTTCACATAAAGATAATGCTATAACAACTGCATATGTATACATACAAATGTGTGGCCCAAAGTAATTGTGTGGATACATAGAACCATGTAAAACGAAATGCATATACAAATAACTATATATGTGTGGGCACCCATCGAAGAGACAACTGCAATAAAAACGAGGAAATCAAAATCTAAATATGTAAATGATTTAACAATAACAAAATGGCAGAGTACAAAATAATCACATATTGACATACACAAACGAAAGAAGACATAAAGGAATTATATAGAAGAACGGCAAACACAAAAATAATAATTATTCACGAAAGTGTACAAAGACAAATAATTACAAGAATCAGTGCAATACGGGAGTAGAGGGTATAATGAAAAGGTGGGTAACTCAAACAAAACGGTGATTAATGTTCATTCCGTTTGGTTGCAAGACTCCCATATGACAAATGAGACGATATTCCAAGGACTGACGTTGCCGGTCACCGGTATAACAACGTAACAAACCGGTTACAGAGACATCAGAGCTACCATGATGTGACGGGCTGTTAAAATGATTAGCCACTGGGGAGTCACGATGATTCGTGATATCTCTCAAATGTTCGGCGAATCTATCAGCTAAACGTCTACCAGTCTCACCAATATACTTCATATCACAACGCTTACATATGATAGAGTATATTAAGTTACGGGACACACATGAAAAAGAATCATGAATATCAAAGTGTGATTTAGGAAACTGTAAAATAGGAGTGAGAATAACAAAAGGGCAAGTCAAACAATTTCGATGACAAGGGACAGTTCCTAGTTGACCTGCAGAAGTGCGCAGACGAGAATGAACTAATGAACTAAGTGTGTTTACATTTCTATGTATGTTTAGGTTTGGTTTTATATATATGTTTATGTCTATATTTGGTTTCACATTCATTCCATGCTTTTTCAAATGTTGATTCTTCATCTATCCTTCCTTCCCCAAACCCACTCACCCCACCACCACACAACCTCATCATTACTCATCTATCATTGTCATATGCCATTCTTGTTGGCGTAGGTGACCATGGTTCTCTGTTCACAGTATTGTTATCAGGATCGTTGTTTCCAAGCCTTGCTAGGTTGTCACATGAATATTTTCTCACGTCCCCATCTGTCTCTGTTCCCTTCAGTCGTGCCTGTTGTGACTATGTTCTTAAAACCTGCCTGTCTGATAGAGTGACAAAAGGGGTATTTTTCTTATCTTTTTCTTTTATTATTCTTGCACTCATCATTAGTGTCTCTAATTTCCCACTTTCGGTTTGTTTATAATGAATGCACGCATTTTCACCTTGACTAGATGCGTTGCCATCCCTGCGCTATTATGGAGACGAGGGCTTGATGAAATATAGACATCTATTTATTTTTTTATTTTGTCGTTTTCTGTTGTTTGTCTCTTGAAAAAGGTTCAATTTGAGCCGATACGTTGAGAATTGTCCTGTTTAGTTTTATTGTATGTTTTTTGTTTTTTTTCTTAAAAATATATTTTTATTAATAGGCTAGGTAAGTGTTTTAGTAACCTTTTTACATCATTTTGCATTACTATTTGTTCATTAGGTTACTGCGGCACCATCCACTTTGTCGGACACCCTCTGGCCATTTCGTTATTTATATATGGTATAAAATATAACCTTGTGGTATAAAATATAACCTTTTGGTATAAAATATAACCTTTTGGTATAAAATATAACCCTTTAGTATAAAATATAACCTTTCAGTATAAAATATAACCTTTTGGTATAAAATATAACCTTTTGGTATAAAATATAACCTTTTGGTATAAAATATAACCTTTTGGTATAAAATATAACCTTTTGGTATAAAATGGACAGATGATGGCACGCTTAGTGATATCAATTTTGCAGATGACTTGGCTTTATTAAATGAAGTTCAACTCCTGATAAGACACAAGATATGTGGAATAAACTGTAATTTTTAAGAAAAAATTATCAGGCAGAATAGATTTGAATCAGGTCTGTTCAGATGGTACATATTTGCCTCGCAACTTGAGTCAACACATTTTCTGTATTCAACTAATCTGCATACGCACTTGTTTTGCATATGAGTTATCTTGGGTTCATTCCCAAGATGAGGCGGAAACGTTTTTAAGCTCACGATGGCTCCCGGGTCGATCCAGTCTTATTTAGGTACCGGATTAATCTGTGAAATATAGACTGTGAGTGAGAGGAGATGGCTACTGCTCTCATATAGCAAAGCCACTGAAATGTGAAATCACTAACATCTCACACCTCAACGGTGTTAATAAATGCTATGGGTTAATTTTTTATACACACCACCCTACAGAATTTAAAATGAATCTAACAGCTTCACAACTCAGAAAGATTCTGACAAAGAAAACAATGCCAATACAATAAAATCATTGAAAAACAACAATACTAATGTTTATTTCTCTGCAAATAGAATAATGTCATAATAGAATTTAAACATTTCCTCGACAAATATTTCAATATCAAATACTTTCAGCAAACAAGATACCTACTAGTCTCTCCAGTTTGAATGTCAATTGTTTTATTCAGTCGGTTGTTTCCCATACGGCTATTATCGAGTGTACATATTATCGTTTATTCTTTCCCAAGGTAAATAATGGTTTGTTGTATCCACACATACCACTAAGTGTAGGGGTGTGAACATCAGTTATTGTTTCAAGGCCAGATGTATCGACGTGGTTGCATTGAGTCCACGTGGTTGAATTGAGTCCACGTATGTTCAAGGTTGTCTTGATGTTTTATATCCACCGTTTTCTTGGTCCACCTTTGGCTCTATATCTGGATATTATTTTGTTATATTCTCTTTTTGGTATTGGTTTGGGTTCACTCTTATAAGATCTTATTGATATTTGGTTTGGGTTCATTCTTATAAGATCTTATTGATATTTGGTTTGGGTTCACTCTTATAAGATCTTATTAGTATTTGGTTTGGGTTCATTCTTATAAGATCTTATTAGTATTTGATTTAAGTTCATTTTTATATGATCTTATTGGTATTTGGTTTGGGTTAATTCTTATAAGGTGACCAAAGAATTTTACTTGTACAAAAACAGTTACCGTACATTTTATTTTAGCTGAAAAGTGTTTAATTAATTACTGTACATTTTATCTCTTACACAAATCCCCATTGGACAAACTTACACAAATCCCCATTGGACCAACTACTTAAAATGGAGATTGGGATTAGTCCAGCCAGTAGAGGCTGAAAACTAAGATTGGTTGGGCCAACCCAATAGCGAGCAGGACCAGAGAGCCCAGGCTGAGAGATGTACCAGCAACCACGGTATCATGAAACCCGAATAGTTGTCATGTCTTCACTTACACAAACCTGAAGCTGAAATGGAGACCATAAAACAATCATGTCAATTGTGCAGATAACAATGCATGCTATTACATAACATGTGGCACGGAAGTCTGTCCAAGACACAGTTAAACAGTACACATTGAAGAGTGTATTGTTCTATATTCAACCATGATTAATGAAAGCTGTAACTTCTAGACACATTTCAACAGTACACATTGAAGAGTGTATTGTTCTAGTGCATCTACATGACTGGATGAAGAGTCAGTCCAACTCTGTCCAACAATGACCTCAGGCCCTGAATGGAGAGTCAGCTGGACATGGAATTAGCACAAAACCCTGGCCCTAGTTCAAGTCACGAGTTAGACAATTCAGGAAAAAACATTTCTAAAAGTGGCAGCCAAGTGGATACCAACAGGCAGAAGAGCCAATGGTAGACAAAAGGAAACACGCAGAAGAACAATACTTAGAGAAATTAAAACAAACAATATTCATACTATTCAAGAACTCCACAGAATAGCTTTGAACAGACAGAATTGGAGAGATCTGATCTCTGCGCTAACTTCAGCGCTAAAATAAAAAGAATCAATCAGTAAGAAGCTGCTTTATAAAACGTTGCACAAATCTTAGATGATTTAGAGTCCTGGGTATGAGCTCTGGAGAATCTTACCCCCTCCTTGCTACCCAAATAAAACAAAAGGATACAAGATTGCTTATTCTTCGTCTTCTGCTTTCATTCTTAAACTTCTGCTGGTCAACAGGAAGTAGTCTAGAAAACAGATTTACTGTGTCATGCTTTATAGCTTGACTGTAATATTCGCACATTTGGCCAGACACATCCAACTTCAGCATGGTTTCTGGATCAATGACCTAAAGGATGAGGCAGTCAACTTCACTTCAAAACCTCCTTAGTCTTTTCTTCTTCTTTTTGTTTGCAGTTTAACATGTCTACACAGCAAGTCTGGTCGAACATGTCTACAAAGCAAGTCCGGTTTTATTAATAAATGCTTCTGTATTTGAAAGCTCCTCAGTGTTTCTGTACAATTTTATGAGAATATCCATCTCTGTGGGCCAGTGTTCCACTCATAACTGGTTTAGTGAAATGCAGTCGTGCAGGATATTTTCTGTGGTCTGTTCTGCCTGCTCACATTAACACAGAGGTGATGAAAGTGTCTCTTATGACATGCATAACTGATCAGTGTTGCTATTCTTTGCTCCCCTTTCAGACTCTATCAACTGACAGGCAAAGATTACTCATATCCGGAGTTTGAAACATATAAGGACAAATTAAAATATACTTCCTAAAGACAGAGAGAATGGTGCATTAAATATACTCAAGTATTTCTGCATCAAATTCTGCCCAATGTGACATCCAAGTGGAAAAACTTTCTGAATAACTAACAGACTTTTGGCAAAAATGTCAAGAACAGGTTAAAGCTTTCCTGACCAGCAACCCAGAATGTACATATCTTTCATTATCAAGAGAAGGGCCGCAGATATGATTACCTTACAGAGGGGGGTTTTTCCTAAAGAAATATTTTAAAAAGTGTCTTTTGTCCAATTTCGTATGTAAATTTCACCATTCGACACAAAAATATGAAGTGAAAAAAATCGCTAGGGGAGGTGTTTTTACCGACCTTTTGATTACGTTCCTAGTGATAAAAGTCATGTTCAGATTTTATAGGGGGGGGGGGGGGGTGTTATCATTTAAGAGTTCTGGAATCTGAGAACCCACAAAAACTCCTTCTTTAATTTATGCTTCACTAGGTCGAGAGGAATTTTCATGCAGGTATTAAACAAACTGGCATAATTCAGTCCATGGCTTTCATGAAATTTTTCATCAAACCTGGTTTGATGTGATGGGGTGATAGCAGGATTTTGTGAGACTCAAATAAGAGCTAGGTGTTGGATATTATTCTCTCCAACTACTAAATTATGTCTGCGAATCCATTCCTCCTGCAAGTAGTACAATTCCCTTGCTGTGCTATCCCAGTCACATAAAAAGCACATGTATTTTGTATATCCTTGCTGCAGTCCCACTAAAAGGGCAACTACCTTCAAATCACCACATACGTGCCAGCTGTACTTGTTATACTTAATGTAATTCAGTATCTGTTTTAAGTCATCGCATGTCTCTTCCATGTAGACAGCATGCGCTACTGGAAAAGACGGAAGCCGGTTTCCATTGTGCAAAAGCACAGCCTTAAGACTCAGTTTACAAATCTAAGTCTACAAATAGTGGGTCATGAATTACTTTTAAGGCATTCATGAGGCCCTCAATATCGGAACAGAATACCAGATTACTTTTCCTTCTGAAGAAAGGCTCCAACTGCTGATGTTCAATATTAAGTAATTGTGACATCATCATCTAGGAGATTTCATTGTTGGAGTCCTGATCCAAGCAATTCTGCTTTGGTCTTGGGTAAGTCCATGTCACGAACCATATCATTTAGTTCTTCCTTGGTCATGGGTAAGTCCAAGTCACGAACCATATCATTTAGTTCTTCCTGTGTTATTCTGTATGGGATTGATGATGCACCATGGTGAAAATCTGGATCACTGCATGTTGACGGTCCAGGAGAAGAACAGTTCGGCTCACCCTTGTCCTCATTAGATGGATCAAGAAAACATTTTTCTGAAGGTTCTGGAATAGGAAGTCCTTCACGATGTGGAACTGGTATCAATGCAGACGGAATGTTTGGGTAGACTATTATCGATTTCTTTTGCTTTGTTATTACGCCGGAAAGAAGAGGAACCAAGCAGAAGTAACAGTCAGTTATGTGGCTGCGTGGCTCTCGCCACACCATTGGGACTGCAAATGGCATTCTTCTTCTTCTTCTGCGTTTGTTCTCAAACTCCTGCAGATTAGCAGGATGTAGTCCAGAGAACGGAATGTGTTGTGTCATGGTTTACAGCATTGCTGCGATATTTGTGCCTTTTGCCTGACACATCTGACTTCAGCATGGCTTTGGGTCACTGACCCTATATGGGATGGGACAGCCAACTCCATTCCATAACCTCTTTAGTTGCCTTTTATGACATGTGTGGAAGGTAAACAGTGTTGCTATTCTTTGTTCCCCTTTCGGGCCCCGACAACACACGGGCGAATGGCATTGATGGTCATTTGCCATTCAACCACTGTGAAAATGTGTGGTACATGTAGCATAGAATATGTGCAGTGCCCAAGGCTTACCTTGGTCACCGACCTTGCATCTAATGTAATGAGATGCCTTCTTCACTTGAGAACTGAGACTTTTCTTCTGTTTCGCAAATGTCTCTTTCCTACAAATATCGCAGAAATTGTCCACAAAATTAACCCACTGTCAAGGCACAACTGTTTTGTATTGTATGTAAATGGATTACATAATAACAGTTTTATGTAACAGTAGTTTAAACTGTCTCATACAAAATCTGAAATATTTTAAATCCTTAACATTTCCGACTAGGCTTTATATAGTACACTTCTGTCATCAGATTTCTTCAGCAGCTGCCTGGTAGTAGTATTTCATTGCATCAGAAAATGATGCAATAAACTATGGATAACGTGTTCATGATAATATTATCCAATGTGATACATTATATATTACATCATTCTAGGCTTATTAACAATTTCAGTCATTCTGGATGAATTTACACGATCAAACATAGAAATTGAACTACATAAAAAAAATCTTCAAAAAGAGAGCCAATAAAATTATATTATGGTATATTCATAATTAGCACACCAAGATACTACAGATTAGGGCTGTTTAAAGTCAGTAACGATTTCAATGTTGACCAATGTTATATACGAAAAAGACAATCTTCATTTTTGGCCACAAAATGAGACAAGAAGATGTGGAGGACATAATCACAACAGGCAAGATTGAAGGCAACAGAGACAGAGGTTGACAACGTGATAAAATATTAGACAGTTTAACAACCTGGCATGGCAGGGAAACAACAACAGTCCTGATACATAATACTGGATATAATTGTACTTACATAAAACACAGGTCGTTACGTTTCACACAGTTACCTTATATTGATTGTAATACTGGAGATAGAGAGCTGTGGAGAGCCATGATCTCCTACGTCAGCTGGCATGGCACATGATGATGATGATGTATAACTAAAAGACTGCAGTCAAGAATGATAAAAGCAAACAAAATCTACACTTAATCACCTTTTTGAAAAGATCTGATAAATATCTGACAAACTACAGTAAAAAAATTGCAGAAACTAAGCAAACTCTACACTTCATCACCTTTCCAAGCAAACTCTACACTTAATCACCTTTCTAAGCAAACTCTACACTTAATCACCTTTCTAAGCAAACTCTACACTTAATCACCTTTCTAAGCAAACTCTACACTTAATCACCTTTCTAAGCAAACTCTACACTTAATCACCTTTCTAAGCAAACTCTACACTTAATCACCTTTCTAAGCAAACTCTACACTTAATCACCTTTCTAAGCAAACTCTACACTTCATCACCTTTCCAAGCAAACTCTACACTTAATCACCTTTCTAAGCAAACTCTACACTTCATCACCTTTCCAAGCAAACTCTACACTTAATCACCTTTCTAAGCAAACTCTACACTTAATCACCTTTCTAAGCAAACTCTACACTTAATCACCTTTCTAAGCAAACTCTACACTTAATCACCTTTCTAAGCAAACTCTACACTTCATCACCTTTCCAAGCAAACTCTTCACTGAATCACCTTTTTGAAAAGATCTGATAAATATCTGACAAACTACAGTAAAAAAATTTGCAGAAATTAAGCAAACTCTACACTTAATCACCTTTCCAAGCAAACTCTACACTTAATCACCTTTCCAAGCAAACTCTACACTTAATCACCTTTCTAAGCAAACTCTACACCGAATCACCTTTCCAAGCAAACTCTTCGCTTAATCACCTTTTTGAAAAGATCTGATAAATATTGGACAAACTCCAGTAAAAAAATGCAGAAACTAAGCAAACTCTTCACTGAATCACCTTTTTGAAAGAGATATAGGCCAACAAATCATATCTACGCTATACACATCAACATGTTGTACACTGCACTCCACATATGATGTATGTTGTACACTGCACTCCACATATGATGTATGTTATACACTGCACTCCACATATGATGTATGTTATACACTGCACTGTATGATGACTCGGTGTATGGCACATGATTGTGTTACATGTTACGAAACGTGAGATAATGAATAATCATAAAAAATAAACAACATAAGACCTGTTGGTTAATTGGAAAACAGCCTTTAAAAATGACCCATTGGACTTTTTCTGTTATTTTCATTAACTTTCGAAACACAGGGCCAATGAAAATCATGAAAAAAGTAAATGGGTAATTTTGGCAGGCCGTTTTCCAGCACATATAAATTGGAAAATGTCTATTTATAAATAGAAACTTGTTTGGCGCAGAAGCTGGTAAATTATGTATAACAAGTATTTTTGTATATTGACCATGGAGTCTTAGACCAAATTTTGTAGTTAGTGGGGCAAATTCAGGATTGTCAGCTACAGTGAAAAATTTAGATAAAGTTTTTTTGAGTCTTGAAGTTTAAAAAGGCTTGTCAAAACCTTTGCCCATTGAATCAAGTTTTAAAATTATTCTATAAAGATGTTTGGTATGTACCCGTATTTCTAAAATAATATTTGACTTTGTGAAAATGTGACTGCACGAGTTTCTGTAGTGCAAAGTGTTGTTGTGTTGTGTTTAGTGGCATGAAGACACATAAAACGTATAGATGTTCTTAATGTGTATATGGCTATGTGATTAATTTGTGTCAGTTGTGCTAGTAGGTATAAACAATTTGATTATTTGCAGCTATCTAATCATAGTATTTGCAGCTATCTAATCATAGTATTTGTAGCTATCTAATCATAGTATTTGTAGCTATCTAATCATAGTATTTGCAGCTATTTAATCATAGTATTTGCAGCTATGTAATCATAGTATTTTCAGCTATTTAATCATAGTATTTGCAGCTATCTAATCATAGTATTTGTAGCTATCTAATCATAGTATTTGCAGCTATTTAATCATAGTATTTGTAGCTATCTAATCATAGTATTTGCAGCTATTTAATCATAGTATTTGTAGCTATCTAATCATAGTATTTGCAGCTATTTAATCATAATATTTGTAGCTATCTAATCATAGTATTTGCAGCTATTTAATCATAGTATTTGCAGCTATCTAATCATAGTATTATACCGGTACTAATTAATTTTGTTTAGTGCCTGAATTTATTAAATGTATTGATAAAATATTCTTTCTACAGTGTTATATGTACTAGTGTTATAAGTATTAGTTATAAGTGTTATTAGTTTATAGTGTAATAAGTATTAGTTTTGTTTAGTGCCTCTATTAAATGCAGTTTCAAAAAAAATAATTAAAATGGCATGTCTGGAACAGTTTAGATCCTATAATTTGCATTCTACACAAAACAAAAATATACAGAAAAATATGATGTCATCTGTAGTTTATCAACAATGCATTCTACGGAAACTCATGCAGACATATTTACAAAGCTGGTTGTTTTTTCATATTATATAATATACTTTTATCATAAGATTTGATTGGATAAAAGTCAAAGCTTTTGTTGCCTTCTGTCAAAAAATTTGTTTGGATAAAAGTCAACGCTTTTGTTGCCTTCTGTCAAAAGATTTGATTGGATAAAAGTCAAAGCTTTTGTTGCCTTCTGTCAAAAGATTTGATTGGATAAAAGTCAAAGCTTTTGTTGCCTTCTGTCAAAAGATTTGGTTGGATAAAAGTCAACGCTCTTGTTGCCTTCTGTCAAAAGATTTGGTTGGATAAAAGTCAAAGCTTTTGTTGCCTTCTGTCAAAAGATTTGGTTGGATAAAAGTCAAAGCTTTTGTTGCCTTCTGTCAAAAGATTTGGTCGGATAAAAGTCAACGCTCTTGTTGCCTTCTGTCAAAAGATTTGGTCTGATAAAAACAACGCTTTTGTTGCCTTCCATCAAATGATTCAGATGGGCACTGTGTCCCCAAATCATTTTCTTTGTTCTGAACATATGGTTAGTTAGCAACATCAAAGATTTGTTACAAACATTTCCTTTTTATCTCCGTTTGTCATTATGGTTTACAGCTTGGCTTCAAATTCTTGTAATTTTATAATGTATGCTCTCAGGGCAAGTTAAAAAACTTTATGGGCAAGTAAAATGGCTTGGCAATGAAATCTGGACAATGGGTCAACATCTATCCATCATTATTCTAGACATATCAGCCTACGAGTTCGTGAATAATACAACAGTGTCTGCCAAACTATCACACATTTCTGTCTTATATGGAGGTCAGTTCCTCCAGATACCATCCGTACCCCAATCTTTTGATTTAGGTTTGAATCACCACAGTATTGATCATTTATACGTTATGTCTATTAGGTAAACGTACCATCACATTCTTACATAATTAGAAATATCACAGTGTTCTATTTGTGTGATGGGAAGTAAGATTAATACAGTAACAACATGAAAACAATAGGAAAACAATAGGAAAACAATAGGAAAACAATAGGAAAACAATAGGAAAACAATAGGAAAACAATAGCAATCATTGATTTATAATTTAAACTACCACCAATCCCCATTGTTGTCACACCACCAACATAACATCTTCTCAACTATCACCATTGTCATACAACCAACATCTTCTCAACCATCCACATTGTCACACAACCAACATTTTCTCAACCACCCACATTGTCCCACAACCAACATCTTCTCAACCATCCACATTGTCACACAACCAACATCTTCTCAACCATCCACATTGTCACACAACCAACATCTTCTCAACCATCCACATTGTCACACAACCAACATTAACAACATCTTCTCAACCACCCACACTGTCACACAACCAACATTTTCTTCTTCTACACAACTGACACAGGGTACACTTACCAGATAAATTGCTCGGGTGCAACTACTGATTTGAAGTAAATAAAAGCCAACATTATCATATGTAATATTTCATGTAAATACAGAAACAGATAATGCCTCATAGTGTGGACTATAAGAAATGATTGGCAGTACATGTGAAAGAAGGCTGTGGACAGACATGATAACAAATGCCACATGGCATGGACTATAAGAAATTATTGAAGAAGAATTATATATAAATAAATTTTAGCCATTAATGACCAACTGGCAATACAAGTCTGTATGAAACAACACATTTCAAGCAATAATATATATGTTGAATTAACCTCTGAGGTTGCGGTGGCAGATGCTGGCTATCTTAACCGCAAACTACATTATTTGGGATGGTATAGCTTTGGATATAACTAAATTAGACTGACGTCTGCAGTTGATAGGAGTGTTTCTCACCAAAAAGGGGTAAAATATTTTTATTAAAAAATGTTTGAGAATCCCCAAATTAATGAACTTTGATTTTTCATTAATTTTAGATAAACTCCTTATCTTTGGCAAGTTGCTAAAACAGCCAGTTAAGAAGACCCTTCTGCCACTTAAATCTCCATTTGGTTTCATTCTGTTGCACAACAATGCTCTTCCACATGTCATGAAAGTTATGCAGGATAAGCTAGCATGGAAACGATAGGAAGTCCTACAACATATAGCCTACAGCCATGACCTATTGCAATATGACCTTAATTTTTTTATCCTTAAAAAAAAAGCTGTAAATGGACAAAGATTCCATTTACCTGTCTAGTTTCATCAGTGCCAAATACAGTGCATAGAGAAGAAACCAGAGCTCTTCAGTTCAAACTATGTGATACTACAGTGTGACTGCATATTTCTTGCATATTGTTCAGACACACAGTCTTTGATGGTTTTCATGTGAAGAGTTTCTCTTGGTATAATCAGCTGAATACCAGAGCTGAATATCAATTGCAGATGTCAGCTGTGATTGCTAAAATACAAGCGGACACAAGTGGACACACGTGGACACAAGTGGACATAGGCCCTACATGACAAGGTAACTGAAGCATAATTAAAAACCAAGATGTCAGTGGTCAATACAAAAATGTTTTGTCACAAATACACATTGGACACATCTCATTCATTGCTTTAGCTGCAAGTTATGTCACATTACACACAGGAATCACAGGTTAGGAATTGCTTAATCATTTGTCTATCTGCAAGTTATTAAATATTTCAAACAAGAAACACAGTCATTTGTCTAGCTGCAAGTTATTCAACATTGCACACAAGAAACACAGGTTGAGCATTGCTTAATCATTTGTCTAGCTGCAAGTTATTCAACATTGCACACAAGAAACACAGGTTGAGCATTGCTTAATCATTTGTCTAGCTGCAAGTTATTCAATATTTCACACAAGAATCACAGGTTAGGCATTGCTTAATCATTTGTCTAGCTGCAAGTTATTCAACATTTCACACAACAATCACAGGTTAGGCATTGCTTAATAATTTATCTAGCTGCAAGTTATTCAACATTTCACACAAGAATCACAGGGTAGGCATTGCTTAATCATTTGTCTAGATGCAGGTTATTCAACATTGCACACAAGAAACACAGATTGAGAATTGCTTTATCATTTGTCTAGCTGCACGTTATTCAACATTGCACACAAGAAAAACAGGTTGAGCATTGCTTAATCATTAGTCTAGCTGCAAGTTACTACTATTTATTAGAAAAAAAATACCTTACATACACTTACACAAAAAAAGAACCATTGGTTGATTTATCTGACATATAATAAATTAATTTTTCAATGAGTTCTTATAAAAATTATAGCACTCAACATTTCAATGAATCAGTTCTTGCATTCTAGCACTCAACATTTCAATGAGTCATGTTTTGCAAACATTCTAGCACAACCCATTTCAATGAGTCAGTTCTTGCAAACATTCTAGCACACCACATTTCAGTGAGTCAGTTCTTGCAAACATTCTAGCGACACAATATAGCATTTATTTGTGTATATTTAAAACCGGGCTCTTTATATCTCTTGTGTTAGTCACTGACATCAAATTATAATCAATAATCTAGGCCCTTTGACTACTCTTTGCAGTTACAAACTTGTAAATGCATCTTCATATTCACTACAACAATTCACAAAACTTTCTGGTAACAGAATCCTATCACTTTTGTACATCTATTACAAACATTTCACTAAATATTCTAGCGACTCTAGAAAGTTGTTCTTTTATCTCCACTCCACATCAAAAAACCTTCAAGCATCTGTTTACAGTAAATAATACTTTCTTCACAAAATACATAATAAAGTAAACTTCAGAGTTTATAGTAGGCCTTTGTTACCTCTAATAATTTTGCTATAGTGTGTCCGGATATAGCTTACTTGGACATTGTCCGCTGGTTGAAAGGGACGCACCTTTCAAAAAGAGAGGTAAACTCATCACCTACCTACCTACCTACCTATACATAATGAATAAATATGTCCTTGATGTTGTATTTTTATTGAAAGGATATTTCCTTGGCAGCATCCCTTGGGTACATCCCATAGGTGCATCCCTTGGGTACATCCCTTGGGTGCATCCCTTGGGTACATTCCTTGGGTATATCCCTTGGGTACATCCCTTGGGTACATCACTTGGGTACATCCCTTGGGTGCATATCTTGGGTACATCCCTTCGGTACATCCCTTGGGTGTATCCCTTGGGTACATCCCTTGGGTACATTCCTTGGGTACATCCCTTGGGTACATCACTTGGGTACATATTTTAAGTAATAAATATGTCCTTGATGTTGTATTTTTATTGAAAGGATATCTCCTTGGCAGCATCCCTTGGGTACATCCCTTGGGCAGCATCCCTTGGGTACATCCCTTGGGTACATCCCTTGGGTACATCCCTTGGGCAGCATCCCTTGGGTACATCCCTTGGGTGCATTTTTAAGTAATAAATATGTCCTTGATGTTGTATTTTTATTGAAAGGATATCTCCTTGGCAGCATCCCTTGGGTATATCCCTTGGGTGCATTTTTAAGTAATAAATATGTCCTTGATGTTGTATTTTTATTGAAAGAATATCTCCTTGGCAGCATCCCTTGGGTACATCCCTTGGGCAGCATCCCTTGGGTACATCCCTTGGGTACATCCCATATGTGCATCCATTGGGTGCATTCCTTGGGTGCATCCCTTGGGTACATCCCTTGGGCAGCATCCCTTGGGTATATCCCTTGGGTA
Organism: Meghimatium bilineatum; assembly: GCA_034231615.1. Classification (NCBI taxonomy): domain Eukaryota; kingdom Metazoa; phylum Mollusca; class Gastropoda; order Stylommatophora; family Philomycidae; genus Meghimatium; species Meghimatium bilineatum. Next base: position 2,989,791 of record CM067302.1, read on the forward strand.
CATCCCTTGGGCACATTCCTTGGGTGCGTATTTTAACAATAGCAAGCTGCATATCAAGAAATATTTTCACAGGAAATGATCACGAAGTGTTCTTGAATTGAAAAAAAGAAAGTAGTACTAGTGTCAGATCATCTGTGCGACTTGACTCTCCATCTCAGCACCAAATAACAGCCTGTTCGTAGAATCACAAAGAAAGCACACAGGACGACAAAGTCAATATAAAATTTGGCATTCTCGACATCCATAATTTTTAATACATCTATGCTTTGTTGAAACATGCAATGATTTTCATCACAGTTCAAGTCTCCGCGGTCGAGGCCATATATAGCTTGCATGGCCCCTTCAAATGAATACCTGCATGAGAAATAACAACATGTGTGAGTATTTGCAGGGGAGATAACAGTTTGTGAGTAGTTGAAGGGGAGATAACATATTGTGAGTAGTTGAAGGGGAGATAACAGTTTGTGAGTAGTTAATGGGGAGATAACAGTTTGTGACTGGTTGCAGGGGAAATAACAGCATGTGAGTAGTTGAAGGGGAGATAACAGTTTGTGACTGGTTGCAGGGGAGATAATAGTATGTGAGAAGTTGAAGGGGAGATAACAATGAGTAGTTGAAGGGGAGATAACAGTTTGTGAGTAGTTGGCGGGAGATAACAGTTTGTGACTGGTTGCAGGGGAGATAATAGTATGTGAGAAGTTGAAGGGGAGATAAAAGTATGTGACTGGTTGCAGGGGAGATAATAGTATGTGACTGGTTGCAGGGGAGATAATAGTATGTGAGAAGTTAAAGGTGAGACAACAATGAGTAGTTGGAGGGGAGATAACAATGAGTAGTTGAAGGGAGATAACAATGAGTAGTTGAAGGGGAGATAACAATGAGTAGTTGAAGGGGCGATAACAATGAGTAGTTGAAGGGGAGATAACAATGAGTAGTTGAAGGGGAGATAACAATGAGTAGTTGATGGGGAGATAACAGTTTGTGACTGGTTGCAGGGGAGATAATAGTATGTGAGAAGTTGAAGGGGAGATAATAGTATGTGAGAAGTTGAAGGGGATATAATAGTATGTGAGAAGTTGAAGGGGAGATAACAATGAGTAGTTGAAGGGGAGATAACAGTTTGTGAGTAGTTGGCGGGAGATAACAGTTTGTGACTGGTTGCAGGGGAGATAATAGTATGTGAGAAGTTGAAGGGGAGATAACAATACATGAGTTGAAGAGATTACAATTATACATGAGTACCTGCAGCGGAGACAACATGAGAGAATTAGTTACAGAGGAGACAACATGAGAGAAGAGTTGCAGTGAAGAATAAAACTCTGTCCATATTCTCTATATGGAGCACATCTTTAACTTTTAGCCCACTGATTTATATTATGTAACTCAACCACTGTATCTAGCATATTGTTTGACAATTTTCATTATTTTGGGTTGGTGTTTGGAAAACACATTACTATAGAAGAAATAGGAGAAGGCAGAGAATGGGTGGAGGTAGACACTGAGAAGAAATCAATAATGTTATAATACAACTAGATAAAACATGTCGAAAATAGACGGACATCAGGGCTTAGGATACAGTGCAAGAACTCGTCCGACTACACTTGAAACCACAAGACATAATTATATACACAGATTGCTCAATTAACAGAAACACAAATAAAAGCGGTTGGGGTTTTGTTGCTAACAGAAACAGCGTGAAGTTGGTTGAGAAATCTTCAGCATATTCTACTGTCACATCGAGCATGAGGATGGAGATAGAGGGAGTTACAGCAGCTCTTATTTGGTTGATAACTGATACATCAATACACACGGTAATACTCACAGACTCTCAAAGCATGCTGCGCAAGATAGTTCATGCTAAGAAAAGAATGGTGGGACTTATTGAACAACTCAGTTGTTCAGAGCATTACATGGATATACTGCCCTGGTCATGCTGGGGTCAGAGGAAATGAGAGAGCCGATTTATTGGCAGTCAATGAGCGATAGACGGCACATGGCTGAGAAGAGATAAAGCAGACTTAATGAAAGCAGTAATAAATTCATTTCAAGAGGAACATGATGTTAATGAGGCTGAGAATGTACACATACAGAGAATTTTAGAAATGGGAGTATCTAGAGGTGAGGGGAGGAAAAGTAAATTTTTTGGAAAGTCCTGAAGATCACACAATCAACACCTGACCGGGACTCTGAGTCTACATACACTGGGATGGCTGCTGGAGTGGAGGGAGGAGCACATATGGGAATCTCCTGCTTGCTGTGAAGCCAGTTTCTAATCAAGAATCAAGAAGAAGAATCAAGAGAACACATTATCATTTTTGTTGTTAAAATAATTTTTGCACATCTACATAAAGAAATGAATAATCCATATATTCGTTTTGTGTTTGTTTGTAATGTTTGATAGAAGAGGTGTAAGAAAGTTGTGAAGATGAACAATTCAAAAAAAAAAAAAAAGAAATAAAAATTTCTTGATGCACCTATACTTGACCACCATGTGGCAACACTGATAAAATATTTATACATATCTCCACCTTTACTTGACCACTGTGTGGCAACACTGTTAAAATATTTCTATAGGCTATATCTAGGCATATTGTAATTATGTTATATCATAACCAAAGTAACATAATATCACCTGTTAAAGCAAATTCTTCTTCTTCTTCTTTCGTTCACTTGAAACATGTCTATATCTGTAATTCTGTCTCCTTAATAAAACTCACACTTGAAACATGTCTATATCTGTAATTCTGTCTCCTTAATAAAACTCACTGTCTTTTGTAGTTCATACAGTGTCCCATAGAGCTTTGATTCCAGTGTTGTTTCCTCTGGCCAATATGTCTGCCTCAGTGTTTCATGCTCAGAACAATCTTGAAGTATATGTTTGGCACTCTGTGCTGCCTGTCCACATGTACACATGGCCGTGTTGCCAATCTTTAACTTTGTATACATGTGACTGCGGAGTCGGTTGTGTCCTGTTCTGAGACTTAGAATTATAACTTGTTCTGGTCTGTTCATAATATGATAGTCATCTTGTGTTGGTGTTTGTGGCTTTCTTATTGACTTGATCATCTGTTTTTTCTGATGGTAGGTGATTGGTTGGTCTTCGGCAGCACCTTCCTTAGCCAGTTGGTCTGCTTTTTCATTTCCTGGTATTCCACAGTGAGAGGGTATCCACTGCATGGTTACCCTATACTGGTAAGACAATTCGCTAAGTAGTTTTTTCAAGTCTGTTATTTTTCCAGACTGGAGAGCTTGAAGCACTGACCTTGCATCTGTCAGGAATACCACAGGCTGTAGGTCAGAGTTGGAGTTCAGCAGTTTTTTAGCTGCCACACTAATTGCCTGGATTTCTGCATCATAATTATTGCTGAATTTCCCTGTTGGTGTTCGGATTGTATCTTAAAGCAAATAAAACAAGTATTCACTTATCTTTTCAGATCCATTTTTGTCTAGGTCTAGTGTTGAAAGTTCACGAAGTCTATATCCGGCCTATAAGTTGTCTGGTGTCATGTCATTCATAATGAAACTAAATGTGTCGCTACTGTCACTCATGTCTTTTTAAAACCAAACATAATTCCTAATAATTCATTATCAGAATCACAATCTGTAATGATTTTTACTGAGAATGAACTTAATTACAGCCAGATTCATGATGATCGCTCGCCAGTAGGATGACTAGATGCCAGATTCATGATGATCGCTCGCCAGTAGGGATAGATGACTCATCATCATCATCAAGTGCCATGCCGGCTGGCGTAGGCGATCTTGGCTCTCCACAGCTCTCTGTCCACAGTATTATGTATCAAAGTCGTTGTTGTTTCCTTGCCGTGCCAGGTTGTTAAACTGTCTAATATTTTCTCACGTTGTCACCCTCTGTCTCTGTTGCCTTCAATTATGCCTGTTGTGACTATGTTCTCTAAACCTGCCTGTGTCATGAAGTGGCCAAAAAAAAGAAGATTGACTCTTTCGTATATTGTTGATTAAGGTCCGTTTCGCATTTTATTTTTCAACACCTCTACATTAGTTTTTCTGACAGTCCATGGTATTCTCAGCATTATTCTGTAGGACCACATCTCTGTTGCCTCTAATTTCCCACTTTCCAGTTTGTTTATTGTCCAAGACTCACACCCATATGTCAGTATAGGAGTTATATAGCACTGCAGAACTCTCTTTCTCACCTCTAATGACAAGGTGATATTGCACAATATATTTTTCATTTTTCGTTTTTGCCTGTCCTATTCTGCATCTTACATCTGTTGAACTTCTTCCATCTGCTGTAATCATTAATCGATGCTGTAATCGTTAATCGATGCTGTAATCATTAATCGATGCTGTAATCATTAATCGATGCTGTAATCGTTAATCGATGCTGTAATCATTAATCGATGCTGTAATCGTTATAGATGACTAGATTAACAACTACTTGTCTGACATCCTTCTTTCTTCTAAACCAAATCCAGGAACAGGAAGTTGAATGTTATTGCTAGCAAAAGACTCCTTGATTCAGTTCACGGAGACCTAACTCTTTGTGGTGAATCTGTGCATAGCAATGGGTGACTAATATGTCACCAGCAGGGCGGTGAAGGATAAAGATTATTACTTTGCAGTTTCGCAGGATGTAGGATGTACTCCAGAGAATGCATTGTGTTATGGTTTACATCTTGGGTCAATATCTACATTTTTCAGCCTGACACGTCTGACCTCATCAAGACTTTGGACCACATTGGCCCACCATAGCAGGTGTTCTCAACCTTGTGCCTGTGAGAGTACATCTTGGTGCTCTCATAAGGACAAGTGCTCATGCCATTGTGCATTAATTAAAAAAATTGCTCGCAAGCACTAATGATTAAATGGTGCCTGTGAGTACTAATCTTAATATGAAGAAAGAACTACTAAGAGAAATAAAGATCAAGCAAATAAAATACTTTGGACACATTAAAAGACATGACACCCTATTGAAGACCTTACTTGAGGGTAAAGTCACAGGGAAGCGAGCAAGAGGTAGGCAGAGATACAAGTGGGAGAGTAACATTACATGATGGACAGGTTACAGTCTAGCAGAGTGCACCACCAAGACAAGAGACAGGAGATGTTGGAGATACGTTGCAGCCAACCTTCGTTGCGGAGACGGCACTTGATGATGATGATGTGAGTACTAATGATTACATGTGGCCGATGCTCGCTGTCTGAGAAGGTTGACAACATTTGCTCTATGTGATAGAGTAGCCAATAGAGTAGCTAATTCTGTCCCTAAACCTTCTTAGTCACCTTCTTAGACATGCATGCTAGGTAACAGTGTCAGTAGCCTTTTCTCTGTCCTTTAGGGCGTTGATGAGATGAATGAGTAGAGACTCGACATTAGATGTATGAGGTAATTATTAACCAACAATGTGGGTATGTTCAATAAAACCTGAGTCTCCTCTGTATCCAATAGATTTATACGAATTGACAGGTAAGTCTTACCTGTTGTCAGGTATCATGTCTTACCTGGTGTATGATATATAAGATATCCACTGAAGGTAGACAGGTATATTGCCAAAGTTGACAAAGAATCCACTAAATAAGATGACTGGAATACCTGTCACAGGACCCAGGAAGACAGCCACCTGTAAGCACATCAGATCAAAGAGATTGCAGTGCTACAAAAGATGTCATTAAATTCTGTAAACAAATCTAGGGTTTACCACACAAAACACAAAAACACCATCCTTGAACATAAATCTAGGGTATACCACACAAACACCGTTCTTAAACCTAAATCTAGGGTTTACCACAGAAACACTATCCTTAAACATAAATGAACATTACATTAAAAAAAAGTAAATGTGGCATGGCAGTGCTAAAAACAATGGCAGCTGTGGGTATAGAATAAAGGTTACTTGTTCTGTTTTTGTAACAACTTATTTTTTCAGTGATAGATTATGGCCTGGAAGTCCTCACACATAGTCAAATGTATGCTAACATTTAGAATTCATTCAGAAAGAGGGTATGTGAATAGTCCTTGGGTGTACTGGTGATTTACCACCCCATCACAACATGCACTGGCACATGTGAAATACTACATGAGAGCAATGAGTAGCAATAGGCATGGAAAGATATCTGATGTTAAAGATTCAAGACTCCAATGTCATGGACAGATAACGTGTGTGGAGAAGATGATTGCCTTGGTCACCTCTGTTGAAGAAATAAACAAAAAGGATTGTTTATTGTCTTTCCCCCAGGTGAATGATTGTTGATCGCATTCACTTGCAGTAAAGCATAGGGGTGGGAGCTTAAGCTGTTGTTCCAAGACCAGATGTGTCGCTGTGGTTGTATTTAGTCCATGTTTGTTCAAGGCTGTTTTGATGTTTTCTATCCACCGTTTTCTTGGTCTACCTTTGGCCTTACGCCCGGATATTCTTGTGTTATATGCTCTTATTGGTATTTTGTTTGGCTTCAAAAAGGATGAATGGGTAAAAGCTGATGAAAATCTGTCAAGATATCTATCTATTCTCATTTCCACTTGTGTTGTTAAACATAGTGGGGGAAAGTTGAAGTTGTCTGTAGGGCATCGATCCTTACTCTCACTTTACACATTCTCAACACTGACTCATGCTCATTGACCTCAAATCGTGCAGACTCTCACAGAGTAGTGAGTATGTTTGTTCTGTCCATAGGTTGACTGCCTGTTATAGAAGTAGAAAACATCTGGTAAAAATGGTGTGGAATAACAGCTGTGTTTTTCGGCTTGCCGATAAGCCAAATTTCAGAGAGGAGTTGGGCGCCATTGAGAAAACTCTGCCTATTAAAATACTACACTGGAATATCATCATTTATTCAGATCACAAGAGCTAAGTATACTTTTATACAAAGCATTCATGCTTTTGAATACAAGTGCTACAGACATTTGTTAAGAATTGGCAATATAGAAAACAAGACAAATATATTCAAATGGCTACAAATAAACAAACTTGCAAGTTGTCAAGAACATGTTTTAACAATGGTGAAATGGCATAAACATGTTTGGTTTGGACATGTAACAAGACATAACTCACTTTATAAAATTAGTGTACAAGGAACAGTTGAGGGTGGAAAGAAAAGAAGTGGGAAGAAAATTCTGGATTGATAACATCAAGGAATGGTCTGGGCATGATTTTTCCATACTCCTCTGAATGACTAAGGACAGAAGTGTTTGGAGAGCTATCCAGTGAGGCACCCCTAAGGCTGTAATGGATTATTGGTCTTATTATTATTAATAATCATGGCACAGTACTACAAACTTCGGTAAAATTTTATTTTAGGATTTCACTGCGCTATAAATAGAAAATTGTTTACATTTTTAACTAGCTGATGTCATGGAATTCCATGGAACACCATTCAAATCTATTGATGCTGTAAAATCTCCTTATGCAGACGAGATCTTTTGGAAAACTTAAGTAGGTTAAATACTACAACTGCTGCACATGTTAATCCTACCCTAATTCTAAATACTAATTCGAACCCTACCCCTAATTCAATCCCATGCTGCGTATGCCTAATCACACTGCAAAGGTTAGGAAATACCTTTCAGTAGAATGAAACTAGAACAAAGGTCACAGTGAAGACCCATATGAAATATGCACCCTAACCTCATACAGAACACATGATCTACAACATAATGTTAACACATGTGTTAGTACCTCCAGGGATGTTGCTGCTCCGATCAGAAGGCCTAGACTCTGTGCAACCAGGGAGGTTTGTGTAGATAATGTCAGGAACATGACAAATCTCATAAAGTCATTTGGTTGTGATGTCATCCAGTACACAATACTTCCATAAATCAGAGAGAATATTATCTGAAAGTACATGTAAAATGTAAAATATGATCTGAAAGTACATGTAAAATATGATCTGAAAGTACGTGAACAATATAAAATATAATCTGAAAGTACATGTAAAATATAATCTGAAAGTACATGAACAATATAAAATATGATCTGAAAGTACATTAACAATATAAAATATAATCTGAAAGTACATGAACAATATAAAATATAATCTGAAAGTACATGAACAATGTAAAATATAATCTGAAAGTACATGTAAAATATAATCTGAAAGTACATGAACAATATAAAATATAATCTGAAAGTACATGAACAATATAAAATATAATCTGAAAGTACATGTAAAATATAATCTGAAAGTATATGAACAATATAAAATATAATCTGAAAGTATATGAACAATATAATCTTAAAATACAACATCATTAAAACTGAATTGTAAAACTGGAGAGTTTTTCATCATTAGAACTAAGTGACATTTTAAACTGGGAGTTTTTACAACATCCTTAGAACTAAGTGAAATAACAAACTGGGGAGTTTTACATCATTAGAACTATGTGAAATAACAAACTGGGGAGTTTTACATCATTAGAACTAAGTGAAATAACAAACTGGGGAGTTTTACATCATTAGAACTATGTGAAATAACAAACTGGGGAGTTTTACATCATTAGAACTATGTGAAATAACAAACTGGGGAGTTTTACATCATTAGAACTATGTGAGACATCAAACTGGAGAGTTTTACATCATCATTAGAGCTAAGTATGTGACGCATAGCAGAAAGGTTAGAGTGCTGGTCTCACACCCTTGAGGTCCCGAGTCTCTGTAAGGAATTGGTTTTTTGTGTCAGTCTATCTATCTATTTATCTGCTAAACTTTTGTTGTCTTTTAGCGACAGTGGTAGAAGTGTTTTCTGGAGATGGCCCTCATGTGCTGAGTATATTGTGGAATTTGTCGCTTCTTTTATTTCAGTGGTCTATCGTTTTCGTGGTTGGCCTCTAGATCTGCCTTCACTGTATCTGTGTAGCATAGCTTGCTGTGGTATGCTGTCTGATGGTAGTCTGCTGATGTGTGCAAACCATTTGATCTGTTGTCTCTTAATATATTCCAAGATTGGGGTGGTGTCAGTTCTTTGTCGAATTAAAAAACTCACCCTGAACATGACTTGGCGACAGCAAGGACATGCAGTCTTTACCACACAAGCCACTTGAAACCTCCCTGTAACTTCCAAATGGGAGAAATGCAGTAAAGACAGTAATTTAATGATTTTGTTTTGTTTATTGAAACTAAGTGAATTGTCAACATGTGGGGCTAAGTCAGTAATGTTATGATCATATTATTCATTTGTTCTCGTTCTTTTTTTATATTTATTCTTCTTGTTTGCTTTAGCATAAACATTTTAACAAGCGGAACTGCTGCAAAACTATGATACAAAAGACAAAAATTGAATGAGCAGGGTGATGAAATCTTTTGATAAATAAGTGGAAACACACATAATAAAATGTTTCGACCGAAATGCCTTTATCAAGGACACAACATTTTGTATTTAACATTGTACTCTGGTCATAAGCAGGGTCCATCTTGTATTATATTGTAAAAGCAATTATGGATTAGATATGGATTATGCCATTGAAATAATTCAAAATGGCAGTCATATTTTAGGAATTTTTAAAAATTTATGATGATGAAGAATTTCATGGTTTACTGATCTAGATATTGTTGCACATCTTATAGCTGAGGATTGGGATAGCAGTTCATTGTTGAGTGTGCATGAAGAAATATATTTTGAATGTAGATGAATAGAGCCTCTTCAGGTTACAATCATCACTGGCTTCTCAGCCTTTCTGAAGTTGTAGGATCATTGGGCCTAGCTGATAACATCGGTGAGATTGACATGTTTCATTGGGCCTAGCTGATGTGTGTTTGTCCATCACAAGTAATGATGACCTTTTTTACATCCACTTTTGAAAATTCAGTTAGAATTATGTCCATGCCTAATAGTTTGTAGATGGCTAATGAGCCCTATTCAAACTATAAATGTTCTTGGACAGTTCGGTCGTGGAATGACGACTAGGCGGATTTTGGTCTATCCGTGACTTTCTAGCTACTCTCTGCTGTTGAGCTGCAGCATTTCTCCTCTTTTTACAAGATGATGCACTCTTTTTGACTGTAGAGTGCCATGTAGATCTATTTTGTGCAAGTTCTTCCCCTGAGTCTTGGTCTATTTCAAAAGCTTTCAGTGAGGTCTTTAACAAGTCCTTGTAGCGTTTCTTTTGGCCACCTTGAAATTGTTTACCCTTCTCTAGACCACCATAGAGAAGTATCTTTGGCAGACGATGGTCTGGCATACGCACCAAATGACCTGCCTAACGAATCTGTGTCTGCATCAGGATCGTGTCAATGCTTGGGATACCAGCTCTATCAAGGACAGTGGTATCTGGAATCTTGTCTTGCCATCTGATGTTCATAACTTTTCTGAGACAAGTTGTGTGAAAGTGATTGAGTTTCCTCACTAGATATCGATACACGGTTGATAACACAGCCTAGCTGATAACATCACTGAGATTGATATGTTTCAATTTGTTTTCACAGACATTATGAACACATTACTTTGGTAATGAAATGACATCAGAAAATAGAATAGACCTGGTAGATATTTAGTGGCTTTATTTCCAGAATTGAATATATCAAACAAGAATAAGTGAATCAACTTATAAAATGGTTCAGTTTTTTGTGTGTACATGTTTAATCTTCACCATTGTCTCACATATTGCACATAGGCCTACATTAGCACAACTTACACCATTGTCTCACATATTGCACATAGGCCTACATTAGCACAACTTACACCATTGTCTCACATATTGCACATAGGCCTACATTAGCACAACTTACACCATTGTCTCACATATTGCACATAGGCCTACATCAGCACAACTTACACCATTGTCTCACATATTGCACATAAACCTACATCAGCACAACTTACATAATTACATTTAGTATAGGGAAATACTGCAGATTCAAAGGGAAAAATTACTCAATTTTAATGCAGAGTTCTAAAGATTCAGATATACCAGCACATTGTTGATATGTAATCTCAGTACAAACCTGAAAAGGCATATCTGCCATTGTCTTGGCCAAATAGTAAGCTTTTAAACTGTACCAGTAGTTGAGGTGTTCTCTCATAAACACAGCCATTTCTATAGGGACTGGGGGAGAAACAAGGGAGCTTATTAAATATACAACAAAATATTCAATACAAGCCACAAGAAACACATTTCTGTAGGGACTGGGGGGAAATAAGGGAGTTTATTAATCATACAACAAAATATTCAATACAAGCCACAAGAAACACATTTCTATAGGGACTGGGGGAGAAACAAGGAATTGCATTGAGAATAAGCACAACATCATGAAACCAAATAGTCTTGGTTCTAGAGAATTAATTTTAACCTTAATATACATACACACATAGCAATCTTACTCTCACTACACATACACACATAGCAATCCTATTTTCACTGCATGTACACTCAGATATCAACATAACATGGGGTGCAAAGGGAACGCATTGCTCTAGGCGGACCCAGGGTTAGCAGATAACCAAGATCCCAAATGTACCTCCACGCGGTGCACCCTGGAAACAGAAATACAGCAGCTCGAGCTGATTCTGGCCAAATCATTTGGGGATCGCGTCCGAGAATGTGGAGGTAGCAGATGGAAAGAGATTTGACTGCACAAGAGACAGACAATATCTCCGACACCACCAGCATTACCACATATAGCGACACTGTCGACATACAGTGAAGCTAGTCAGTCCAGTCTGAACATTGGAGGGGCGGCCAATGTAAAATGCACATAAAGGTAGATGCATGGCGAGAGACAAATAGATTTCATACAGAGTAAAATGAAACAATGAAAGGGCAGAACAGTGCTAGAGGGCAGCGCGAACTGCAAATAGAAAGTGAAAAGTCCCTAGGAAAGGGGAACTACAAGCTCTGTCAGCTCGAGACGAACTTCTAGTTACCTGTGTTTCTTACAGGCAGAGACCCAGACCCATTAATTGGCGTTTGGTAGAGCAAGAAGACCTAATCCAACTCTAATGTCGAGCCTTCCTAAACTGGAAATATGCTCGTGAAGAGAAAGGGTTCTGTACCCGATGGGCTTAGGCAAGAAAGGGACAACGATGGTAGTCCTGGCCCAACTCTACTGTCAAAGTTTCCTATACCGGAAGTACACTTGCAGAGAGAAAGGGTTCCGTACCCAATGGGCTCAGGCACAAAAGGGACAACGATTTAGCCCTGGCCCAACTCTACTGTCAGGTTTTCCTACACTGGAAATACACTTGAAGAGAGAAAGGGTTCAGTACCAGATGGGCTTAGGCGCTATTGGGACAAGGACGCTCAGCTCTAGAACGCCTTGCTCTCAAACGCGTGGTGTGAGACTCGAACTTGGACAAGGGGTACACGATGTTGGTGAATGACACCTCGGCTAAGAGGGCGAAAGAGCCAGGGTCCAACTTCTCTGTTGAGTTCTTCCCCTTAAGGAACCAGGCTCACGGATGAGAAACGGTTCAGTAACCAATGGGCACAGGCACAGCACGTCCAATTACACGAGGCAAGTTCATAGACAGTGGAACACCTCGTGCGAGTCAGACGAGAGCAAAAATCGTCTTGGCGAAGAGTCACCACTGCGCATGCTTGGAGACAGATATAGAGGCTGTCACAGGCTAAGGGTAGCCCACCTGAATTGTCAAGGCATGCCGAAATCGGATGTGCTAGGCCTACAAGGCGCATAATATTGGCACAACGTAATCACGCTCCTGGCGGAAATCGCACGGATATCCATGCTGGTTACAAAGGAGCGAATGCAAAACAAAACAAACAAACAACATAACATTCCAGGGTAGCTGATGGAATATCATTAACATCTATATGGGAAATTGTTCTGACATTAAGCCAGATGACTGGGAGTTCATTAGCAAACTAAAGCATCTCTCTGGAGAAATGCTACTAATTTGCAGGGATTTCAATGTACGCAATCAATCATCAATCAATAAACCCATAACCCTTCAGGGTCGTAGGGGTACCACATTGGATGCTTCAGCACACAGAGTCCTCCAGCGAATTCTATCGTCAGCGATGCGGATGAGTGTGGAAATATCTAGCCCTGTCCATTCCTTGATGTTGTCTGTCCATGTCTTTATTTGTCCTCTCTGCTTCTTCCACCCTCGACAGTTCCCTGCAGTATTGTTTTTGACAAGGAATCGTGCCTGCATACATGTCCGAACCATGCTAGTTTTCGTCGTTTCACTATTGAAAGCAATGGCTCCTGGACACCTGCACACATCTCTACTTTATTTCTTACGTACACATTGGTCTTATGTTCCCTATAGGAAATTCGTAGAATTCTTCTGTAGCATTTATACTCGAAAGCCTGTAATCTTCTCTCCATGTCCGCAGTGAGTGTCCAACTCTCACAACCATACAACACAACAGAAAGCACCAGCGACCTATACAGTTTGATTTTCACTCCAACACTGATGTTGCTTTTCCAAATCACAGTTAGCCTTGACAATGACGCTAAAGCCATCTCCAGCCTTATTTTTAGTTCTGCTTTGCATTTACCATCGCTGCATATACTGGATCCGAGGTATTTGAAGGTATTCACCTCTTCAAGCTTGTGTCCATTCATCATGATATTAGTCTGGTTTTCTGTGTCTCTGCTGTTTACCAAAAATTTGCTCTTATCTGAATTGATTTCCATTCCGTACTTGCTGGTAACTTTTTCTAACTTTGATGTTAATTCTTGCAATGATTGTTCTGACCCAGCTATAAGATCAATATCAACAGCGAAACGCAAGTTGCAAATAGGGCGACCTCCGATCGATATAGACGTGTTGTAGTCATGCAATGTTTCTTGTATGATGTGCTCTAAGTATATGTTAAAAAGTACTGGGGACATTACGCATCCCTGTCGAACTCCCACAGTTGTTTTGAAGAACTCTCCAATTGTATTGTGTGACAAGACAGCACTATTTGCATTTTTGTACAGAGCTTCAATAATGTCTATAATTGTGGTGTCAAAATTAAATTTCCTTAGTATGTGCCACAGACCATCATGCCAAACACGATCAAAGGCCTTTGTAAAGTCAATGAAGTTGTGGTATAAATCACGTTGGTGTTGAATATGTTTTTCGATTAGTGTTCGGATGTTAAATATTTGTTCAACGGTGCTTCTGTTTGCTCTGAAGCCAGCTTGTTCTTCTGCAATTATTTCTTCCGACTTGTGTTTTATTCTGTTAAGTAGTATTTTGAGCATCACTTTACTGGGGTGTGTTATAAGGCTAATTGTTCTGTAATTTGTACACACTTTCAAATTTCCTTTCTTGGGAATTGGTATTATTAGTGATTGTGTCCACTCAGTGGGCCATTGTTTTGTGTTCCATATATTTTGGCATATTTTGGTCATAATATTTACCACATTAATGCCCCCGTATTTCAACAATTCTGCTGGAATGTTGTCTATACCAGGTGACTTCCCTCCTTTCAATGTTCGTATGGCCTCTTTTATTTCATCTACTAGAATTTCTGCATTTCCTATTTCTCTGTTGTTTAGTTCAGAATTCTGTAATATCGTGTAGTCAGGATTACACTTGCAGTTATACAGCTCCTTGCAATACTCTGTCCATCTTTTCACTATATCTGTTGTTTCATTGAGTATCTTTCCGTGTTTGTCTTGTATTGTAGATATCGTTGGTCTATTTGGCTGTGTTATCTTTCTTAGAGTGTCGTATGCTACCTTACTGTTTCCGCGCTTAATACCTTCATTGATGGTTTCGCATTTTTCCTCTAGCCACACTTCTTGTGCTTGTTTCATTTTCCTTCTGATGTTTTTGTTTATTTTGCTATATTTCCCTGACATTTCAGGGGCCTCTTTCTTAATCTTTTTTTTCATTTCTCTCCGTTCGTCACACAATAATGTACGCAATGCCTCTTGGGGAAACCCAAACAATAACATTCAGGGACTGGCATTAAATCAAGCGCTTCTTGAGACTGACCTAACTCTTCTTAACTGCGTGAGCATGACTAGATTAGCTACCAAAGATACAGACTCAGATTCTAACATTGACCTCACACTTGTGTCAGGTCATGGAGTGACAGATGCAAGATGGACAGCTCTTAAATATTATGGGAGCGACGATTTGCCATATGGTATAAGTTTCTCGAAAGGG
Source organism: Meghimatium bilineatum (assembly GCA_034231615.1). Classification (NCBI taxonomy): domain Eukaryota; kingdom Metazoa; phylum Mollusca; class Gastropoda; order Stylommatophora; family Philomycidae; genus Meghimatium; species Meghimatium bilineatum. The sequence continues at coordinate 3,004,833 of CM067302.1, forward strand.
CGGCAATTCAGATTGATCAAGATTCATCACCCATTTAGATATGCGCGCATGAAAAAATCAGTGGCTAGCAGCTTGAGGAAAAAGGCTTGGGAATGCAAGTGGGACCTAAGATTCAACAGCCCCCATGGTGGAATAAAGAGACAGAGGCAACATGGGTACTCAAAAAACATGTGATCAAGAATTGGTAACGCAAGAGAAAACAGACACACATCACACTCAGTGATAGATGGGAAGCACAGAGTGCAATGAAGAAGACAAACAAGGCTTTTAAACAAGTTACCAAAGAGCAAAGATGATGGAAAAAAAAATTAATGAGGATGTCACGGTGGACAAAGCATTACACAAGTTTTGGAAGCTACATAAGTCAATGGAGCAGAGAACAGAATGGAAACCCAGTACAAGTGTGTGGGATGACACAGGGCAGACACTGACATCAGATGATATGAAAGGCAGAGCTTTCTGTGATAGATATCTTCAACAAACTAAGCACGGTGACTTAGATCAGCGCAAAGTAATGCTGCATACCCTGACATCCATTACGGATTTTAGGGCAAAAGAAGACCAGCTTGCAGATATTGAAGAAGTGCAACTAGCTATTAAGAATGCATCCGATGGCGCTCCAGGTCCAGATGGAATCAGGTACAGCTTACTCAAGGACATGGGGAGAATATGCTAGCTACAATAACAGACGATTATAATACGAGTCTGAAAACAGGAGTAGTACTAGAGGAGTGGCTACATAGCTATCTTATACCCGTGCCAAAACCAGGCAAAGATTCTACGGACATAAAAGGATATCGCATCATCACACTGCAGAATGTGTACGGTAAGATTCTGGAACGAATTGTGGCTAAAACCTGGGAACTAGAGATCAAAGGTGTTCTTCCATTAACTTAGGTGCATACAGACACAGAGGAGACACATTCACAAATGCAGAAATTCTTGCATATGAAGTTTATGAAGGTTTTCAGAACAAAGAAGAATCTGTAGTTGCATCAATAGACCTAGAAGATGCATACAATAGAGTTAGCTACACCCATCTTGTCGACATGCTATGGGAACAAGAAATCCACCCCTGGATCATGCACTGGATAGCAAATGTGCAAATCTGTAGAAAAGTTGCTCTGAGGTGTGGATCCTGGACGTCTGAGATCAGAACAATATGGTCTGCCACAAGGATCTCATCTATCCCCAGTGGTGTTTAATGTGCATAACTTAAACATTGGTAAATTGAAAACCTCAAGCAATTGCAGAGTTCTAACATACGCTGATGATGTTTTACTATACAACATGGGCAGGAACAGAACATATATCGCTGACAGTGTACAGAGTGGCCTAGATCAATTGTCGATATGGTGCAGAGCATACAACGCTGTGATCAATCCCTCGAAAGAAAAGGTCGTCTGGTGCTCCTTAAATAATAATCTGGTCAATGACACACTGCCAGCTGTTAGTTGCATGGACCCATTCATTGAAAGAGAACATGACCGTAAATATCTTGGGATAACCTTTGATAGAAGTCTCTCATTCAACAAGCACGTCACAAATATGATTCAGAAGACTTAAAGAAGGATCCGTGTTATCAAGGTTATGGCAACCTTTGACATGCAGCAATGGGTAATGTTTCTGCTTCTACAAGTGATGGTGCTATCTGTCATAGATTATGGCCTTGGCCTACTAACACTGTCACAGACACAAGTCGAGAGATTGAAAATCCAAAATGAGAGCGATACTGGGGTGTACTAGGGATACACCCATCTCTGCACTTAGATTTCTGCTTGATCTCCCCAGTATTAAAGTGTGACTTAGGTAGCACATGTTAGGTTGTACCTTAAAGTGACAGAATACAACCACCACCCATCACACCAACGTCTAGATGAGTCAAAGGGAAAATGAATCAAGCATTGCAGGTCGTGGATGGCAGAGGCTGAAGACATACTGCGAAGAGTATCTGAATTGGAAGAAATAGGAAAGTGCAGTGAATGGGTGGAGGTAGACACTGAGAAGAAATCATTGACAAAAGTAATAATACAACTAGATAAAGCGTGTCGAAAATGGATAGGTGTCAGGGCCCTGGTTACAGTGCATAAACTCGCCCAGCTACACTCGAAACCACAAGACATAATTATATACACAGATGGCTCCATTAACAGAAACACAAATAAAAGCGGTTGGGGTTTTGTTGCCTACAGAAACGGTGTGAAGTTCGTTGAGAAATCTTCAGCATATTCTACTGTCACATCGAGCATGAGGATGGAGATAGAGGGAGTTACATCAGCACTTAACTGGTTGATAACTGATACATCAACACACTTGGTAATACTCACAGACTCTCAAAGCATGCTGCACAAGATAGAAAAGTTCATGCTATGAAAAAAATGGTGGGACTTATTGAACAACTCATTTGTCAGAGCATTACATGAATATACTGCCCTGGTTATGCTGGAGTCAGAGGAAATGAGAGAACCAACTTATTAGCAGGCAATATAGCGATGGACAGCACATTGCTAAGAAAAGGGAAAGCAGACTTAATGAAGGCAGTAATAAATTCATTTCAAGATGAAGATGATGTCACTGAGGTTGAGAATGTACACATACAGAGAATGTTAGAAATAGGAGTATCTAGAGATGAGGGAAGGAAAAGTAATTTTTTTTGAAGGCCCTGAAGATCATGCAATTAACACCTGACCGGGACTCTGAGTCTACATACACTGGGATGGCTGCTGGAATGGGGGGGCACAGCACTTATTGGAATGCCCTTTTGATGTGGCTAGTTTCTAATCAAGAATCAAGAAACTGAGGACACACCTGGTAAACCAGGAGTTTGGTTTTTATGATTAATTTTCTGTTTCCTTATGCCATTTTTTTAATTAGTGTGTTCATTGTTATTGATGGCTTAGGGATCCTGATGCTTATTTCTTGATCCAGGGATAATTTATCCTCTGACACAGAGATCTGCCTTCAATCTAACACAGAGATCTGCCTTCAATCTGACACAGGAGATCTGCCTTGAATCTGACACAGGAGATCTCCCTTGAATCTGACACAGGAGGCCTGTCTTCAATCTGACACCGGGACACCTGCCTTCAATCTGACACAGTAAATATGCCTTCAATCTAACACAGGGGATCTGCTTTCAATCTGACACAGGGAATCCGCCTTAAATCTGATACAAGGAATCTTTCTTCAATCTGACACAGGGACACCTGCCTCCAATCTGACATAGAGGATCTGCCTTCAATCTGACACAAATAACCACCCCAGAAGTTATATGTTTTTAAATATATGTACAAGGTAGATTTCATTTCAGCAACCTGTTGTTGCAGATGAAGATAACTCCATGCACTAAGCCGCAGCAACTATTAAGTTGGGGCTAGCTTCCTTCCTGTCTGTGTCCACCTTCCGAAAATTCATGCGTCAGGTACCCATTTATAACTGGTTCGATTAGAGGAGCAGGTGAGATATCACGACCAGGGTTTTTTGTCTAATATGGTTTTTAACCTGTCACGCTGAACTCAGTGATAGTAAGCAAGCTCACTATCAACTAGTTTACCAATCTTCTGTAAATGTATGTAAGGTTTACATAACAACTGTGAAATGCAGGAGATCTGACACAAACAATCACAAATAAATTGTATGTTCTTACATGTATGTAAAGTTGGCATAATAGCTGTGAACTGTAGAAACAGCATACAGAAGAACAAACAAGCAGCATTTGTATGGACTTTACTGGCCTCATTTCCAATACCTAGAAACAGCAAGCCTATCAGGATGCCAACCATTAGATGTGAAACGAGCCGTAATCCAGTCAAAGTCTGATGAGAGTACATGCAAGAAAATGTGTGTCATTGTTCATATTTGTACACGAATTAACATTGTTCATATTTGTACACGAATTAACATTGTTCATATTTGTACACAAATTAACATTGTTCATATTTGTACACGAATTAACATTGTTCATATTTGTACACGAATTAACATTGTTCATATTTGTACACGAATTAACATTGTTCATATTTGTACACGAATTAACATTGCTCATATTTGTACACGAATTAACATTGTTCATATTTGTACACGAATTAACATTGTTCATATTTGTACACAAATTAACATTGTTCATGTTTGTACACGAATTAACATTGTTCATATTTGTACACGAATTAACATTGTTCATATTTGTACACGAATTAACATTGTTCATATTTGTACACGAATTAACATTGTTCATATTTGTACACAAATTAACATTGTTCATATTTGTACACGAATTAACATTGTTCATATTTGTACACGAATTAACATTGTTCATATTTGTACACGAATTAACATTGTTCATATTTGTACACGAATTAACATTGTTCATATTTGTACACGAATTAACATTGTTCATATTTGTACACGAATTAACATTGTTCATATTTGTACATGAATTAACATTGTTCATATTTGTACACGAATTAACATTGTTCATATTTGTACACGAATTAGCATTGTTCATATTTGTACACAAATTAACATTGTTCATATTTGTACACGAATTAACATTGTTCATATTTGTACACGAATTAACATTGTTCATATTTGTACACGAATTAGCATTGTTCATATCTGTACACGAATTAACATTGTTCATATTTGTACACAAATTAACATTGTTCATATTTGTACACGAATTAACATTGTTCATATTTGTACACGAATTAACATTGTTCATATTTGTACACGAATTAACATTGTTCATATTTGTACACGAATTAACATTGTTCATATTTGTACACGAATTAACATTGTTCATATTTGTACATGAATTAACATTGTTCATATTTGTACATGAATTAACATTGTTCATATTTGTACACAAATTAACATTGTTCATATTTGTACACGCATTAACGTTGTTCATATTTGTACACAAATTAACATTGTTCATATTTGTACACGAATTAACATTGTTCATATTTGTACACAAATTAACATTGTTCATATTTGTACACGAATTAACATTGTTCATATTTGTACACAAATTAACATTGTTCATATTTGTACACGAATTAGCATTGTTCATATTTGTACACGAATTAACATTGTTCATATTTGTACACGAATTAACATTGTTCATATTTGTACACGAATTAACATTGTTCATATTTGTACACGAATTAGCATTGTTCATATTTGTACACGAATTAACATTGTTCATATTTGTACACAAATTAACATTGTTCATATTTGTACACGAATTAACATTGTTCATATTTGTACACGAATTAACATTGTTCATATTTGTACACGAATTAACATTGTTCATATTTGTACACGAATTAACATTGTTCATATTTGTACACGAATTAACATTGTTCATATTTGTACATGAATTAACATTGTTCATATTTGTACATGAATTAACATTGTTCATATTTGTACACAAATTAACATTGTTCATATTTGTACACGCATTAACGTTGTTCATATTTGTACACGAATTAACATTGTTCATATTTGTACACGAATTAACATTGTTCATATTTGTACACGAATTAACATTGTTCATATTTGTACATGAATTAACATTGTTCATATTTGTACACGAATTAACATTGTTCATATTTGTACACGAATTAGCATTGTTCATATTTGTACACAAATTAACATTGTTCATATTTGTACACGAATTAACATTGTTCATATTTGTACACAAATTAACATTGTTCATATTTGTACACGAATTAACATTGTTCATATTTGTGCACAAATTAACGTTGAACTCGGTCACAAGCAGACATCTTTGTGTATAATATACATCTTTGTACATCACACACATCTCTGTACATCACACATCTCTGTACATCACACATCTCTGTACATCACACACACATCTATAGTGTGCACTGATTACAGTGACATAGATATGTATACTGGCGTGGGTGAAAGAATGATGAGAGCATATTCATAACATTCCAAACATACATATTTCCACACAGATTGTACCCAGAGTGCATTAGAGAACTATACACATTCCCTCATTTTGTATCCATCCACCCATAAACTGCCAGGGTTATAGAGGTACTACATTGTTTACACCAACAGACAAGAGTTCTCCAGCAATTTATATCCTCAGCAATTTGAATGAGTGTGAAAAAAGTTTGACCTGTCCAGTCTTTGATATTGTCTGCTTATGATATTCTTTAGCTTTCTCTGCTTCTTCCACCTGCAATAGTACCTTACAATAATTATATTTTGTATACATCCAAACAAATATATCAACAAACACACAGACATCTCAGATGATGTAAATGTGAGAATACATCAGACAAACTGCACAGACATACTTACATAACAGATAAACTGAAGACATACTTACATATCAGATAAACTGTACAGACATACTTACATAACAGATAAACTGCACAGACATACTTACAGCGTCCCGAACTATGTACATGAATGTACGTATGAATAAAACTCGGAACTGTGTGACACAGCTGGTATTGAAAGTGTGATAATCCTGGTCTGTTGGTAGATACTGAAACACAAAAGACCAAGAGGTTAGACATATTATTTTTCAACTACCACAAAAACCTCAAATCTTTCTAAACCAAACAAATACTAACTGTCTTGCTATGGGGGATTGAATATTTGATCCATAGGTACCATCAAATTTTATGGAAAATCAATAAAGCGATGATCAAATTTTGTTTTTTTATATTGTATTTATATCAACATAAGGTGTTATATCAACATAAGGTGTTATAATCAACATAAGGTGTTATATCAACATAAGGTGTTATAATCAACATAAGGTGTTATATCAACATAAGGTGTTATATCAACATAAGGTGTTATATCAACATAAGGTGTTCCATCCAAAAGTGTAACATGTCAGTATTACTTCAGGCATGATTTTAATGTTTTACAATATCAATTTTGTAAGTTATTGACAATTTTTGAACAGGTGATATGTTACATTATTTTTCCGTATAGTTTTCCATATAGGCCTGCATATTTTTTGTGTGAGTATAACTATTTTATTTACTTTGGCATCATAAGTTGTTGCAATCCAACCTGGCAATTACTGGCAACATTTAAGGCCATTGTGTAGATTTAAAAGTCTAAACTTATCTAATGGGGTTAGAACATTATTTTATATGAAAAATGTTGATCAAAGTTCTAGATCTACCTTGAAAACTAAAGTGAACCAGTTCTGATATTTTGTGAATAACAAAAATAATTGAACATAGCTGTCAACTTATTTTTCCATAAATCCACATTTTTAACCATTAATTTTCGTATTTCAATAAAAAACATCCGTATTAATTACCTAAAATAAACCAAAAAACCCCCACAATATTTTTTAAAACAATTTAACAAAAAAAAAAACCCCCCCACCCATACATTTCATACCTGCTAAATGACTGCATTAGTAGTAATTTCTGATGGTGTAACATCAAATGACCTTTAAAAAAAAATGTGTGAGGTTTTTAAGGTTATTTTTTTTTGTGGAATTTGTAAAATCCATACTAGTTGACACTTATGATTAAATCAATATGCTTAGATGGTATGAAGCGATCGCAACTATTATAATGTGTTATTATCCCTGGTAACTAATATAACGGGTATGTAGTAAAAGTAATATCAATGAGAAATAATAAATAACAAAGGAATCTTACTGTAGATTTTTGTGTTTGTAATTGGTTTATCTACAAAACTGATACAGAATGAAGGGAAGTTATTGCTTTAGAACTTTGGTAAGTTTACATTTCACATCAGAAATTATATTTATTTTTAATTTATACATTATATATTTTTTCTAAATTGATTTTTCTATATTAAAAGTACCGTAAGTTTCTTCCAAAAAAAAACCTGTGATAACCACATTCTCTGTCCATTATCATATAAAAAAAATATATCTATATATGGATTGCATTATAAATTAAATATATTTGGAAGTACTATTTCTTGTTCCCATGATGGATGTGCGCAAAATTTAAAAAAGAAATGAACTCCGTGAAGACCTAAACCCTAACATGTGGACAATGAGTTCAGACAATGAGTGGACAATGAGTTCAGACAATGAGTGGACAATGAGTTCAGACAATGAGTGGACAATGAGTTCAGACAATGAGTGGACAATGAGTTCAGACAATGAGTGGACAATGAGTTCAGACAATGAGTGGACAATGAGTTCAGACAATGAGTGGACAATGAGTTCAGACAATGAGTGGACAATGAGTTCAGACAATGAGTGGACAATGAGTTCAGACAATGAGTGGACAATGAGTTCAGACAATGAGTGGACAATGAGTTCAGACAATGAGTGGACAATGAGTTCAGACAATGAGTGGACAATGAGTTCAGACAATGAGTGGACAATGAGTTCAGACAATGAGTGGACAATGAGTTCAGACAATGAGTGGACAATGAGTTCAGACAATGAGTGGACAATGAGTTCAGACAATGAGTGGACAATGAGTTCAGACAATGAGTGGACAATGAGTTCAGACAATGAGTGGACAATGAGTTCAGACAATGAGTGGACAATGAGTTCAGACAATGAGTGGACAATGAGTTCAGACAATGAGTGGACAATGAGTTCAGACAATGAGTGGACAATGAGTTCAGACAATGAGTGGACAATGAGTTCAGACAATGAGTGGACAATGAGTTCAGACAATGAGTGGACAATGAGTTCAGACAATGAGTGGACAATGAGTTCAGACAATGAGTGGACAATGAGTTCAGACAATGAGTGGACAATGAGTTCAGACAATGAGTGGACAATGAGTTCAGACAATGAGTGGACAATGAGTTCAGACAATGAGTGGACAATGAGTTCAGACAATGAGTGGACAATGAGTTCAGACAATGAGTGGACAATGAGTTCAGACAATGAGTGGACAATGAGTTCAGACAATGAGTGGACAATGAGTTCAGACAATGAGTGGACAATGAGTTCAGACAATGAGTGGACAATGAGTTCAGACAATGAGTGGACAATGAGTTCAGACAATGAGTGGACAATGAGTTCAGACTTCTTTCAGATTCAGATTTATGCTTCAGTTAATCTCATGCAGTCTTCTCCATTCTTCTGTCTCATGTTCTTTGGAGCATGTCATAATGCTTCTACCTGAGTACATCACCATGTATCTACCTGAGTGCATCACCATGTATCTACCTGAGTACATCACCATGTATCTACCTGAGTACATCACCATGTATCTACCTGAGTACATCACCATGTATCTACCTGAGTACATCACCATGTATCTACCTGAGTGCATCACCATGTATCTACCTGAGTACATCACCATGTATCTACCTGAGTGCATCACCATGTATCTACCTGAGTACATCACCATGCATCTACCTGAGTGCATCACCATGTATCTACCTGAGTGCATCACCATGTATTTACTGGAGTACTCAGTAGTGACAATAAATACCAAAAATTTTGTTGCATTACAATCTGAAGTGTCATTACAATCTAGGAGGCATTACAATCTGAAGTGTCATTCAATCTAGGAGGCATTACAATCTGAAGTGTCATTCAATCTAGGAGGCATTACAATCTCGAGAGTTATTACAATCTGGCATATCTTGAAAAGAATTATGGCTATTTACAGATGAACAGGCCTATTTATTTTTGAAAAATTACCACTAGAAATGTTTTTTTTTTTTGCTATCGTACCATATGCTGAGAATACCATGGACTGCAAGGAAAACTAATGTGGAGGTGTTGAAAGAGTCAAATGCGAGATGGAGCTTAATCAATAATATAAGAAAAAGACAATCTTCATTTTTTGGCCACTTTATGAGACAAGAAATTTTGGAGAACATAGTCACAACAGGCAAGATGGAAGGCAACAGAGATAGAGGGTGACAATATGAAAAAGTATTAGACAGTTTAACAACCTGACACCGCCCGTGTGTTGCCAGGGCCCAAAAGGGGAGCAAAGAATAGCAACACTGTTTCTTTTCCACGCATGTCGTAAAAGGCAACTAAGGAGGTTATGGGATGGAGTTGGCTGTCCCATCCCATATAGAGTCAGTGACCCAAAGCCATGCTGAAGTCGGATGTGGCAGGCCGAAAGGCGCAGATATCGCAGCAATGCTGTAAACCATGACACAACGCATTCCGTTCTCCGGACTACATCCTGCTAATCTGCAGGAGTTTGAGAATGAACGCAGAAGAAGAAGAAGAACAACCTGACACGACAGGGAAACAACAACGATCCTGATACATAATACTGGAGACAGAGAGCGTTGGAGAGCCAAGATCACCTACACCAGCCAGCATGGCACCTGATGATGAATGCGCAAAACACTTATGTGCAATCAGGTATGACCTATTTTGCAACATGTACAATATATTTGTATTACACATAACATCTCTACCGCAAGTTCTATCACTAATTCTACCGCTAGTTCTACCGCTAGTTCTACCGCTAGTTCTACCGCTAGTTCTACCGCTAGTTCTACCGCTAGTTCTACCGCTACTTCTACCGCTAGTTCTACCGCTAGTTCTACCGCTAGTTCTACCGCTAGTTCTACCGCTAGTTCTACCGCTAGTTCTACCGCTACTTCTACCGCTAGTTCTACCACTAGTTCTACCGCTAGTTCTACCGCTAGTTCTACCGCTAGTTATACCGCTAGTTATACCGCTAGTTCTACCACTAGTTCTACCGCTAATTCTACCGCTAGTTCTACCGCTACTTCTACTGCTAGTTCTACTGCTAGTTATACTGCTAGTTATACTGCTAGTTCTACTACTAGTTCTACCGCTAGTTCTACCACTAGTTCTACCGCTAGTTCTACTGCTAGTTCTACCAATAGTCCTACTAATAGTTCTACCGCTAGTTCTACTGCTAGTTCTACCGCTAGTTCTACCGCTACTTCTACCGCTAGTTCTACTGCTAGTTCTACTACTAGTTCTACTGCTAGTTCTACTGCTAATTCTACCATTAGTTCTACAGCTAGTTCTACCGCTAGTACTACTGCTAGTTCTACCGCTAGTTCTACCACTAGTTCAGGGAAAGGACCTTTTATCATAGGTCTATTATTTATCTGAAATACAGCACAAGTAATCACAGAAGTAGACTGTCTGGGGCAATACCTAGAATGAATTTGATTGGATGAAATACTTTCTCATAACTCTTCAAATGAAGATCCATCTATAAGATAGATCATCTGTACACAATGGTAGAGTCAACCATTTATCTAATGGATGCACCATATCAATCAATCAATCAATCAATCAATCAAGTGCCATGCAGAATGGCATAGGCGATCATGTTTCTCCACGACTCTCTGTCTCTTGTGTTGTCAATAAGCTCGGTTGGTGAGCATCTACCGTGTCACGATACAAGCCCATCTAGTAACTTTTCTCTTAATATAAGTCGTGTCGAAACATAACGTAATCTAGGGATATTTACAATAGTAGTTTCCCCTGGCTTTCTACTGGGTTATTTATGATGTTCTCCATAAGCCTTTGAATAAATACCTACAAGGCAGTAGTGGTTTGATTTTAGAGTGGCCTTTTCTTAGATAAATTGTCCTACCGCAACTAACGAACTCCATCTTTCCGGAATGCACAATGAAAACCATCGGCAGTCAGCATCATTCGAACTATTGTGTCACACTAATAAACTGGGTAATTTCACAGTCCACATGCACAAATCGCACATAAACAAAAGTTAACACGCTATTGTAAGTCGAACTTGACAACATCCATTATGTCAACGAAATATTGCACCATATGCAAAGAGTTAAAATCTGGAAAGTTATTAAAATAAATCTTTTAATATGGAGATGTCACTATATCTCAACTTCTACAGGTGTAAAATATTATCCCCGACCTTCTGTTTAATGATCTTACCTCCAGACTCTTGCCATATTGAAAATCTTCTTTAGTCTTTTGCGCAGCATAACCAAAAATAGTGCCATCTTTGTTGCCATGACAACCATTGAAGCAATTAAATTTCATTGTCTCCCCATTGTGAAGGGAGAGCACTCTACTGGACTGTGTCATGGACAAGTTGCATGCCAGATGTTTCTCACATGAGTAGCCAACTGTGCTTGTTCCATTCGATTCACACTTGCAATGAAATTTCATCTAAGAATTTGGACAAACATCAGACAAAATTAAAATGAATAATGAAATAATAATAATAATTTAAATCTCCCTGTATGTTTATGTTTACCTCCTGTTCTTCTGTGTAATCAGCAAAAACACAGAAGAACAGGAGGTAAACATAAACATACAGGGAGAGAAACTACAACAAGTAAAACAGTATCAATATCTTGGACACATAGTCACAAATGATAGCAGATGTGAAACAGAAGTTAAAAGGAGAATAGGAATGGCTAAAAGTACCTTCAATGACATGAGGAAATTATTAATATCTAAACAAATTACAAACAAGTTAAAAATGAGAATTATAAAATGCTACATCTATTCCATATTAATGTATGGCTCAGAAACATGGACACTAAATAAACAATTAGAAGACAAAATTGATGCCTTTGAGATGTGGGTATATAGAAGAATAGGGAGAACATCATGGAAAGAGAAGACAACAAATAAAGAGGTGCTAAAGACACTTAATATGAAGAAAGAACTACTAAGAGAAATAAAGATCAGGCAAATAAAATACTTTGGACACATTAAAAGACATGACACCCTATTGAAGATCTTACTTGAGGGTAAAGTCAAAGGGAAGCGAGCAAGAGGTAGGCAGAGATACAAGTGGGAGAGTAACATTACACGATGGACAGGTTACAGTCTAGCAGAGTGCACCACCAAGACAAGAGACAGGAGATGTTGGAGATACGTTGCAGCCAACCTTCGTTGCGGAGACGGCACTTGATGATGATGATGAAATCATAAACAATTTGACAAGAAATTAGTGTATAATGTGTTCCTATTTATTTTCACAACCTAAGACATTGTGTACTAAAAAAATCTATAGCGACCAAGAATACACATTTTGTTAGTTATTAGTCTGATAAAATGATGTTACAGCACTTCAGACAAACCCATAGATTCAAATGTTATAGCACTTCAGACAAACCCATAGATTCAAATGTTATAGCACTTCAGATAAACCCATAGATTCAAATGTTATAGCACTTCAGATAAACCCTTAGATTCAAATGTTATAGCACTTCAGATAAACCCATAGATTCAAATATTACAGCACTTCAGACAAAATCAAAGATTCAAATGAGAGGCACATTTGCTACAGGAAGCAGGACAACCTGCCAGAGGCTGTGGGGAGTTCAGGAGATTCATAACGAGATTCATAAGGAGATTCATAAGGAGATTCATAAGGAGTTTCATAAGGAGATTCATAAGGAGTTTCATAAGGAGATTCATAAGAAGTTTTATAAGGAGATTCATAAGGAGTTTCATAAGGAGTTTCATAAGGAGATTCATAAGGAGTTTCATAAGGAGATTCATAAGGAGTTTCATAAGGAGATTCATAAGGAGTTTCATAAGGAGATTCATAAGGAGATTCATAAGGAGTTTCATAAGGAGATTCATAAGGAGTTTCATAAGGAGATTCATAAGGAGATTCATAAGGAGATTCATAAGGAGATTCATAAAGAAGTCTACGTTCTGGAAAGAATATGATATATAAATGATATATATGTATGTGTATATATATATATAGGCCTATATATAAAGCTTAATCTCACCTGAAATGGTTCACATTGGCCGTCATTAAGTGCTTTAATCAAGGTAGGGATTTTGTCCTCCCCATATTCCCCTGCAGCCACCTCCATGACTGGGGAAGATTGGATAAAGTCAATGAATTTACCAGACATAGCATGGATACAGCAGATTTGTTTTCTATAACGAGATATTTTGTTAACGTAGTTTCACAATCTTACAACAATCACGTATTTGTTATGTGGTTCTACAATCTTACATATAATATTAATATTATTTTGTGCTATGTGGTCCATATTTGATTGTTGGATTTTGTGTTATATGGTCCACATCTGACTGTTGGATTTTGTGCTATGTGGTCCACATCTGACTGTTGTATTTTGTGTTATGTGGTCCACATCTGACTGTTGGATTTTCTATGGCATTTTAGCCACACACACATGCAAGCACACAAACAAATACACACTGACACATACATGCACAAATATACACTGACACACACATGCACAAATACACACTGACACATACATGCACAAATACACACTGACACATACATTCACATGACAACACATAGATATATGATAATAAAGTAATCTCTCTAGCTGTGAGCAGGTAACCTCTTGACAACCCACAGTCATTCTGATGAAAGCAGAGGTTTTCCTTAGTTGTGATTTAATAACTGAGGCGACACCCAAGCTAGTAAGGTACAGAAGTGTTCCTCAGTTGTGATAACTGAGGCAACACCAAAGACGGTATGGTTAGTTGTCACAAAAGAAAGAGTAGGTGTCATATCAATTCTACAATACATACAAAGCCAACAGATACAATGGTGTGGTCATCTAGAAAGAATGTTGTGTGATTCGTTAGTTTATTAAACATATATAAAGAGGGGAGAAGCAGAAAGAAGAGCCAGGGGTAGACCTAGAGTACGCTAGATTGACAACATCAAAGAGACATTACATGAACACCAAATAACATTATCTGAAGCTGCCAAAAAAGCGAGAACAAGAAAATTGTATCTCTCTCGACACCCGTAAAGGATAAAAGAGGAAGGAAAGAAGAAGTTGTCACAAAAGCATAACTACGTTATGGGTTTATAGATGTATGTTAGTTCCCTAAAGTGAGGCATTTCAGTGCAGCATATCCCAGGATTGTCACATCCTGGAAGGAGTTAGCATATAGCTCTAGGCCATCATATTCTGCTAGGAGTTATCCACTTGTAGACACTGCTCTCTTCCCAATGAAACAGCGGAACACCTCCTTATTGACTGCCCTTACCTTTCAACTGCCAGGAAAAAAATTTCTTAAGACACACTTAACAGTCACTAACTTACTGTAAAAGTAAAGTAACCCATAGCATTTATTAATGCCGTAGGGGTGTGAGATGTTAGCAATCTCACATTTCACAGGCTCTGCAAATGAGGGCGGTAGCCATCTCCTCTCTCTCGCAGTCTTTACTTCCCGGATTAATCCGGTACCCATTTAAGGCTGGGTCGACCTGGGAGCTGCTGTGATCTGAAAACATTTCCGCCTCAACTGGGGAATGAACCCAGGACCACTCATATGCGAAGCCAGTGCGCTAACCACTGCGCTAACGCGGCTCATACTGTATGGATCACTAAATCAACTTCAGAAGACCTGAACCTTTTTAAGAATGGCATTGTGCTGACAAGAGTAGAGCACTCATCAGCATTTGGATAGCGACAACAACAACAACCTCTGGGCCATCACACCCTGCCAGAAATTGGCATATAGCTCTGGGCCTTCACATTCTGCCAGGAGTTACCCACTTGCAGACACTGCTCCCATCCCAATGAAACAGTAGAACACCTCCTTATTGACTACCCTTACTTTTCAACTGCCAGGACAAAACTTTCTACAGACACCCTTAACAGTCACTAATTTACTTTATGGATCACTAAGTCAACGTTCAAAGACCTTTTAAAAAATGACATGTGTTGAACTTTCATTACTGCATTTTTTCCTGTGAAGGAGTGCAGGGAGGTTTTCTATAGGCTGTGGAAATAAATGCAGCTTTGCCATAACAGAGGTCTTGACATGTACAGGAAGACTTTTGATTGTGTTGGCAAGAGTAGAATTACTCATCAGCATTTGGATATTGACAGCCACAACAACAATAACATCAACCTCTGGGTCAACTATTTCATCATTCTTCTATCAGATGTATTTACCCCTCTGCAATTATGTCACCAATACAGATAATATACTGTTTCTACTGTTACCAATAAAATTAATAAAAAGTAAAAATACTACATTTAAAATAGTATAAATGAAAAACAAGAAATAAACAAAGGAACAAGAACTTTTTCTACATTGTGTTAAAATAGGGATGTTTTCCAAGAAACAAACAAGAATTAAATAAACAAGAATTAAATAAACAAGAATTAAATGCAAACAACAGACTGGAATGCTCTTACCACTGGATGTAAAAAAATGTGTATTTGTGACTATTTATAACTTTATTATTAATAACACTGCATTATCCTTAATGTTATTACTTGTTATTTTTAGTACTGCAGCACTTTCTACTTTGTCAAATATAATCTGAGACTTTGGTTATCATTTATTTTTAGCAGTGATGGTATACCTGGCATTTCTTGCAACCTAGAAGTCTGTCACAAAAGGATGAAGGTATAATGTCCACTGACTTCCATCTCCTATCACCCACACATGAATTATGTGATAGAAGACACAAAAATGTATACAAGATATGCAGTTAACCTATGAGGCTGGAACAACAAGACATCATGAGGGTGGGACAACAAGATATCATGAGGGTGGGACAAGATATCATGAGGGTGGGACAACAAGATATCATGAGGGTGGGACAACAAGATATCATGAGGGTGGGACAACAAGATATCATGAGGGTGGGACAACAAGATATCATGAGGCTGGGACAACAAGATATCATGAGGGTGGGACAACAAGAAATCATGAGGGTGGGACAACAAGATATCATGAGGGTGAGAAAACAAGATATCATGAGGGTGGGACAACAAGATATCATGAGGGTGGGACAAGATATCATGAGGGTGGGACAACAAGATATCATGGAGCTGGGACAACAAGATATCATGAGGGTGGGACAAGATATCATGAGGTTGGGACAACAAGATATCATGGAGCTGGGACAACAAGATATCATGAGGGTGGGACAACAAGATATCATGAGGGTGGGACAAGATATCATGAGGGTGGGACAAGATATCATGAGGGTGGGACAAGATATCATGAGGGTGGGACAAGATATCATGAGGGTGGGACAAGATATCATTAGGTTGGGACAACAAGATATCATGAGGGTGAGACAACAAGACATCATGAGGGCGGGACAACAAGGCATACAGCATGAAACTGTAATGATGAAAGTTGGAGAGATATTCACTGGAAGAAATACTTCACTATATAGCCATATCATCTACTTAAATTGTAATCTAGCATGCTGTGTCTGATAGGTCACTAATAAAACCTGTAGACTATCCACAAGTGAATAACGGTATATCTTCTTTCCTTTCGCTTTATACCCCTTTCATCCTTCCAGCATCAGGGGTAGAAGAGTTCTCTGGAGATGGCTTTTTTGTATGCTTCATATATGTTTGTATTCATTGACTCTTTTATTATGTGGATATATATATATATGGTGGATTATCTGAACTGATGGCTGTCAATTCTGAGCATCCCTGTAGGAGTTTGTGGATATTTATATAGGCTTTCTTATATAGCCTCATCATCATCATCATAATTTTCCTCTTGTGCCAAGCTTGGCAGATGTCATACAGGGTAACTCTCCATGCTTGTCGATCACCAGCCAGTTGCACATGCACGCACGCACGCATGCATGCACACACACACACAGAGAACATATTTATATCTAAACTTGATCTATCAAAATCTGACAATGAACTAAACTTGATCTATCAAAATCTGACAATGAACTAAACTTGATCTATCAAAATCTGACAATGAACTAAACTTGATCTATCAAAATCTGACAATGAACTAAACTTGATCTATTAAAATCTGACAATGAACTAAACTTGATCTATCAAAATCTGACAATGGACTAAACTTGATCTATCAAAATCTGACAATGGACTAAACTTGATCTATCAAAATCTGACAATGAACTAAACTTGATCTATCAAAATCTGACAATGGACTAAACTTGAATTATCAAAATCTGACAATGCACTAAACTTGATTTATCAAAATCTGACAATGGACTAAACTTAATCCAACACTCACCAAAGTCTGCTGGATTGTGGTAGTTGGGACAAACTAGTCCCTGCTGCTCAAAGTACGGCAGCAGTGCTCCGATGTCTCCTCGATAGATACACTGACCATCTACCAGCAGATACAGCTACATGTGAAGGAAATAGTAGGAATTATTGATAGGACAAGACATGAGAGAATTGAGGGAGATATTATTCAACATTTGAACAGCTTCTAAGTGAATGATGATTTTGTATGTGGACGATATTTTGTATGTACGTTTATAATATTTCTATCCTTGTATGACTGATTTCAAACTTAGTGATCATGTGATAGAGAAGTTTAGAACTTTTTGTTATCTGGAAATAAAAAGTACAAAAATATTTTACTATAATATAAGGATGAAACTGGCAATAGACTGGGTGACTGTTTCTGCCGACATGTTCATATCATTAACCACATAACACCTACTCCTGTGGCTATACATTTCAATGCATTGGGGTGCTCATAATATTTAGGCTACTGACTTAAGATCTTGTACCACAGACTATTGAGCTAGGTACACCCTAGAAAATTGTGATATGTTGTAGTTCGGTACCCTTAAACCATGTGGTTTTAATCAATCAATCAATCAAGAGCCATGCTGACTGGCGTAGGCGATCATATTTTTCCATGACTCTCTGTCTCTTGTGTTGTCAATAAGCTCAGTTGGTGAGCTTCTACCATGCCACGATACAAGTCCATCTAGTAACTTTTCTCTTTGTTGTTCCCTATCTCTTCTCCCTTTGATCTTTCCAGTGGTTTTTAATACCAATCTTTAATTTATTCACATTTGGGGGGAGTGGGGCCATTGTTATTTTGTCACTCATGTTGTTTTCTGGCAATAGTTAATTTTTTTTCGTTCTCATTCCCCATATTTTTTTTAATGCACATCTCTATAACAATATTTGTGTACATTAAGTCTTGTGTTACTTTGAATGTCTCTGCTGTTAAGTGTCTGCCGTCTAATGCTTTTATGATAGTGCTATTATTTTTACTGTTTGTTCTCTGTTTTTTTATTTCTTGAAAAAAAAACCTCGAGGTTGAAACTGTCTTGAATACTGTTATTTGTATTTTTCATACCCATACCTAATAGTCTGTGTGCTAATTGTAAAGCTAATGAACAATGTATTTTATGTATGTACTTTTGTTATTTATAAAGAAAAATCATCAATCATTCAATAAACCCATAACCCTTCAGGGTCGTAGGGGTACCACATTAGATGCCTCAGCACACAAAGTCCTCCAGCGGATTTTATCCTTAGTGATGCCGATGAGTGTGGAAATATCTTGCCCTGTCCATTCCTTGATGTTGTCTGTCCATGCCTTTATTTTCCCTCCTCTGCTTCTTCCACCCTCGACAGTTCCCTGCAGTATTATTTTTGACAAGGAATTGTGCCTGCATACATGTCCGAACCATGCTAGTTTTCATCGTTTCACTATTGAAAGCAATGGCTCCTGATCACCTGCACACATCTCTACTTTATTTCTTACGTACACATTGGTCTTATGTTTCCTATAGGAAATTCGTAGAATTCGCCACTAGCATTTGTACTCGAAAGCATGTAATCTTCTCTCCATGTCTGCAGTGAGTGTCCAACTCTCACAACCATACAACACAACAGAAAGCACCAGCGACTTATACAGTTTGATTTTCACTCCAACACTGATGTTGCTTTTCCAAATCACAGTTAGCCTTGACAAGGACGCTAAAGCCATCTCCAGCCTTACTTTTATCATGCAGCAAACTGGATATAAATATTTTTGTTATGTGGATGAAGAAGTCTACACAAGATAGTGAAGCAGCACAAAATACATCAACCTACATAGATCTAGCAGCACAAAATACATCAACCTACATAGATCTAGCAGCACAAAATACATCAACCTGTATAGATCTAGTGTTGGAGTGAAAATCAAACTGTATAGGTCGCTGGTGCTTTCCGTTGTGTTGTATGGTTGTGAGAGTTGGACACTCACTGCGGACATGGAGAGAAGATTACAGGCTTTCGAGTATAAATGCTACAGAAGAATTCTACGAATTTCCTATAGGGAACATAAGACCAATGTGTACGTAAGAAATAAAGTAGAGATGTGTGCAGGTGGTCAGGAGCCATTGCTTTCAATAGTGAAACGACGAAAACTAGCATGGTTCGGACATGTATGCAGGCACGATTCCTTGTCAAAAACAATACTGCAGGGAACTGTCGAGGGTGGAAGAAGCAGAGGAGGGCAAATAAAGACATGGACAGACAACATCAAGGAATGGACAGTGCTAGATATGTCCACACTCATCCGCATCGCTGAGGATAGAATTCGCTGGAGGGCTCTGTGTGCTGAAGCTTCCAATGTGGTACCCCTACGACCCTGAAGGGTTATGGGTTTTATTGATATTGATTGATAGATCTAGCAGTAGGTGCATTTATATTAAATATTAAAAAGTAGGACTTAAAAAAAATCGAAGTGAATCATTGAGAGAAGGTTTGAACGACGATGACTTTGAACCAACAGACTTAGTGAATCCTTGAGAGAAAACACCAACACAGAATTTGTTCAAATTTCATAAAAAGAAGATTATGTGACAAAAGTAAAGGTGGTGGATGTGATGTTGACCACATGAACCAGATGCATGTTGTTGGTCATGAAAAATACAGACCTAACACTGTATTTTCTGAAATGCCTTTATGTACAGAAGTTTGACTTACAGAAGGCCTTTGATAAAGTATGGAAAGAAGGATTGCTTCGAAAAATGAGAAACTACAAGATAACTGGTAATATGTATAGATGGATGAAAGCCTTTCTTCACAATAGAAGAGCCAGAGTACAAGTAAATGGCAAAAAAAGTAAGAAGGTACTACTACGTCATGGAGTGCCTCAGGGAGGAGTTCTATCACCTACTCTTTTCCTCACATTTATCAATGATCTAATTGAAGAAATACCCTGTGGAACTAGAGCGGCACTATATGCAGATGACTTAGTTCTATGGTGCACACATGAGAGTGCCGTGGTTGCCACAAAAATGCTTCAGAGAGCCATGGACATTTTGACCAATTGGGCTGACAAATGGTGTGTAAGTATCAATATAGAGAAGTCAGCAACAACCCTTTGTACACTTTCACCAAAACAAAGAGCAGGAAACATCTATGTAAATAAAACTGTCTTAAAGGTAGATGACTAACCCACATATCTTGGTGTAAAATTTGATGCCAAAATGACATGGAAATATCATATCAGCAAAGCAGAAACAAAGGCTAGAAGGAAGATAGCTATACTTAGGAAACTGAGTGGGACAACTTGGGGAGCTAATGAAAGAATTCTAAAAAATGTATACCAACAAGCCATTCGACCATACTTGGAATATGGTTCTACAGCATGGAGTTCATCATCAAACACCACACTACAGAACTTGGATAGAGAACAATTATGGGACAACCATTTGGTATGATACTGGTTATCTTTCTTCATTCGCTTTCTGATAGCTAACACAATATTTGTGTGATTTCCGCAGAGAAGAGTGAAATACATGTACTGCTGGTTTCATAGTGGAACTTCTTCATTATTTTGAATCTTCTGGCCCAGCACATCTGTTTTAGCATAGACTATTTTAAGTTGATAACTCAGCTTACCTTGACCTTTAATTACTGACATGATGTACAGAAAATACAGGGCATCACAGACGCTTATCTGACACTGATACATCCATTACTTTATCATATCTAGATGTCTCTGACACTGATACATTCATTACTTTATCATATCTAGATGTCTCTGACACTGATACATCCATTACTTTATCATATCTAGATGTCTCTGACACTGATACATTCATTACTTACATGATCAAACATTTCAAACATTTTGGCACTGGGCTGATGTATTGTACATATAATGTTTCTTCCACCTTTTGCCAACTTTTTAAGCAAGGACACGCACTGGAAGCTTGAGACACTGTCTAAACCACTGAACAGAAATATGAAAAAATATACGGCTCATCAAATACAAGTCACTGTTGACATAATTATCATTCAATATTCATTCATTCATTCATTCATTCATTCATTCATTCATTCATTCATTTTCCTTTTGCGCTGAAGTTAGCACATAGGGCAGAGGTCAGATCTCTCCAGTTCTGTCTGTTCAAAGCTATTCTGTGCAGTTCTTGAATAGTATGAATATTGATTGTTTTACTTTCTCTAAGTATTGTTCTTCTGAGTGTTTCTTTTGGTCTACCCCTGGCTCTTTTGCCTGTAGGTATCCATTAAAGAGATTGGTGGTGTATTCTGTTGATGTCTGTGCGTAGGACATGCCTGATGTAGCATCAACTGTGTTTTCTGATAACATCTGTGATGAAATTTTGATGTGTCTCTTCTCTGATTTTATCATTCAATTTGAATTCACTCCATTGGGTGTTAGTTATCCTATAACAAAGACATTTGTTCTCGAAACTCAGTAATTTCTTTTCTGAAGATAAAGAGCTTTTCCAGCTCTCACATCCATATGATAGCACCGGAATAACGCATGAATTAATTAAGCGCATTTTCGTGCGTGTGCTGATTGACTTTGACCTCTAGATATTAGACAGTCTATTAAAGGCACTTGATGCTAGAGCAATGAGAGTTGTAATTTCTGTCTTGACATCACCGTCGAGTGTTAATTTGCTTCCTAGACAATGTTACACAAATCGGTCTGGACTTTATGATTTTTGTTGATTAATCCAACGATCGACGGAATGACCCAGACTTGATTAGAGAAACACCCTCCATCAGTGGACGTCACCGACGGAAGTCTGTCATCATTCAATATAGAATCCATCAAACCACTGTTGAATCATGAATAAATGAAGGCCTACTATCTGTCCATCTATTGTCTTTTCTCTGATTTTGCTGTAAGGAGTTGCAGGATTGAATAATGATCAGT
This sequence comes from Meghimatium bilineatum, assembly GCA_034231615.1. Classification (NCBI taxonomy): domain Eukaryota; kingdom Metazoa; phylum Mollusca; class Gastropoda; order Stylommatophora; family Philomycidae; genus Meghimatium; species Meghimatium bilineatum. Next base: position 3,027,700 of record CM067302.1, read on the forward strand.
TTTCAGGCTATGACTCATTTCGCCGCTTGATATGCAGCAATATTATGATGTCTCAGAATATTGGTAACTTCTTCAATCCACCTGCTTCTTGATCTTCCTCTGCATCTTGCTGTTTTTATTTTCATGCTACAGAAATGTTTCAAGTGAACAAAAGAGGAAGAATTTTCATTTTGCATGTTCTTACAGCTGGCCAATAAAGATTCATTCTCATTAAGTGGTTGAACCATTTCAGTCCCTGTTTTTCAATAAATTTGACCATTGATGTTGTTCCAACAGTTCTTGTAATCTCTTCATTCTTCACATGATCTCTCCTTATTCTGTTTGCTGCTACTCTTAGACATCTCATTTCACACATAATACGTCTTAAGTTCGTTCACAATATCTGGACCAGGTTTGTGTGAACACTCAAATCCCCTAACAGTTCTTGTGTTATCTTTTCTCATCCACGAGCCTGGTTCCATTTAAGGAAGAACTTGACAGAAGAGTAGAAGAGTTGGACCCAGGTTCTTTTGCTCTCTTAACCAAGGTGTCATTCGTCGACAAGTCCAAGTCTCACCTTGTGTTTGAGAGTAAGACGTGTTCTCGAGCTGAACAGTTTATAAATATGAAATAAATACTCTTAATTCATTAGGGATTATGATGAACATAAAATGGAACGACTTCGTCACAAATAGTGATCTAAGAGACAAAACACACCAAGAGTATGTTTCAAACATCATAAGAAAACGAAGATGGAAATACCTTTGTCATGTTTTACAACTAGATGTAAACAGAATAAACCAACAAGCCCTTATGTGGTCACCTGAGGGTAAAAGAAAAAGAGGAAGACCTAAAACAACCCTTGGTTGGTTGCTGATCCAGCGGTCCATGGGCTCATGCCCTTTGATCTAATGCCATTAGATGGCATTATATTGCTGGGAAGTACAAAACAACCCTTAAAAACACCATTCTTAAAGAAGGGGAATTAATAGGCTGTAAGACCATCCAGGAACTAAAGCTGCAGGCATAGGACTGTATCATATGGAGAACCAAAACCTCTGCTCTATGTGTCGAAAGGAAAAAACTAACTAACTCACATTAGGGTTGTAGGGGTATCACATTGAGACATAATTTGGTCTAGAAAGATCCCCCATGCTTCTCTATCTTCTACCTTCCTGATGAGCTTGGAAACTTCACACCCTGGCCAGTCCTTGATATTATCCAGCCATGTCTTCTTCTAGCCACCTGGTCTTCTTCCAACCTTCACTGTATCTTAAAGAACATATCTTGTCATCGAAGACTGTCTCATCATGTGGCAGTACCACCAGATTTTGCAAAGTTTCACGATTGTTAACAATGGTTCATGTTGACCCACACATACATTCTTCTTCTTTTTCTGTGTTCACTCTCTTATAAACACAATGAATAAATTGTGTGATTTCCACTGGGAAGCGTGAAGTACATTGTACTGCTAGTTCCACAGTTGAACTGTGTTATTTGCACCTTGGTCATGCCTTTAATTCAGGTAGTGGGCTTCTTTAGCCTGTGACAGCCTGCCTATCTGTTGATGGGTGCGAGGGTGTGCAATAACTCTTTGCCAAGATGATTGTTGTCTATCTTGCATGAGATGTTCCACAGTTAGTGAACTTGCCTCATGTAATTAGACATTCTGTGCCTGTGCCCATCAGGTACTGAACCTTTTCTCATCCATGAGCCTGGTTCCGGTTAAGGAAGAACTTAACAGAAAAGTTGGACCCAGGCTCTTTTACCCTCTTAACAGTGGTGTCGCTCACCAACATTGTGAACCCCATCGTGAAAATCCAATTCTGAGTATTACCATGCATTTGGGAGCAAGGCGTGGTCTCAAATTGAATGACCTTGTCCCATTTGTGCCTGAGCCCATCAGGTACTGAACCCTTTCTCTCTGCAAGCATGTTTCCGGTATAGGAAAGTTTGACAGTAGAGTTGGGCCAGAGCTGCCTTTATTGTCCTGTTTGTATCGATCCCATTAGGTAAACCCTTTCACTCTACGATCATGTTTCGAGTATAGGAAAGCTCGACATTAGAGTTTGGCCAGGGCTGCTTTCTTTGCCAGGCGCCCATGATTGGATCTGGGTCTCTGCCCGTAAGGAGCACCAGTAACTAGAAGCTTGTTTCGAGCTAACAGAGCTTGTAGTTCTGATTTGCTTGGAACATTTTCCCTTTCTATTTACACTTGGCGCTGCCTTCTCGTGCTATGCTGCCTTTTCATTGGCTGTCCCTCCAATGCTTGGACCGGACTGACTAGCCCCACTGTGTGTCAACAGAGTCACTGCATGTGTTGGCGCAGTGGTGTTGGAGATATTGATTATCTTTTCTGCAGTGAATTCTTTTTCTATCTGCTGCCTCCACATTCGCAGACATGATCCCCAAAAGGTTTAGCCAAAAGCAAATTCAGCACGAGCAGCTGTATTTCTGTTTCCTGGGTGCACCACGAGGAGGTACTTTTGGAATCTTGGTTATCTGCTAACCCTGGGTCCACCGAGAACAGTTTGGTACCCTTTGCACCCCCGCTAATACATTAATTCTATCATGCACAAACACATTGTTCTTATGTTCTTGGTAACAGATACCCAACACACGTCAATAGCATTTGTTTTAAAAATGCCTGGATTCTTCTCTCCAAGTCCGCATTTTGATTCTCACAGTTATATCGAAATATTGACAAAACAAAGATTTGTATAAATTAATCTTAACATGGGCGGTGATCCTTATTTTTCAAATAATGGTTAATGTTAAAAATGGGCATGGCCATTGTCAGTCTTTTAACTTCAGCTGTTGATTCACCATCTCACGTTAGCTCACTATCTGCAATATGTAGAAAATACAACATGAAGATCAATACATAAAAGACGGAAACTATGAAAATATGCAGAACACAGAGTCCACTAAACATACAGACAGACAATATAGGAGTAAAACAAGTAACAGAGTTCAAATATCTCAGTAGTATTTAAACAGAAAATGGAAGCATCGATAGAGAAATAGAGATGAGATGTCAAAAGGCAAATGCAGTAACATACCAACTGTCACCACTACTTCTTCACACCAAGATCGAGATGGAAGTTAAGAGACAAATGATCTACAGTATATTCCTACCAACACTGTGTTACCAGTGCCAAACCTGGTCTCTCTCATCTTCACATTACAGAAAGATAGTGACATGTGAGATGAAATGCTTGAGGAAAGCTGCCGGTCCACCAGACTTGATAGATTGCAAAGTGAATATATCAGGAAAAGAATATGTATAATATCTTGTACAGATTACATATAGAGAGATCATATCAAGTGGTTTGGCCACATTATGAGAATGCATCGCGAAAAGTTGACCGAACAAACAAATAACCAAATGAGATCAGGGTACAAAGCCAGAGGAAGACCACGGAAAAGATGGATAGAAAACGTCAGGGACATCCTGTACAGACACGGTCATAGCACAGCCGAGGCCACACATCTGGCAATAGAATTCAAGCTCGAGCTACAATCACCCCTACGCTTAATGGCTAGAGTGGATCACAAACCACCTGGGGAAAGACAATAGACAATAGTTGATTCACCATCACCACTAATCTGGGCTTCCAGAAAAGTATACGTCGAACCCTTCGATTGTTAAGCTTTGTATTGGTTGGGACTAAATTAGTACTTCTTTTCACCAAAATTTTACTTTTATCTGTATTGATCTCCATGCCAAATTTGTTTTGCTAGATATTCCCACTCTTGTAGTTCTGCCTCTGTTGTCATCATCAGATCAATATAATTGAGACATTGACTATGGGTTTCAACAGCATACAAGAATTACACAAAGTAGCATCACATCTCTCGAACTGGAGAGCTCTGGTTTCTACCCTAAGCACAGCATTCGGAGCTGAAGGAACATAGATAGAAAGATAGATGCAGCAGGATGTTATCCAGAGAACGGAGATATGTTGTGTCCCCAATTTATTTGCACCGATGGCATAACATTTCCGACTTCAGCAATATCTATTGATTTAATAGAAATATTCAATCTAATTCAGTAAAATAACAACCTACCTTGTTGGCTCATCAAAGAACATGACCGGTGGGTTGTTGACCAACTCTAAGGCAATAGACAATCTTCTGCGCTGACCTCCAGACAGATTAGAAGCTCGTGTCTTCTTGGCTTCATTGAGGCCAAGTGTGTCCAGGATTTCATCCACCTGACAGGGAAAAGTGGAATAATTTTAATACATAGAAAAGACAGGATGATCTAAAACAGATGTTTGCTCATATACCTGTATCTTTTTCTTCTTCTCGTTCACGGTTTAACATGTCCACACAGCAAGTCTGGTTTAACATGTTGACACAGCAAGTCTGGTTTAACATGTTGACACAGCAAGTCTGGTTTAACATGTGTACACAGCAAGTCTGGTTTAACATGTGTACACAGCAAGTCTGGTTTAACATGTGTACACAGCAAGTCTGGTTTAACATGTCTACACAGAAAGTCTAGTTTAACATGTGTACACAGCAAGTCTAGTTTAACATGTGTACACAGCAAGTCTAGTTTAACATGTGTACACAGCAAGTCTAGTTTAACATGTGTACACAGCAAGTCTAGTGTAACATGTGTACACAGCAAGTCTAGTTTAACATGTGTACACAGCAAGTCTAGTTTAACATGTGTACACAGCAAGTCTAGTTTAACATGTGTACACAGCAAGTCTAGTTTAACATGTGTACACAGCAAGTCTAGTTTAACATGTGTACACAGCAAGTCTAGTTTAACATGTGTACACAGCAAGTCTGGTTTAACATGTGTACACAGCAAGTCTGGTTTAACATGTGTACACAGCAAGTCTGGTTTAACATGTGTACACAGCAAGTCTAGTTTAACATGTGTACACAGCAAGTCTGGTTTAACATGTGTACAAAGCAAGTCTGGTTTAACATGTTTACAGCAAGTCTGGTTTTCTTGATAAATGTTGCTGTATTTTCACTGGATGGACAAGGCTCTCATACAGTTTAACAAGTGTACACAGCAAGTCTGTACGCATGCGGTTGCACTTGTAGGTCTCACCAATGACCCACTAGACAAACCACCCATGCAACAGAAAACCTTAGTCGATGACATGCCATTATATTGAGGTTCTCTTATGGAAGCCCTGTAGCATGTCATCTATACAATTCAAAGGGTTTAAAAGTCACAGAGGATTGACTTCACTGTACTTGGTTTCCCATATGTACTCCGTCACTCTCAACAAAGCAGCACCATGCCTGCCGGGAGTACCACTCATAGCACGTAACTCTGTAGCTTTAAGTAATAATCTACAGGGATCTCCGAAAAAATCCACTTTATAAACAAGACGACACAAGCCTGATTCAAACCCATGACCTGTTGAACACAAGGTGAACAGCTTAACCACTACGCAAGGGAGATCACCATCCCGTATACAATTATAGACCCCCTCTGAGTTGAAGGATCCTTCACTACAAATTGCACTAAGCCAAAAGTTGAAGTCTCCTGGGTATGAAAGAAAGCTCAGAAAAACCACCCCACTGCACATAGGAAGTAAGAGCTAATTGCTCATAATTCCTGGGGTTCTCAAACAAACAAACAAACAAACAAACAAACAAACAAACAAACACAGCATGTATGGTTTTCTTGAACTATTTTAGTCTTAAATCTTGAAACAGAAATCACTACAGAAATTGTATCAACAACACTCAGATCTTCTAATTGTAACAACACTCAGATCTTCTAATTGTAACAACACTCAGATCTTCTAATTGTAACAACACTCAGATCTTCTAATTGTAACAACACTCAGATCTTCTAATTGTAAGAACAACACTCAGATCTTCTAATTGTAAGAACAACACTCAGATCTTCTAATTGTAAGAACAACACTCAGATCTTCTAATTGTAACAACACTCAGATCTTATAATTGTAACAACACTCAGATCTTATAATTGTAACAACACTCAGATCTTCTAATTGTAACAACACTCAGATCTTCTGATTGTAACAACACTCAGATCTTCTAATTGTAACAACACTCAGATCTTCTAATTGTAAGAACAACACTCAGATCTTCTAATTGTAACAACACTCAAGATCTTATAATTGTAACAACACTCAGATCTTCTAATTGTAAGAACAACACTCAGATCTTCTAATTGTAACAACACTCAGATCTTATAATTGTAACAACACTCAGATCTTCTAATTGTAACAACACTCAGATCTTATAATTGTAACAACACTCAGATCTTCTAATTGTAACAACAACACTCAGATCTTCTAATTGTAACAACACTCAGATCTTCTAATTGTAACAACACTCAGATCTTCTAATTGTAAGAACAACACTCAGATCTTCTAATTGTAACAACACTCAGATCTTATAATTGTAACAACACTTAGATCTTCTAATTGTAACAACAACACTCAGATCTTCTAATTGTAACAACACTCAGATCTTCTAATTGTAACAACACTCAGATCTTCTAATTGTAACAACACTCAGATCTTCTAATTGTAACAACACTCAGATCTTATAATTGTAACAACACTCAGATCTTCTAATTGTAACAACAACACTCAGATCTTCTAATTGTAACAACACTCAGATCTTCTAATTGTAACAACACTCAGATCTTCTAATTGTAACAACACTCAGATCTTCTAATTGTAAGAACAACACTCAGATCTTCTAATTGTAACAACACTCAGATCTTATAATTGTAACAACACTTAGATCTTCTAATTGTAACAACAACACTCAGATCTTCTAATTGTAACAACACTCAGATCTTATAATTGTAACAACACTCAGATCTTCTAATTGTAACAACACTCAGATCTTATAATTGTAACAACACTCAGATCTTCTAATTGTAACAACACTCAGATCTTCTAATTGTAAGAACAACACTCAGATCTTCTAATTGTAACAACACTCAGATCTTATAATTGTAACAACACTTAGATCTTCTAATTGTAACAACAACACTCAGATCTTCTAATTGTAACAACACTCAGATCTTATAATTGTAACAACACTCAGATCTTCTAATTGTAACAACACTCAGATCTTATAATTGTAACAACACTCAGATCTTCTAATTGTAACAACACTCAGATCTTATAATTGTAACAACACTCAGATCTTCTAATTGTAACAACAACACTCAGATCTTCTAATTGTAACAACACTCAGATCTTCTAATTGTAACAACACTCAGATCTTCTAATTGTAAGAACAACACTCAGATCTTCTAATTGTAACAACACTCAGATCTTATAATTGTAACAACACTTAGATCTTCTAATTGTAACAACAACACTCAGATCTTCTAATTGTAGCAACACTCAGATCTTCTAATTGTAACAACAACACTCAGATCTTCTGATGACATATTCTTTCCAGAACGAAGGCTGCTGTATGGATCTTCTGTACTTCTCACAATCCTGGGCGAGTTGACCTGCCGCAGACACATGCATGTTTAAACAATTTGATGCATCCATAATCATCTTGGGTGCCTTTACCCCTGCTACCAGCAACCATACCTTCCATTATTAATTTTTCCGTGCTGTTATGGATCTTTACAAGATGATAAAACATCTTCAGCTGTCTTATTATAATGTATTAGAGCCAGCCCTCTTTAATGTTTAATGTTCTTATCACTTCCTGATTTGTTTTTTTTGTTGTCCATGATATTCTCAAAATTTTTCTGTAGCATTTCATTTCAAAGGCAGCTGCTCATTTTATCAATGATTTATTAAGTGTCCATGTTTCACTGTCATAAATTGCTACTGAAAGTATGCTAGCTCTAATAACTGCAATTTATCTTTATAGCTGGTGTCTTGTCAAAGACTTTACTTGCGTGAGTTTTGAAGTCACTATTGAATTTATTTTCTTGATTTCTACACACAATTTCCTGAACTGTTTATGCTTACATCCAAATCATCATCATCAGGTGCCATGCCAGCTGGTGTAGGTGGTCATGGCTCTCCACAGCTCTCTGTCCAAAGTATTATGTATCAATGTCGTTGTTGTTTCCTTGCTGTGCCAGGTTGTCAAACTGTCTAATATTTTCTGACATTGTCGCCCTCTGTCTCTGGTACCTTCACTCTTGCCTGTTGTGACTATGTTCTCTAAACCTGCCTGTCTCATGAAGTGGCCAAAAAAGAAGATTGTCTTTTTCTTATATTGTTGGTCTGTTTCGCACTTAACTCTTTCAACACCTCTACATTAGTTTTTCTGGCAGTCCATGGTATTCTCAGCATTCTTCTGTAGAACCACATCTCTGTTGCCTCCAATCTCCCACTTTCCAGTTTGTTTATTGTCCAAGGTTCGCACCCATATGTTAGTATAGGGGTTATATAGCACTGCAGAACTCTCTTTCTCACCTCTAATGACAAGGTCATATTACATAATATATATTTCATTTTTCTGAATGTTGTTTTTGCCTGTCCTATTCTGCATCTTATTTCTGTTGAACGTCTTACATCCAAATATTCAGCATTAGCTGACATCTTCTAGTTTGTGAATATCTATTATGATTTTTGATAGAGTTTTGATTTTATCTGTTGTCATGATTTTTATTTTCATTGTAGACCCAACAGTATTTAAGAACAAGCTCTGGGCTTCACTGTTTTTATTGTTGAGAGCTTCAGCTGTTTCAGACCTCCTTCACTTGGTTATTAAAAGAACTGCATCATCTGAATATCTAACGCTTAGAATCTAATGTTCAGGCCCAGAGATGGCATGCACACCAGAGTGTACTGGCCGGCGCTCCATAGCTGGTCGAGCATCAGGGTCAGTGAACCACAGCTGGCCAAGACCCTCAGTACAATTCCACGCAGTGGGCCTGGAAAAAGGAGTGCAGCAACCCTACTGTAGCCTGGCCAAGTACTAGGGATCGAAGATACGGGAATGCCAACTTGGCCCCAAAAAAATGCTGGCTGAAGACGGATGTGTCAGGTCGAAAGGCGCAGATAACGCAGCTTGCTGTAAAACATGACACAACGCAGATCACCTCATATGTCCTTCTCAGGACGGTCAGCGGAATACTTTCAGAGGGTCCGCTGCAAGGCGTACGACGAAGAATCTGTTGTTCTCTGATGCTAAGAGCACTAAACTCTGTACATGCCAGATAATCTCTTACATTTCTCATTAGAACACTGAATAATTTATGGAGGCTATTAATGTATAAGGTACAAACTAAATGAAACTTCTACAAATCTAATGTCTGCTCAGTCTTGCTGTACACATTGTAGATATGTAAGCAACTATTCAAATAGACAGGCATTTAAGAATCTCTGAAAGAAAGAGGTGGGGAAATACATCCATAAATCTGGTCTATCAAGCCATTTTTACTTGCATGCCAAATCTGGCCTTTCAAGCCATTTTTAATTGCATGCCAATTCTGACCCGTCAAGCCATTTTTACTTGCATGCCAAATCTGGCCTTTCAAGCCATTTTTAATTGCATGCCAAATCTGACCTATCAAGCCATTTTTACTTGCATGCCAAATCTGGCCTGTTGAGCCATTTCTACTTGCACTCCAAGCTTATGCTATGACCCTCAAGCTTGCTTATGATACTTGACTTACCCTTTCCAAGTAAGTCTCATCAAAGCATTGCACACTGCTGAGATTTTAAGTCTTCTGGGTATGAAATAAAGCCCTGAATAACAACCCCTTTTCACTTAGAAAGTAAGAACTAATCATTTATAACTCTTCGGGGGTTGAAATAATAATGGCACTTGAAAATAACTACCAGTATATCTACACCGCCTGTGTGTTGGCGGGGCCCGAAAGAGGTTCTAAGAATAGCAACACTGTTTACCTTCCACGCATGTCGTAAAAGGTGACTAAGGAGGTTATGGGATGGAGTTGGCTGTCCCATCCCATATAGGGTCAGTGACCCAAAGCCATGCTGAAGTCGGATGTGTAAGTTCAAAAAGCGCAGATATCGCCGCAATACTGTAAACCATGACACAATGCATTCCATTCTCTGGACTACATCCTGCTAATATGCAGGAGTTTAAGAATGAATGCAGAAGAAGAAGAATATCTACACCATTTGCAATTTCAAAGGGAAAAACACACACCTGTTGGTCTCTATGTGAAAAATGCTCCTTTGGCCCAGCTGACCCTAAAAAGTTGCCAACTATCTATTTTTCTACGTTCCTTCAGCACTGAACACGTTGCATAGAGAAAAAACCAATGCTCTCCTATTTGAGCGATGTGATGCTACAGTGTGTAACTCTTGTATGTTGTTGAGACCCACAATTATACCCTCTTTGACGGTTGTTCTGCAAAGAGTCTCTCTTTGTCCAATTATTCTTGAGATTAATTCTCCAAATTAGTTTGACCACAGGGTATGTACATTGAAACCAGTCCTGCAACGTCAGATGTGTCAGCCATTGATGCAAATAAAGTAGCAACATCTCCGCTACAACATTCTGATAGAAATTTAAGAATACCATCTCCATTGTCAGGACTACATTCTGATAGAAATTTAAGAATACCATTTCCATTGTCAGGACTACATTCTGATAGAAATTTAAGAATACCATTTCCATTGTCAGGACTACATTCTGATAGAAATTTAAGAATACCATTTCCATTGTCTTGTTTGTTTGTTAGTTGGTGGATTTGTCTGTCTATTCAGACATGCCCCTTTCAACCGTGGAATAGTTTTCCTTTAGTTATATCGGGGCGTATATATGGCCCAATGGCCTGGGTTGTCCTGTTAGGGACTGGTGATTTGACCGGTGTCTGGTCTGCATGTCCTTATAAGGACAAACAATATATTGGGGGCTCTCCATTGTCAGGAGTACATTCTGATAGAAATTTAAGATACCATTGTCCTGCTACAAGAGATAGGAGCCTATTCAGATAGAGTAAGAAAGAACTCTAAAACACAAATAACTGAAACTAGTTGGCAAAAAGGCATCAATAATATCAATTATGAAATATGAGAATAGTCTGAAGTTTCCGAGAAAATTAAGTTATCAGCAACAATTTAACATAACTTACCATTTCTTGCTTCTGTTGCGGACAAAGTTTCTCATCCAACTTTAGATTTGCTGAGCACATCATAGCCTCTTCTACGGTCAAATGAGGCAGTAACTCATCATCTTGCATGATGTAACATGACATCTTACGAAATGATCTTAAGTCTCTCTCACAGTTCTGAACCAGGATGGATCCTGTGATACTTTTAGTCCTGCAAATAGAGATAATAGAATACAGCATAATCTGAAACTGTATCATGCAGGCTAAGAGAATGAGAAACTGTAGCATGCAGGCTAAGAGAATGAGAAACTGTATCATGCAGGCTAAGAGAATGAGAAACTGTATCATGCAGGCTAAGAGAATGAGAAACTGTATCATGCAGGCTAAGAGAATAAGAAACTGTATCATGCAGGCTAAGAGAATTAGAAACTATCATGCAGGCTAAGAGAATGAGAAACTGTATCATGTAGGCTAAGAGAATGAGAAACTGTATCATGCAGGCTAAGAGAATGAGAAACTGTATCATGTAGGCTAAGAGAATGAGAAACTGTATCATGAAGGCTAAGAGAATGAGAAACTGTATCATGTAGGCTAAGAGAATGAGAAACTGTATCATGTAGGCTAAGAGAATGAGAAACTGTATCATGCAGGCTAAGAGAAAAAGCAAGAGTGAAACATTGTCACTTCTCGTAAAATAAGAAAAATACAACGAGAGATACTACAACAAGTAGATCATTACCAATACCTCGGACACATAATCACAATTAATAGTATGCCTAAAGCCTATTTGAAACAGAAGTCTAAAGGAGAATATCAATGAATAAAATTACTTTCAATGAGGAGGAAAAATTTAACATCTAAACAAATAATAAACAAATTAAAAATGAGAATTATAAAATGCTACTTCTATTCTATATTAATGTATGGCCCAGAAACATGGACAGTGAAAACAGAACTAGAAAACAGAATTAATACTTTCTGTTGGCAACTTTCATTGCGGCGACAGAACTTGATGATGATGAGTATAAAAGAAGGAAGGAATAAAAGTGACTGTCTAGTGTGAAACATCCCCCGGCCTTACTTCTGACTTCATTTCTTGAGTTATTACGATAGTGTACAGCGAATACAGATAAGATAGTTTTCATTGTATTTATTTTACCATCTTTGTTCTATTTTGCTTTTCATTTTATATATTCCTGTTGTAGTAAAACAGGGCCACCAATTCAAGTATTTAGGTACATCGATTACAGTAGATGGAAAAGTTCAACAGAAATAAGAAGCAGAATAGGACAGGCAAAAACAACATTCAGAAAAATGAAAAATATATTGTGTAATATGACCTTGTCATTAGAGGTGAGAAAGAGAGTTCTGCAGTGCTATATAACTCCTATAAAAAAAAGTAAAGTAACCCATAGCATTTATTAATGCCGTAAGGGTGTGAGATATTAGCGATCTTATATTTCAGAGGCTCTGCAAATGAGGATGGTAGCCATCTCCTCTCCCTTGCAGTCTTTACTTCCCTTATTAATCCGGTACCCATTTAAGGCTGGGTCGACCTGGGAGCCGTTGTGATCTGAAAAACATTTCCGCCTCAACTGGGGAATGAACCCAGCACCACTTACATGCGAAGCCAGTTCGCTAACCCCTGCGCTACGCGGCTCCCTGCTGGCTCTTTTACTAACATATGGATATGATTCTATGGCAATAAACAAACGAGAAATTGGGAAATTCAAAGCATTGACCTATCAGCTCCAACATGACTGACCCTTGACCTATCAGTTCCAACATGGCTGACATATAGGCCTAGTCTCCGTTTGACTTCAGGGTTCCTATTCTGTGTTTGTTCCTATCTTGATCAAGACCTTTTTTCATCGAAATGCTCATTCTGTATTGGTCCACCTAAAACTGCTATCGAACAGTTTTTTTATATTAAAAAAATATTTACTGACCTCTAGAGTGAGAAGAAAAACAAGTTATGGGCATATGCCCCTTTAGTGTGGGGGACCGTGGTATTTGCGCTCAATACGGTTTTAATATAGAAAATATTAAACAATGTGCTGTGAAGAGACACAAATTGTGACTATCTGTTGTTATGTTGTTGTTGTTCGTCCAGCACATGATGATGATGTATGTGTTGTTCGTCCAGCACATGATGATGATGTATGTGTTGTTCGTCCAGCACATGATGATGATGTATGTGTTGTTCGTCCAGCACATGATGATGATGACCATTTGTTACATCCACTTTTGAAAATTCAATTTGAGTTATGTCCTTGATTATGAGTTCGTAGATGTCTAATGAGCCCTATTCGAGCTGTAAATGTCCTTTGACAGTTTGGACATGGAATAACGACTGTAGACGGATCTTGTGTTATGGTTATCTAGTGTGAGAGAAACAAGTATGATTATCTAGTGTGATGAGGCAGAAACATTTATGGACAGACAATCTAACCTGTATCCAGCCAGTATATTCATGAGAGAAGATTTGCCTGCCCCTGACGGTCCCATGATGGCTGTCAGCTCCCCGGACACAAACCTGCCTGTTACATTCTTCAAGATGGTTTTCTTACCTACAATAACAACACAATAAGTTAGATATAACAATGCAATATGTTACATATAACAGCACAATATGTTAGGCCTAGAGATATAACAGTACACGTCTATTGTCTATCCCCAGGTGGATGATGGTCAGAATATCCACACTTGCCGTTAAGCGTAGGGGTGGTGAATGGGAGCTTTAGTTGTATACCCAAGACCACATGTGTCACCTTGGCTGTGTTAAATTCTTGATTCTTGATTAGGAACAAAAGTTACAGCACTGGGTGCATTCCCATATCATCTCTGCTTGCCGTTCCGTCAGACATCTAAAAGTATATAAGCTCAGTGTCCCAGTCAGTTACTGATTACACGTTTTTCTGATCTTTCCGGAGAGGGAGCATTTTCTCTCTAGTCACTCCTATTTCTACCATTCTCTGAATATGTAGGCATTACATTTTCACGTTTTTTTACTGTACAGCGCCATGTAGATCTATTTTGTTGAAGTTCTTCCCATGTATCTTGGTCTATTTCAAACGCTTTCAGTGAGGTCTTTAACAAGTCCTCGTAGCGCTTCTTTTGGCCACCTTGAGATCGTTTACCCTTCTCCAGCTCACCATAGAGAAGTATTTTTGGCAGGCGATAATCTGGCATACGTACCAAATGACATGCACAACGATTCTGTGCCTGCATCAAGATAGTGTCAATGCTGGGGGGGGGGGGGGGGGGAGAATGCCAGATCTGTCAAGGGCAGTGGTATCTGGAATCTTGTCTTGCCATCTGATGTTCATAACTTTTCTGAGACAATTTGTATGAAAATGATTGAGTTTTTTCACATGACGTCTATACACAGTCCATGTTTCACTAGCGTATAGCAGCACTGGAAGTACCACTGCTCTGTAAACTTTCAGCTTAGTCTGTAGGTTAATGCCATTTCTACGCCAAAAATTTGCGTGCAATCTGCCGAAAGTACTGCTTGCTTTGGCGATCCTTGTATACACTTCATCATCAACGTTGGGATTTTGTGATAATGTACTGCCTAGATATGTGAATCTATTCACAACTTTCAGTGCTACACCATTTACCTTTATGCAGGGCTCGAGATAGCTTTTGCCAAGTGCTGGTTGTAACATGACTTCTGTTTGTTCTCCAAAGTTGGTACAGGCTGTGGAGAAACTGTCTATAATAATTTGTAGATCAGCCTCAGAGTTCGCATTTAGGGCACAGAAATCAGCAAAAAGGAGATCCCTGATTGTGTGTGATTTGACTTTAGGGTTTTACTCGGAGCCGCCGAAGTTTGAATAATTTTCCATCTATGCGATATATGATGTTTACTCCCAAGTCTAGATCTCTTATACTTGATGCATGTTGGCATGAGAAAATTACAATATGTCAGACATATAACAAGACAATATGTCAGACATATAACAAGACAATATGTTATACATATAACAAGACAATATGTCAGACATATAACAAGACAATATGTCAGACATATAACAAGACAATATGTTAGACATATAACAAGACAATATGTTAGACATAAAACATGACAATATGTTAGACATATAACAAGACAATATGTTAGACATATAACAAGACAATATGTTAGACATATAACAAGACAATATGTTAGACATATAACAAGACAATATGTTAGACATATAACAAGACAATATGTTAGACATATAACAACACATGAATAATATAAATTGTAACCCGCACAAAAGAAAACAGTGTAGGCCTATTCACAAATTTGTGAATTTCCATATATAGTGTTGTTTGAGGGTTAAAAAATGTTGTTATTGGGATTTAATGGTTCACAAATGTGGTCTGCCTCTGGCATAACTGTAATAATAGTTATTCATGGCCACAATGAGAAAATGGTGGTTGAGATAGGCAGAAGACAGGCCCGTAAACGATGAAGACAACGTTCTGACCATTGCTGGCCTGCTTGCCAGAGACCAAGAGACGTTCAGAGCATCCATGATGAAGGCAACGTTCTGGAAAGAATATATATATATATATATTGATATTAATTTCCATCCGATATTCTCAAAGAGAGTAGTATCAACATGGATGCCATTGTTTAATATGAAGCTCTTCATTGTGATATTGCATTTTATGGAATTACGTTTCTTGAAGATGAACAATGCTTATGTTACCTTGAAGTGAAATGTAAGATTCTATCAGACTCGCATTAATTCTATCATACCAACAGTTTGTGATTGACTAGCACTTGTCCATTTCTGTGATTAGCTAGAACGTACCCACTTTCGTGATTTGTTAGTACGTTCCCAGTCTATGATTGGCTAACCCTTACCCATGTTTGTGATTGGCTAGTATTGTCTCAGTCTATGATTGGCTAGCACTTATCCGTGTCTGTGATTGGCTAGTATTTTTAATCTATGATTGGTTAGCACTTACCCTTGCTTGTGTGATCATCTTTCACAGAATACGATAAGTTTATGAATCTGATATCTACGGGTTTATGTTTCATCAGATAAGATTTGCAGACTTTTTCCTTTGTCCCATTACAGATGAGTCTATGGTCTTCCTCATTTATATCTTGTCCCAAATTAGGGGCTATATGAACCTGTTGAAACATACAAACACAAACGGTCATGTCTATCTCTTTGTAAATATGAATGTTCTATTTTTTTAAATATTTTTCTAATGAAAATATTCTCTCTAAATGGTGAATCTCTCTAATGGAAATATTCTCTCTAAATGGTGAATCTCTCAAATGGAAATATTCTCTCTAAATGGTGAATCTCTCTAATGGAAATATTCTCTCTAAATGGTGAATCTCTCTAATGAAAATATTCTCTCTAAATGGTGAATCTCTCTAATGAAAATATTCTCTCTAAATGGTGAATCTCTCTAATGGAAATATTCTCTCTAAATGGTGAATCTCTCTAATGGAAATATTCTCTCTAAATGGTGAATCTCTCTAATGGAAATATTCTCTCTAAATGGTGAATCTCTCTAATGGAAATATTCTCTCTAAATGGTGAATCTCTCTAATGGAAATATTCTCTCTAAATGGTGAATCTCTCTAATGGAAATATTCTCTCTAAATGGTGAATCTCTCTAATGGAAATATTCTCTCTAAATGGTGAATCTCTCTAATGGAAATATTCTCTCTAAATGGTGAATCTCTCTAATGGAAATATTCTCTCTAAATGGTGAATCTCTTTACTTGTGAATTTCTCTAAAGATTCTTTTATTTCTCTTAAACCTCTATTACATTTAAGGTTTTCCTTAATACAAATATGATTACTGAATATTTCAAGTGGTCTAGATTCAGGTATGTCTATTGTTTTAATAGGAGTATTTTAATGTTTCTATTGGCGTAATACCCTTTTCTCTATAATGTGTATTTTGGAGAAAAAGGATTTAGTTTTACAAAAAAACTTAATGCATAAAAAAATGAATATTTCACTTTACTATTGAATAATATTGAATATTTCACTTTAGAAAGCTAACTAAAGTAAATTTAAATAAGAGAAATATTCAGTATAAAAATGTACATAATTATTTTATAAATACATTTTTCGGCAAAAATTGCTTTTAGAAATGTATGTGCATGAAGAATATCACACAAATCGTATATCATTTAGAAAATTGTATGTTCCAGCGAAAAATTTCTGGCTTTAAAGGGAAATAACCGTTGAAATTTTGATCACAAGAAGGATCAGAATATTTAAGTGGAATTGGGTTGTACCAAAAAATACACGTTTTAGTATAGAGAGTTTAGTAGCGAATCTCTATAACAGTGACATTCTCTCTAAATCATTTAGCGGTAACTGATCCGTTTCGCAATGGAATGTTCCTGATCAATTGCGCATGCGGTTGCGTCTGTGGGTCTTACCAATGGCTCACTAGACAAACCAACCATGCAACAGAAAACCTTAGTAGATGACATGCCTTTATATTAAGGTTATCTTCTTATAGAAGCTTCGTGGCACGTCAGCTATAGAATCCCGTAGTCGTAACCTTCGATAACAGTTACCATGTTGTTCCGACAGGCCGACGTTGTGCTTCAACTAGTTACGGGCACGGTGTGGGTGGGCGGAATAACAAAGAAACCTGTCGCAAGGGCCAGAGTTGTGCCCTGATGTCGACGTCTGTTTCGGCAACATTAGACTCGAAACACCATCGAGTCAAATGGCAGCTGGAATAGAGGGCGGAGCACTTATGGGAATGCCCCACGTGCTGTGAGGCCAGTTTCTAATCAAGAATGCTCCTGATCAAACTACATCAAGTGAACAACCAGCTGGTGTCTCATGTGGCAGATAGGTATGTGGAGAAAAGGCATCCTTACTGCTTCGGAAAATTAAGTTAGTTAGTCGTCGGATCATCATCACTGCAAACTGGACACATCCATAGTTGCTCCGATCTCTCCTTGAGTGTATCCGCCATCACACTTCTGCTGACAGTACCGGTCCTATGCTGGTTGACCATCATTCTTCTGCGCCCTCCAAAATGTTCACCTCTAGCAACACCGCATTTCAATCCCTGATCTTTAATCCTAGCCATTGAAAAGGAATCATCATCCACATTAGTCTCACTCTCGCTTGTTATATCTCTTAAGGAGTTCAAATCGTCAGCGCGAAAATTAAGTATCCATTGTGAACGTTTCTTAAAACAGTATGCCAATAAGTAAAACTCGGGAATAGATCCTGAGTTATTACCGGACATGTTTCCTTGAATGTTCACTAAAAAAGTGGTACTACAATTTAGTTCATGAAATGTTCACTAAAATCAAGCACTATAACATTTAATGAGTTTCTTGAATGTTAACTAAATACTGGTACTAACATTAACTAGTTCTTTGAATATTCTCTCAACAAACTGTTACTGGCATTAATTAGTTCATTGAAAGTGCACTCAACAAACTGAAACTAACATTAATTAGTTCCTTGAAAGTTCACTAAAAATGGAATTAACATTTTTATGTGAGTAGAATAATGTACTTACCTGTACAGACATGTGAGTAGAATAATGTACTTACCTGTACAGACATGTAAGTACAATAATGGACTTACCTGTACAGGCATGTGAGTACAATAATGGACGTACCTGTACAGACATGTGAGTACAATAATGGACTTACCTGTACAGACATGTGAGTAGAATAATGTACTTACCTGTACAGACATGTGAGTAGAATAATGTACTTACCTGTACAGACATGTGAGTAGAATAATGTAATTACCTGTACAGACAAGTGAGTAGAATAATGTACTTACCTGTACAGACATGTGAGTAGAATAATGGACTTACCTGTACAGACATGTAAGTACAATAATGGACTTACCTGCACAGACATGTGAATAGAATAATGTACTTACCTGTACAGACATGTAAGTACAATAATGGACTTACCTGTACAGACACGTGAGTAGAATAATGTGCTTACCTGTACAGACACGTGAGTAGAATAATGTGCTTACCTGTACAGACACGTGAGTAGAATAATGTGCTTACCTGTACAGACATGTGAGTAGAATAATGTGCTTACCTGTACAGACATGTGAGTAGAATAATGTACTTACCTGTACAGACATGTGAGTAGAATAATGTAATTACCTGTACAGACAAGTGAGTAGAATAATGTACTTACCTGTACAGACATGTGAGTAGAATAATGGACTTACCTGTACAGACATGTAAGTACAATAATGGACTTACCTGCACAGACATGTGAATAGAATAATGTGCTTACCTGTACAGACACGTGAGTAGAATAATGGACTTACCTGTACAGACACGTGAGTAGAATAATGTGCTTACCTGTACAGACACGTGAGTAGAATAATGTGCTTACCTGTACAGACACGTGAGTAGAATAATGTGCTTACCTGTACAGACATGTGAGTAGAATAATGTGCTTACCTGTACAGACATGTGAGTAGAATAATGTGCTTACCTGTACGGACAATAGCTCTGCCATTGCCTGACTGTGTACCTGGGCTACATATCCTATGTTCAGTCCATATCTCTAGGTCTGTGCTAATCTTGCTTAGGGTCAAACTTCAGTGTCAGGAATCAGGTCTATGCTAATCGTGCCTAGGGTCGAACTTCAGGGTCAGAAATCAATGTTAGTTTCTACACGAAAGTCTTGTGCTAATCAATCCTTGAACTTACGACCGATCTGTGACCCCTGTTTGATGATGTTCTTATAGTTAATTCTCTATACAATTCCCTCATTAACACAGTATAATCTTGATTAATATTTTGTGTTATCTCATTATTCCCACAGTGTAATCCTGACTGTCTGTGTTCATTTCCTACCTGTAATAACAGAAGAGAGAAAATCACACAGAGAATGGACTCTAGTGAATATTCTATCCATCACTCACTAACCCACTCACTCATACACACTCACTCCCTCACATACACACCAACTCATACACACTCACACACTTGCTCACACTCATCTGCTCGCTCGCTCACCCACTCAGTGGCGTAGCGTTGGTAAATGGCGCCCGAGGCGGAGTTATAACTTTCCTCCCTTGTGACATTAAAAAAAATATGTCAGTGATTGTGAAAGACTGGAAGAAAATAAATTTGCTGCCCTCCCGATGATGCCGCCCGGGGCGGTCCGCACCTCCGCCCCCCTCGCTACGTCACTGCACCAACTCACACTCACTCTTACACTCTCACTCACTCATACACACTCACATATACACACACAAAATGTTATATGACTGAATTTATTATTATGCAAACCTTCCTATGTTTGTTTTCGAAACAAATTAGAACAGAAACTATAGAGTTTCGAGAACAAATGTCTTCGTAGGATAACTAGCACCCATTGGAGCGAATTCACATCGAACGAAAAAATCAGAGAAGAGACACATCAAAATCGGGCATGTCCTACGCTCAGACAATAACAGAATACACCACCAATCTCTTGCATGGATATCAACAGGCAGAATAGACATGGGTAGCCAAAGGCAACACTCAGAAGAACAGTACTTGGAGAAATTAAAACAAACAATATACTATTCACGAACTGCACAGAATAGCGTTGAACGGAAAGAATTAGAGAGATTTGAACTCTGCCTAATGCGCTAACTTCAGCGCCAAAAGAAAATGAATGAATTAACTATATCTCATCCACCCCCCCCCCCACCCAATATATCTTCTATTCTCCAGCAACTTTAAATCTGACATTAATCAGAGAAGAAAGAAGACGGGATTTGAACCATGCCCATTTAGCTGGTACATATTTGCCTTGCAACTTGAGTCAACACGTTTTAAGAATTCGACCACACAACTCTGACTCCCATAACATGCTGGGGAAGGTAGAAAAGTGCGTGTTAAGAAAGGAATGGGTCATACTACTGAGCAACTTGGTTGTCTAAAGTATTACATAGATATACTACCTGGCCATGCGGGAGTCAGGGGCAATGAAAGAACAGACTCAATGGCGGGCAACGATGTGGTTGATTGTACAGTATTGAAAAGAGGTATGCCCGACCCAATAATGGGAGATCATTTAGTTTACTACGGAGTGAAGAAGACGATGCTGTAGATGCTGACTTGTATACACAGAGAATTTTACACACAGAGAATTGTACATACAGAGAATTGTACACACAGAGAATTGTACATACAGAGACTTGTACACACAGAGACTTGTACATACAGAGAATTGACAGATATAGGAATAAGCAGGGATGAGGGGAGAAAGTGTCTCCGTTCTGGAAAGTTCCGAAGATCCCATAATCAACATCTGACTGGATCTCGCATACTTTTGGGAGGCTGCTGAAGCGGAGAGCGGAGCACTTATGGGAATGTCCCGAGTGCCTGATTTCTAATAAAGAATCAAGAATGAAACTGTCTATCAACACACAGACAACAACAACAACACACTGCAGAGGTATGTAAATTCCTCTCGGACCACAAACATTTATTACTAGTACGTGCCATCAAACTTCTGTACTACAAGAGCCATTAGTCCTATTTATAAGCATAAATAAACACACAAACGTAAACTGTCAGTTTTTGTGATATATGTACAAGTAACATGTAATAATGTTCACATTCAGGACCGTACACACGTCTTCGGTAAAGATAAGGGTGTTTATCTTTAAAAAAAAATATTCCTTTTTTATGTTTGCTACCTAATTCATGATTGACCAGGAACCAGCAACACTACACAAAGGACATTCCCAGAAATGATTTGCTTTTATTTGCTACTTGATGTCTACACCGAGAGACAAGTCTTATGTTCACTACTTGATGTCTACACCGTCAGATAAGTCTTATGTTCACTATTTGATGTCTACACCGAGAGACAAGTCTTATGTTCATTACTTAGTGTCTACACCGAGAGACAAGTCTCATGCTCACTACTTCAAAGCCTTTGAAATAGACCACGATACTTGGGAAGAACTTGCACAAAATAGATCTGCATGGTGTTCTAAAATAAAAAAGAGCGCATCATCTTGTGAAAAGAAGAGAAATGCAGCAGCTCAACAGCGGAGAGCAGCTAGAAAGTCACGGATAGACCAAGATCCGTCTACTGTCGTCATTCCATGTCCGAACTGTCCAAGGACATTTACAGCTCGAATAGGGCTCATTAGCCATCTACGAATTCATAATCAAGGACATAACTCGAATTGAATTTTCAAAAGTGGATGTAACAAATGGTCATCATCATCATGTGATGGACGAACAACAAAATACTACTTGATGTCTACACCGTCAGACAAGTCTTATTTTCCCTACTTGATGTCTACACCATCAGACAAGTCTTATGTTCTCTACTTGATGTCTACACCGTCAGACAAGTCTTATGTTCTCTACTTGATGACTGCACCGTCAGACAAGTCTTATAGATTAACTTCGTCGTTGTCTGCAGTTCTTCGTTGGTTGAATACATTTTTACTTTCAGAGTTTAGTTCGTTGGGGCAGTGAGTCTCTTTCATTTGATCATACTGGGAACAGTTCAGCAGAATAAACATGGGCCATGTACTTCTCTTTATGTGTAATAACTTAGTTATCTTTTTTTTTTGGCTTTCTTTCTAGTATTGTTGTTGTTGTTTGTGAACCTCAGGAATTACGAGCAATTATTTCTTAGTTCATATGTGCATTGGGGAGGTTTATGAGCCTTTTTTCATACCCACGAGGCTTCACCTTTCGGCTTGGTGCAAATGCCTATTGGTGGAGCCTTCTACTCTACACAGGGGGGGGGGGGGGGGGAGGGGTATCCTTTCTAGTATAGAAATGTTTGTTCTGATTACATAAGGTTGGGGGGGGGGGGGTTAAACCCTCCCTAAACCCAATCCCGACCATCTACGTACATGTTCACGTGTTATTCATTATTTAGAAATAGATTTGTATACTTTTGTTTTCTCCAGTCAAAAATAATCCAAAACTTAATATTCCGTACGAGGCAGAATTGTTCACGTGGGAGCAAAGCTCTCATTTCATTTGATCATACAAACGTGTGTACACGTGATACCCATTGATGCTGACTACGTATTAGAAACATCAAAAGTTGGATTCAGTAAGCAGTTTGTACCCCATTATAAATCATTAAGTGTTGTTTTATCAAATATCATATAGTAATGTAGGCCTGTATAAAACGATTTGTAACAGTATTTGGTTACAGTATTTAGTACTCAGTATGATTTTGTAACAGTGTTTGGTTACACTCAGTACAATTGCGTGATGTCTCCATAGAGTGGATTTAGTTGTAGGCGTTATAGGGGCCTATTTCCACGGGTAGACCACTAAAGTGTTACACTATCACTCAATCAACTGATATACAAAGTGGCGTAGGTTGGTTGCTGATCCAGCGGTCCATGGGCTCATGCCCTTTGACCTAATGCCATCAAATGGCATTATATTGCTGGGGGGTCTGTGGATTTTCTGCCCACCCCGAGACAGAGCCAGAGAATAACTATCACACCTCCATGAAGGTAGGTTTCAACCTATGCACTGCTCCGAGCCACTGTAGCCAAGATAGGGCTCATTCCCCTGCCACCAATTGACTACTGGTTATACCGAGCTTCTCTATTGCTCCAGGCATGCAACCAAATGTTCATGTCAAAAGGATTGTCACGTCCGGAGTCACTGCGCCCCTATGATGGGCCTCAGCCATAAGAAAAGCAGTGATGTCAGTTTCCTCCTCCCCAGTGCTGCACAGTACATCTCTGGCTCCCTCCCATCCACAGAGGTTGCATACATATATATTCAGGTAAACATGAAACACATTTCAACAACAAAATAAAAGCATAATTGTATAGATGACGTGCCATGATGCTTCTCTAAGAAGATAACCTCAATATAACGGCATGTCATCAACTAAGGTTTTCTGTAGCATGGGTGGTATGTCTAGTGGGCCATTGGTGAGACCCACAGATGCAACCGCATGCGTAGTGGCATAGGCGATCATGTTTCTCCACAACACTCTACCTCTGGTGTTGTTAATAAATTCAATTGGTGACATTCTACGATGCCATAATGACAATCCATCCAGCACATTATCTCTTTGTCTTCCTCTGTCTTTTCGCAACAGGATCTTTCAACATTTAGTGGAAGACACTTGCAGATGCGATAAGGGCCAGTACCAAGGACAAAGGAGGCAATAGCTTCTAGTTACACAAGAGAAGTTAACTAACAGGGAAACACCTCGAGCGAGATATAATTAGTCGACCCAAGTCTAAATTCCTGCTCACCGTCTCCTCGGGAACCGACATATTTTTAGTCTGAAAAATCCAAGGACACGGGATGAGGGGGGTGATAAACAGTCACGACATAGAACAGATACTACACATTAAGTGATCTACTTACACAGAACTTGATCTACTTACACAGAACTAGATCTACTTACATAGAACTTGATCTACTTACACAGAACTTGATCTACTTACACATAACTTGATCTACTTTCAGAGAACTTGATCTACTTACACAGAACTTGATCTACTTACACAGAACTTGATCTACTTACAAAGAACTATATCTACTTACACAGAACTTGATCTACTTACACATAACTTGATCTACTTTCAGAGAACTTGATCTACTTACACAGAACTTGATCTACTTACACAGAACTTGATCTATTTACACAGATTTGATCTACTTACACAGAATTTGATCTACTTACACAGAACTAGATCTACTTACACATACCTAGATCTACTTACACAGAACGTGACATACTTACATATACCTAGATCTACTTATATGAACTTAATCTACTTACACATAATTACCCAAAAGCTGATTGCAGCACCTGGAAAGTTTCGGAACGTACTCCAGTTAATGGGGAGTAACCCATATTGACCAGAAGCAAGAGCATACACTATGAGAGCGGAAACACCAAGTGGCTGAAGGGGACAAGGACAAATGTGGTTGAAGGAGTTACCCACATCTGAGATGCCACATTTTATTGCATGTCAATCAACCAAACATAGCTCGATGGAATGGCGAACATGCTAGTGGTTTTATCGCTTCTCATAATCTTTCGAGGGTGAAAGAAGCAGAGGAGGGCAAATAAAGACATGGACAGACAACATCAAGGAATGGACAGGGCAAGATATTTCCACACTCATCCGCATCGCTGAGGATAGAATTCGCTGGAGGACTCTGTGTGCTGAAGCATCAAATGTGGTACCCCTACGACCATGAAGGGTTACGGGTTTATTGATTGATTGATATAGTAAAAAAATTATAAACTTGTGTGCGCTACTCGAATTGTTTAAGCACGAGAGGGGGATATACTGAGAATGTTGACGTCTATTTACGCTACGCTACTGGACAGATTGTGTATACTTTATGCCGACAATCAATGAAATCAGGCAAAAGTCGAGTAACATCACTTTAGATCGATGATTCTCCTTGAGTCCACGTGACTGTATATGGGGAGTGACACGCCTGATCATTAGTCCCTTTGATCGTCATCGTCTCCATTAAAGACCTTCCAACAGAATTAATTAGGACCTCATTCGTTACGTTTTTGATTATTTTTTGGTTTTCGGTTGGTTACTATTTACATACTTGGAATCACACGCCAAAAAGAGCCAAGGCGACTTCAACTATATAAAGTGACCAACAGAAAGTCTAACGAGGCCTCCCATAGGTCACGTGACAATTCTAGCTAACAGGTCTTAATAGAGGCGGTTGTGCTTTGATACTTTGTGTAGTCAGAAATTGAATATCGTGGGAAAAGCGAAGGTAAAGGGTTCTTTGTAAATTAGCGAGCATGGCATATACTGTAGAGGGACTTGGCGGAACCCTCTTGTCATAGAATGCATATACTGACCATCCTTCATCGACAGATTGGAAGATGTCAATAGTTGGACATCCTGAACAAGTCATGCAAACACAAACATATTTTATTTATTGAACCATGTTTGGCAGATCAAGTTATTTTGTCTAATGTCTTTCCCCAGGTGGTTTGTGATTCACTCTTGCCGTTAAGCGTAGGGGTGATTGGAGCTCGAGCTTGCGTTCTAAAGCCAGATGTGTGGTCTCGTCTGTACAGGATGTCCCTGTCGTTTTCTATCCATCTTTTATGTGGTCTTCCTCTGGCTTTGTACCCTGATCTCATTTGGTTATATGCTTGTACGGGCCACTTTTCGTGATGCATTCTCATAATGTGGCCAAACCACTTGATCTGTTCTTTCTCTATGTAACCTGTACAAGATATTATACCTATTCTTTCCCTGATATATTCATTTCGCAATCTATCAATCCTGGTGACCCCGGCAGCTTTCCTCAAGCATTTCATCTCACTTGTCACTATCATTCTGTAATGTGAAGATAAGAGAGACTTTGGCACTGGTAACACAGTGTTGGTAGGAATATACTGTAGGTCATTTGTCTCTTGACTTCCCTCTCGATCTTGGGGTAAAGAAGTAGTGGTGACAGTTGGTGTGTTACTGCATTTGCCTTTTGACATCTCATCTCTATTTCTCTATCGAGGCTTCCATTTTCTGTAAAAAATACTACCGAGATATTTGAACTCTATTACTTGTTTTACTCCTATATTGTCTATCTGTATGTTTCCTATATTGTCTATCTGTATGTTTCCTATACTGTCTATCTGTATGTTTCCTATATTGTCTATCTGTATGTTTCCTATACTGTCTATCTGTATGTTTCCTATATTGTCTATCTGTATGTTTCCTATATTGTCTATCTGTATGTTTCCTATATTGTCTATCTGTATGTTTCCTATATTGTCTATCTGTATGTTTCCTATACTGTCTATCTGTATGTTTCCTATATTGTCTATCTGTATGTTTCCTATATTGTCTATCTGTATGTTTCCTATATTGTCTATCTGTATGTTTCCTATACTGTCTATCTGTATGTTTCCTATATTGTCTATCTGTATGTTTCCTATATTGTCTATCTGTATGTTTCCTATATTGTCTATCTGTTTAGAGTTCTGCATATTTTCATAGTTTCCATCTTTTATGTATTGATATTCATGTTGTATTTTATGATCAAGTGATAGGCTTACAAATTAAAAAAAAGTACACATTTGATTGCAACCATGACATCTGGGAATATCATTACGCTTAAAATGTGATTTATTTCTGTACAACAGTATACTAGAAGCATATTGATAATATACCTGGCAAGTAACTACGACAGAATATATATAGTTATGTTAATATAGTCCTGTTACAAGTCCACTGTCAATATAGCCCTGTAAACTCTAGGATTCATCCTTCTAAAGTGATGCTAATTGCTTCCCGCCCAAACCTCGCCCGAATGATTTTAGCTGGTGACCATTGACTGAATAAGACGTGAGCTAAATTGGAAACCATGCTTCTAAGTGACGCATTTGGATTTTCCGTTATTGTTATTGGCTGCTGATAAAAAGTTATACACAAAGACACCAATGAGAGTCACGAAAACAGTTAAATGAGTCTCTTTAGAAAAATGATTACGATGAGTTGGTAGGACTGTATAATTGACGGAAGACGCGGATTTTCATTAGTCACTTTGTGACGTCAGTCAATTAAAATAACAGAAAAATGGTAAAATATTGACGTGTCACTGTAGAAGGATGATTCCAACGAGTCCATAGGACTATATTAACGAGGGTCCTGACTCAGCAACAGGAAACTAGATTGATAAAATGTTCCCAGAATGCATGAAAAATCCTGCCCGATGTCGTGACGGCTCTAACAGGAGCACATAATAATAATGACTGCGATCCAATCCCGCAACATTACTTATATTAACTCGAGAGCCCGCAACATTACTTATATTAACTCGAGAGCCCGCAACATTACTTAGCTCAACTCGAGAGCCGGCAAAATTACTTAAGCTTAACTCGAGAACCCACAACATTACTTAGGCTAACTCGCAATGTAATAATAATTCAGGAGTTCGTGGTGCATCGATTACCAGAACCGCAACCTCCGCTATTGTGTTATGGTTGTAAAGCCATAAAATAAACTCCATGTGGAGAACATTGCAACAATGGCGGGCAAAACCAACCGATACAGTAGTTTGGTCATCTGGAAATAATGCAGTGTGATTCATTAGTTTATAAAGCATATACGAAGAGAGGAGAAGCAGAAAGAAGAGCCAAGGGTAGACCTAGAGTACGCTGGATCGACAACATCAAAGAGACATTGCACAAACACCAAATAACATTATCTGAAGCTGCCAGAAAAGCGAGAACAAGAACATTGTATCTCCCTCGACACACGTAAAGGGTAAAAGAGGACGGAAAGAAGAAGAAGGTAGTAAAGCTCTTATATAACTAAACTGGAGTAACGTCCGCGGTTGAAAATAAAGTTCCTCGTTATAAGAGATACATTCTATTTAACCAGTAAATGCTTCGGTTTATAATAAAATGGATAATCTGATTGTCTCATTTCTTCCTCATCCTCTACCTATGACAAAAGGTTACATTTAACAATAACAAATCGACTATGACAAAAGGTTACATTTAACAATAACAAATCGACTATGAGAAAAGGTTACATTTAACAATAACAAATCGACTATGACTAAGAACACATGAAAAACTAATTGAATACCTCTAAGAGATAAGCATTGATGGGAAAGAAATCAAACTGATTAGAAATACGCATTTGGAATAAACTGCACAAATATGATGTGAAAAGAGCACCATACATTTGGAATAAACTGCACAAATGTGATGTGAAAAGAGCACCATACATTTGGAATAAACTGCACAAATATGATGTGAAAAGAGCACCATACATTTGGAATAAACTGCACAAATATGATGTGAAAAGAGCACCATACATTTGGAATAAAAAGAAGAGTAAGACAAGGATGAATTTTTATCACCCAGTTTATTTAATGTCTACACGAGGAACATTTTGAACATGCTGAAGGAATACTAGGACACGATCAGTGGGAAATATTCTTCTGCGTTTGTTCTCAAACTCCTGCAGATTAGCAGGATGTAGTCCGGAGAACAGAATTCATTGTGTCATGATGTACAGCATTGCTGCGATATATGCGCTTTCGGCCTGACGCATCCGAATTCAGCATGGCTTTAGTTCACTGACCCTATATGGGATGGGACAGCCAACTTCATCCCATAACCTGCTTAGTCGCCTTTTGCGACATGCGTGGAAGGTAAACAGTGTTGCTAATCTTTGCTCCCCTTTCGGGCCCCGGTAACACACGGGATATGCAGATGACACAGTCCTCTTTCTACAATATGAACAGGAGCTACACAGATTAATAAATCATGTCGATAAATCATGTCGATAAATCATGTCGATAAATCACGTCGATAAATCATGTCGATAAATCATGTCGATAAATCATGTCGATAAATCACGTCGATAAATCATGTCGATAAATCGTGTCGATAAATCATGTCGGATAAATCATGTCGATAAATCGTGTCGATAAATCATGTCGGATAAATCGTGTCGATAAATCGTGTCGATAAATCGTGTTGATAAATCGTGTCAATAAATCATGTCGATAAATCATGTCGATAAATCACGTCGATAAATCATGTCGATAAATCGTGTCGATAAATCATGTCGATAAATCATGTCGATAAATCATGTCGATAAATCATGTCGATAAATCATGTCGATAAATCAAGTAAAGAGTATATATTAGATATAAAGAAACAAATAAACAAATTCATAATAATCAGTAAAGTCACAGAAGAAAAGGTGTCAAACATAAAAAAACATGGAGAGATACTACAAGTAGAACGTTATCAATATTTTGTTCAATGGTTGATGTGAGACAGAAGTTGAAAGGAGAATAGGAATGGCTAAAAGTACCTTCAATGACACGAGGAAAATATTAATATCAAAACAAATTACAAACAAGTAAAATTTAGAATGATAAAATGTTACATCTATTCTATAGTAATGGATCAGAAACATGGATATTAAACAAACAGGAGACATAATTGATGCCTTTGAGATATGGATATACAGAAGAATAGAGAATTAGTTAGTTAGTTGTTGGATCATCGTCACTGCACTCCGGACAAGTGCTGAGATCTCTCCTTGAGTGTAGCCGCCATTACACGTTGACTGACGGTCCAAGTACACAGTTGATTGAACATCATTCTTTCTTGCCCACGAAACCGCTCCTTTCTAGCGACACCACATTTCAAACCAAACTCCCTTATTCTAGTCATGGAACAAGAGTCATAGTCGCTTATACAGTCATTTGCTCGTGCGTTTTCCCGTAGGGCGTTCAAAATGCCTGCTCGATCCATCGCTCCACCAATTGCCGTAGTAGCAACGTGTGCGGCCAACTTATCTGCTCTCTCATTACCCCGGACTCCCGCATGTCCTGGCACATAAATGAAAGTCACTTTACGCATACAGGAATTCATCACTGCATCCAGCCACTGTTCCCGAATGTACCCCGCCTGAACTTTCACAATCATGCTCATCGAGTCACTGAGTATGCAGACATGCGAGCAGACCCATTGCAAAGCTTTGGTTACTGCCAAAATCTCCATTGTCATGCTGCTTGTCGTCTGAGAGAAGGCACCACTTTCCTCACGGATGGTTTCCCCCCACCTTTGAGCCGTGAAGGCCCAGGCACTTCTGATGTGTCTCTCAACCGACCCATCTGTATATACAATCATATCACCTTCCATGGAGTTTTCCCCGATTAGAGCGAGTACCTCCGACTCCACCACTGTTGGACACCCTTCCCTGCATTCTCTAATGAGTGTTATTATTACTTTGAATGCTGTCAGACAATCTAAGCGCGCACAACTCATTTCCGTACCAGGTAGCACATCCTCTAATCTGCACACCCTCTGTATAATATCCTCTGCGCGCCCCATCCACGACTTTCCTCTCTTAAGTCGACTGCCTTTCACTAATTTCTAAAATTAGTAAACCAATTTGTAAACCAAAATTTGTAAATTTGTAAACCAAAATGTGTAAATTTGTAAACCACAATTTGTAAATGTGTAAACCAAAATTTGTAAATTTGTAAACCAAAATTTGTAAATTTGTAAACCAAAATTTGTAAATTTGTAAACCAAAATTTGTAAATTTTTAAACCAAAATTTGTTAATTTTAAAACCAAAATTTGTTAATTTTTAAACCAAAATTTGTAAACCAAAAGAATAGGGAGTACTTCATGGAAAGATAAGAAAACAAACAAAGAGGTTCTTACAGCACTGCTTATGGGGGAGCGGCGGGGGGGGGGGCGATGAAAAATATTACAAATCAAAACCTTAACTTGATTTTTTTTTAAATAGGCACCCATCCAGATGACTAGTACAGGATCACGCAGTCTCGCAGAAACAAAATATTAACAGCCATTATCTAACGAACCGCCTGTGTGTTGCCGGGGCCCGAAAGGGGAGCAAAGAATAGCAACACTGTTTACCTTCCACGCATGTCGTAAAAGGCGACTAAGGAGGTTATGTGATGGAGTTGGCTGTCCCATCCCATATAGGGTCAGTGACCCAAAGCCATGCTGAAGTCGGATGTGTCAGGCCGAAATGCGCAGATATCGCAGCAATGTTGTAAACCTTGACACAACACATTCCGTTCTCCGAACTACATCCTGCTAATCTGCAGGAGTTTGAGAACGAACACAGAAGAAGAAGAATCTAACGCACAGATCCGATCTTGGGTTGATGAGGCGTGCGCCAGCATCAACATAATTGAGACAAGTTTATAAAATAAACAATATATACATTGATGTCATAAATCTACACACTCGCGCGACGTGAAGTGTGTTCACAGATGTGACGTGTGTTGAAACATAATTAGGTTGTCAGAGTTGAAATGTGCCAGGTGTTTGCGGTAATGAGAGCGTAGGTAGACGTTTAGCAGGCGCAGCTATTGTCAGCATTGCCACAGTTGGGAATTATTCACAACATCTGGTGTTTTTTGGCCATCGTCTGGGGTACTGTGATCATTTTACCAAAATGTGCCTTAATCTGCGGTTGTTTCAGGAATTCTAATTTTTTAGCCAAAAGACAGGTAACTTCTCTCAATTCCCCCCAAAGTCACCAAATGTCCCATGAAAACTATGGAAGTGCTCAACAAACTAGACGATCGAGCTTTTCTGGGTATTTTATCTACTTTCCTGTCTTTATTTATATAAAATTATTTAACTGGGGTTATCTAGTTTTTCTTTTACAGGGCAATCTGGGGTTATTTTTAAAACGTCAATGGTAACACTGGCCATAGTTTCCATATCCGAGACCCAAAAAAAAATAGAGCGACACGTGGAGGCATGTTTGCTTGATAGTTGCCGTGGGAATCGGACAGGCAATCGACGGAGTAGATAATCTAAATGCTCTGAGGAAGATAGAACAACAAGAGTAACACACAGTTAGCCATTGGAGACTGACAAACTAACACAGGTTTTACAGTAATTGATGTCAGAATCCTACTTGACATTCTATCCATTCTCCGTCGTATTCCTACTACAGGCTACGCCTTCTCCTTACTACGCCTTCCCTTTGCCACTGTGGTTAGCACTCACATTTAAGTTTGAGAGTTGCTTATCAGCTGCCCCAAGGCACGTCACAATATGGCCGCCCCTAAGTGTTTCCCACAATCGTTCAGAGCAGCTTACGTTGCGATTCCATGATAAGGCATTTGCTAACGAAATAAAGACTAGACTTGAAATAGCCTCGACTACAATGTAGATCCAGGAAAAGGGTAATAAAGTTTTGCTAACTCTTAATAACACACATAATAACACACAGAAATCGACGTTTCGACCAAAAGGCCTTTATCAAGACAGACAATTTAAACAATTTAAAAACATATAACAGAAAGCGACCAGTAATAACATCGACGGTCACATTGATGTGAGTAGTATGGATTGACCGGAAGATGCGAAATGACAAAAGAAAAGAAAATACAAAAATGACAACAAACATGTAACACGAAACAAACAGAAATTATGGTTTGACTAAAGTCATACATGAGACAGGCGCTCATTAATGCCGTCGGGTTTAAGAGTGCCATATTGATAAATGTAGCGGTTCTCAAGCGCCAGACGGACCCGGTCGTCAGAAAAGCACGACTTAAAAGCACGACTTAATGTATGACTTTAGTCGATCCATAGTTTCTGTTTGTTTCGTGTTACATGTTTTTTGTCATTTTTGAATTTTCCTTGTCCGGTGTCGTTTCGCCTCTTCTGGTCAATCCATACTAATCATACCAATGTGACCGTCGATATTATTACTGTCCGCTTTCTGTTATACGTTTTAATTTTGTTTCAATTTTCTGTCTTGATAAAGGCCTTTTAATCGAAACGTCGATTTGTGTGTATCATTATGTGTGTTATCAAGTATTAGCAAATCTGTATAACCCTTTTCCTGGATCTACCTGTTCGACTACAATGTTCGGATTAAATACCATATGGAAGAGTAGACTAAGTACAGCAGTGAAAAAAACATATACAAATCTCTAATAATACATATTCTTTTGTACGGATGGCAGAGTTGCACAACAGAAACGGAGAGATTTGTGAAAACAAATGTTACAGACGAATATTGTGCATCCATGATGATGGTCGTCCGTTGTAATCAACAATAGCCAAAACTCAACCAATTTAGTAATAATAATAATAATAATAATAATAGTAATAATAGTAATAATAATAATAATAGTAATAATAATAATAATAATAATAATAATAATAGTAATAATAGTAATAATAATAATAATAATAATAATAATAATAATAGTAATAATAGTAATAATAATAATAATAATAATAATAATAATAGTAATAATAGTAATAGTAATAATAATAAT